>CM043701.1:114227932-114827932 GCA_023935145.1 Bretschneidera sinensis | reverse complement strand
CACCAAATTATACGCGATGGACGTCGTCTCTGTCCAAAACTCCTTAGTCAAACCAACATTTGAAAGCATACAACAAGCTCTCTCCAAAAGAGTTATATTCATTTGCTCAGCAGCCCTATTATGTTGTAATGTTCCTTTGACTGTCTTGTGTCTAACAATACCATCATATTTCTAGTAGTCATTAAACTCATTTGAACAAAATGCTAAACCATTATTTGTCCTCAACCTTTTAATTTGCTTCCATGTTTACTTCTCAATCATGGTTCTCTACTGCTTAAAATCCTTGAATGCCTCATCTTTGGTCTTCAACATAAACACCCAAGTTTTTCTTGAGTAGTCATTAATGAAGGTAATCATATACTGTGCACCACCCTTAGACGGAACAAGCAAGGGACCCCAAAGATCAAAATAGGTATAATCCACAATACCGTTAGTTCTATGAATCACTGTACTGAAACTATCTTCTTTTTTTTTGTTTTTTAAAGACACAATGCTCACAAAATTCCATTTTACTGGTATTTTGTCCACAAAGCAAACATCTTTTGCTCAACAAGGTTAGTCTCTTTGCACTCATGTGACCTAATATCATATGCCACAATTTTGTAACCTCAGAATCTGACATAGTGGAAGTAGCCATTTAACCAGTAATAGTAGTACCCTGCAGAACATATAAATTTGGCCGCGTTATCTTCGTTTTCATGACAACCAGAACACTTTTGCTAACTTTTATAACTCCACCTTTTGACATAAGAATACTAAAATAAATCAAAATCTTCTTGAAGGCACGAATATGTTTAACTTCTGTCAAAGTCCACATCACACTGTCATACATTCTGATATGGACAGTTCTTATACTAGTAATTTTTCGCGCAATATCATCACTCAGCAAGACAACTTCGCCATAAGACTCACATTTAGAAAACCAATCCTTATTTCTGCAAATACGATAGGAACAAGCTGTATTCATAATCTAGTCAGACATAAAGAACCTATTACCACTGGCAGCAAAAACACGATCATTAACATCAGAGTCTTCTTCACTACCATTAGCTTTAGGTTGTTTCTCTTTCCGATCCCAATTCTGATTATGACCTCGATTTTGACCTTGATTCTAATTGTTTTCTTCTTGAATTTTCTTTTTCAAATTCCAATACTCGGACTTTTAATGTCTCATTTTCTTACAGTAATGATATGTCACATTCTTATTTATGGACTTAGATTAGAACTTATGGCTACTATTACCTGAACTTATTTCTCTAGATCTACCCCTAGAACCTTTAATAACTAGAGCATCACCTTGACTCTGTTTCTCATAATTATTCCCAGACATATGTCGTTTAAGCAATTGTTTAGAAAAGAGTGAATCTTTAACATCTTCTAAAGAAAGTTTATTTCTACCAAATAGAAAGGTTTCTCTAAAGTGTGTAAACGATGGTGGTAGGGAACACAACAATCGCAAGGCCTAATCCTCATCATCTAATTTAACTTCCATTGAATTAAAATAAGTAATAATGGAATTTCATTGATATATCTTCTGTCATACACAAAAAATATAATTGTTGCTTCAAGAACAATTTGTTTGTGAGGGATTTCATTATGTACAAAAACTCTAACTTACATCATAAGCCAACAATAGTTTTTTCTGTAAGAACTTCACGCAAAACTCTATCTAAGAGAAACAACTGAATCACAGTAAAAAAACTTCTCATCCATTTCTAGTTTATGTTCATCTGTCATCATACTAGGCATCTTCTACTTCCCAACAATGTCTTTTTCAAACCTTTTTGGGTTAATATGGCTTGTATCTTTACTTGCCAAAGATTGAAACTGTAAGTTTCATCAAACTTTTGTATTACATACGAAGTGGTAGAAGACATCGTGCCCAGATCAATCTTAACAATAACTTTGATACCAATTTGTCAGGAATAAAGCAACAGAAAATAAATAGACATAAAGATTTTACGTGGCAATTAGCTAAAACTCTTATGTCCACACGCAATGGTGAGAGACTCCACTATAATCAAATTTGGAGACCAAATCAAGAGATAATACTTCCTAAACTCAAATCCTAAATACACTTAAATCTAAGCTACCATAAATTTAATTGAGAAAATACAAAAAAAATTTCAACCACTCACATTTTTGTTATAGAACTTTGCCTATTGTCTGTTACACGCTCTGTCTGCTATAAAATAACACCATTGTTTTTCACGTTGTTGTGGCGTCGCCCATTTTCCTTACTTCACGAAAGGAATAAACTTCCTTATTTATATGCAGTAATCAAAGAAGAGAAAACTCTTCTAATTCTTCATGGACTAGGAGTCCTAAAGGACGTTACCAACCAACTTAATTATTCCTGTCCATGTAAACTCTATTTTGTCCACTTGCCAATAACTGGTTATTAAAAGTTGAAGAATGGCCCGACTCCTTTATTTTTGGTTGCTTAATGGATTTGGGCCAAAGAATACAAGTCATATTAACAATCTCAAACCATCAATAAACACAAGTAGATTGTGAAATCTTAAAATCAAGCTTCTTATAAATCATTCCATCAGTTTTCCCAAGCAATACCAAGAACCCTAACAATGAACAACTAACAAAGAAAAGGCAAAAGAAAAAATTGAAAAAACAAAGGCGGCGAGAGAGAGAATGGAGAATAGAAGGAGGCGAGGAAGAGGATGATCTTCGACAAAAATCGTCAGCAGGGGATTGCTACTTGCGAGTTGTCATTGAAATTGTGGTGCAATTTAAATTAAAATAACTCACCATAAATTAGACCCAAATGAAAGAGAGTTCAAAAAGAGAAAATCCCAATCCTTTAATTTCATGTTTTATCTATAAACCTAAGGAAAAAAAATTAAAAAAAAATAATAATAAAATAGCCCTGGAGTGCCAAAGTTTAGAACGGCTACTTCCATAAAACAAACATCATAAATGTGTTAAATTCATCAGTTGTAATTAGTGTGTCGCATACAATTGCTTTGGAATTGCAACTATTCAATTCACAGTTGTATGGGAGGCAAGAACCCTGAAACATCTGCCGTGAAAAAAAAATTAAAAAACCCTTAAACATCATCCTTTTCTCTGGAGGAAACAATTTAATGTTCAAAATTCCCACTACGCAAAGGGAAAAGAAACCTTGTAATGAGACATGAATGTTACAAAACCAAAGCTGCATTCATCTAGCTTTGCTTCCATATTGGCATCATCACTTCTGTTTTGTAGATAATAATAATAATTCCAAATTCAATTCACTCCATGTTAGCCATCCATTAGTTTAAACATGCTTCTTCTTCTCTAAATTAGCTGCTGCCAGCCGTTGTCGTTTCTTCCAAGCTGGGATCTTCCCAGGGAAAGCCCATCTCAACAACCTCTCCCACGTATAGCAGCACAAAAACATGAGAACAGCCCAAATCAACAACTTATCCCTCAATCCCGATGGCAAAGGCACCAACTTCAGCCAGTCATTCAGGTCCCGGAATAGATCAGAAGTGATAACAGTGAAGAAACCAACAGCAGCCAAGAGGGCATACAAGAAAGGTTTATTCTCTGGGATACTCTGGTTGAAAGGATGGCCCATATAGTTCACAGCAAAGGTGGCTACCTGGAGCATCATGTTCACCATGTATGAAACTGTATTCACCAAGTTAGGATGAAAATTCGAGTCAGGTTCAATGCATTCATCAGGCATGTATTTCTCAGCCTCTTTCACAGAAGAAATCAAAAAAAACAGGTGGACTGCAAATTGTCCCATGAGAGAAAGGAAGACATATAAGCAGAAGATATTAGGGTGGGGCCGTTCAGTAGAAAGGGTGGGAAGGGGGCGTGCATGTGAGATAAAAAGGAAAAAGGCAGCTGTGAATACACCGCTGATTGTAGCCTGGATATCACCAAGCTTCACACCATCCAAGTACATAACACTCAACACATATGCTGTAGCAAGGCAGTTAAGCCCAAGAATCTTGAACATCTGGAGTGTAGTCACTAGAGTACTGCGACCCTGACGAATTATGTCCGTGGTGGGGGCAACTGATGCATGCTTTGCTGTGAATGGTGATGCCATTGAGGCATCCCCAAGTTTGACAATGGGAGCCGAGCGACTGTCACCCTCCTCATTTAGCTCATCCATCATCTTCTTCAGCTTCTGTCTTTGCATCTCTGCAGCAGTCAAATGGCGGTTTCCAGCTGCGTGGCTTGTGTCAACTTTTCCTTTAGAAGAACCTTCTCCACTGTGACTGACAGCTCTGCTTGCTACTTCCAATGCGGGTTTAGATCTCTTGGACTTGACAGACTTTGTATTTTCGTCTTTAGATAATTCTGATGAAGAGTTTCCACTTTGAGTTGGAGGCACTGCATTCAGTAGAGCAACTCCTACATGGGCCTGGCAAGTACAATATTACATGAAACGTGAAAAACATAAACCCATAAATAACTAAAGCACAATACTATTTGCACTCGACCTTTAGTTTCCTGCATACCAAACATGGGAAAGCTAGATCTGCAGTGTCACTAAAAGCACCGATAAATAAATACTTCCAAACAAAGTATTACCTGCTTCAGAGCTCCAACATCATTGGTTCCATCCCCACACATCAAAGTTATCCTTCCCACAGTTTTGAAAGTGGTCAAGATTAGTTCTTTTTGCTCTGGAGCAACTCTTGCAAAAACCTGAGATGATGATTGGGATATGCCTTGTAATAGAGCCATCAGCAAAAACTTAAGTTAAATAAAAAAATTTAGTCTGCTACCTTCACGTATGGTATGACTCGTAGAATAGCAGAAGTCTGTTGTAACATCTCAATGCAGTCACCTCCAATACAAAGATCGTGACTCTCCGCAAGAGCTTCCACATCTTTATCGCTGAAACCAATTAGATTTCCTCTTTTCTCAGTATTAAACAGGGTAATCACAAATACTTTCAGGAAAAAAAAAAGAAAAAAAAAACAAGCTCTCAGTTTTAAGGACCACTTCAGCTCAACAAATCAACAAAAAGGGAAATAAAACCCCAAGTGATGCAGAAAAGGAAAGATCTACATTAATCAAAACTACGGTCAATCATAACAAGATACTACCTGTAGCGGATCATCTCTGTTTCATCTGGTGACATCCACTCGTAGCCTTCACCATTCCTTGCTGGACAAAGAATTAATGCAGGTTTTGACACAATATGAACTTGGCTAGCAACATGGCAGGCTGTCAACGCTTGGTCACCAGTGATCATCACCTAGCATCAGGAAAAATGTGTTTTCAGAAAGAACAAAAATTCAACTTAGTTTCTACAATTCTAAGAGTATCTTACAGAAAGAACACGAAAAGGCAGACATAGTAAGAGAACAAGAAATCAAACAAATAGATCACTACCCTAAGCAGACTGCCAACTACTGGCACGAGATATAGCGTGTTAAAACATTTTAACCAAAGAATAGGAGAGAAAATAAATAAAAATGCTAATCAAGTTCCAAAACAGAGAGGAAAGCCTAATAACTAATGCGTACTCACAGATTTGGTCAAGGAGGTCTTTGATGTGCACCTCAATATCCAAATATAATATGTAAGAGCTACCAAAAATGTAAGTTTGGGTTTCAGGGGAATCACTTTGGCATATTTTTAGCCTCAAAACCATAAATCAAAAGTAATCAGCCAGTAATATCTTAATTAGCAGTTGACATTGACTGTTTAGAAGTTCACATTCCCAAACCACATACAGGTACATTGGCACCCTAGTATTTTCTATATTAGATTATTTGCTATAAATCTACAATTAAAAATGTAGAAAATCATGCTAAAAAAGGACTCCTTCATTTTCTTCGACAGAAAACATATTTAAAGCCAAATTCTAGGTAACACAACATACATACACACACGAACATATATACTCCCTCTGTCTCATAATGATTTTCACGACTAATTTTTTTTTTAATGTTAAATCACTAAAGAAACTTAACGTTTTTTCAGATATACATAAATAGAGTTTAGAGGTATCTAAAAATTATTTTTTCATATTTTTAGAATGATAAAATATATAAAATAATTAGAGTCAAAATTGCTTTAAAAAGTCAAACGTGACAACAGTTTTGGGACATAGGGAGTGTGTGTGTGTGTGTGTGTGTATATATATATATAAAAAGAATGATACACTTACCAATTCTTGTGATGAATTCTTTAACTCAGACAGAATAGTGGCTGAATCTGATCTGATAGGACAGTTAAATACCTGAAATTCATGTTATGAGCATTTACTAGTAATACTGAAAAGTACCCACCCCAAAAACTAATCCAGCCATCAAAGAAGATGCAAGTAAACCACAGAAACAAAATAAAAGTAACTAGACAAATTTTAAAGAGTTAGTTCATTTACCGCAAAGCCCGCAAAAGTAAGGCCACTCTCCACAATATCTCTATCCAAGCTTCTAGCTTCACTAATCTGCATGCAATCAAAAAATAAGGAACAACAACTATTTGATAAGTAACAAGGAACAACTTGCATTCAAGTAGACAAACATTGAATAATTTCAAAAACTGAAACAATAAATTAAGAACGCAATGTGTCTGTTGAGGGGAAGCACAATAAGCATACAAAGGAAAGGCATGTTTTTAATTCAGAAAAAAAAAATTTGAAAATTAGTGCCAAACCCATGGCTTGAAAGGCTATAATTGTTTTAAAATGCGACATAGTTTTCATTTTTCAACGTGACAAGCTTAATGTGTGTTTTAGGCTGCTTCTATTGAGGACTTAATGTTCAACTAGACATATTTCACATTGTACTGTAAAAGCAACAAGATTTAAACCTACAGTTGGCCTTTAAGCTCAAGGAGTTGACGCATATCACTGAATACCTGGTAAAATAAATATAATTAAAACTCTTATGCAAAACAACATGACAAGTCACTTTTACTGAGAAAATGCTCGCGGCCTCATTACTGAGAAATATGTGCAAAGTAAGTCATAATTGCCACATAATGCTAAAGGCAGGCAAAATATACCCAAGAGAAACACAAAGCCACTATGACAACTTAAATCCAGAGATAAGAGAATACAAACTGTCATGTCCGGAAGAGACTTAAAAGCAAGGGCCAGAACACGAGACCCTTGACGCGTATATTTCTTGTAGGTTTCAACAAATGATGCTGGCAAATCTGTAAGTCTCTCCTGGATAGTTTCAGGTGCACCCTGAAATGATATTGAAGAAAAATAATTAATAAGTAAACCACTTCATAATAATAAAATTGATGGGTTCATACTAAAGAAAAATCTGCCTCTACTACTGCCTCCTTTAGAAAATAATCTTAGCAAGCAAAAGAGCATATAACTGTACAGCTTATTCAGGAGATCCTATAATAATTTAAAATTAAGTCAAAAAAAATAGAAAGACCACTACTCAGTTTTGGCCTCTACTACTGCCTCTTTTCCTTTAGAAAATAATCCTAGCAAGCAACAGAGCATGTAACTGTACAGCTTATTCAGGAGATCCTATAATAATTTAAAATTAAGTCAAAAAAATAGAAAGACCAGTACTCAGTTTTGGTCCCACCAAAATGGTGTCCCACAATGGTAGTTTAATTACTGCAGGTCAAGAATGCTCTACATGAAAATAAATTAACTAATAATTATGCAAGAACCTGGTATAGTAAAAATGACAACTGACAAACTATGAAAGCACATATGCAAAAGTTAAAAATGTTGAGAGCATGAGAATGCAAAAAGCAGTGAACAGACCTTCACAAAAGCAAAAAAATCCTCCTGAACACGAACAACAACTGCCATTCTTTTTAAGTGTGATGCGAAATGGTATCTCTGCACAATCTGCACAGCATGCGCATCTCCTCTGCAATTGAAGAAGTGACAAAATGACCACATGAACTCATAGATAAAGACAAATCTTGTTAATAGTATCACCTTAAAAGAGAAGAGTTAGAATCAAAGCAGCACTGGAACCATAAATGCATGAATAAAACATGCAATAAAAACACGCACATATATGAGATACAAAAGTAAATTTTTCTAGTATGCTGAAGTTATAACCTCAAAACTGATTTAGTGTCCATAATATGGCTAGAAAAAGTTCTCCATGGAATACAAAAGATCTCCCCCTCTCCTCTTCCCCTCCCTCCCACCCATTTCACTCAAGGCCATATTCAGATTGAAATCTGTCTATTAATCTTCCACTCTCTCTATAGAACTATCTTACTTCCTCTTGATATAGAAAAGAAACATAATGATAAAGGAGAAGAGACAATAAAAGTGACACATCAGACTTGATGCTACTCTTTCATCATCAAGAGAGAATTTTATTTCATCTCTCCCTCACAGGAGATATTTCTCTTTCATCATCAAGCAGTCTGCTAGTCCTCTCTTTATTTAGTTGTTTTCTTGATTAATTTTTTTTTCTTTTAATATTTAAGTTGTGATGGAGGTTTGAAGCATGATTTTTATGGTCCTGCTTCAAGAGGACGAAATTGGGTTCTTGAAGTGGGGGTTGGGTAGCTTTAGAGCAGCCCGGCCCCAAACTTGCCCTGTTGCTATCCCTAAAACCCCCTCCCAAAAAAACAGACATCCTCTCCTCTTTTCTTCCACCCTTAATTCATTATTCTCCTAGTATTTTCCCTCACTCTTATCTCTTTTTCTTATCAAAACTCTGAGCATCCTCTTCTCTTCTCTGTCTAATCTCATACCTATCAAAACCAGATTCTTTTCCCCTCATCTTTCCTTCTAATCTTCATATTTCTCTTCCTTATCCATAGTCAGACAACCCACACCACTTTCCCAGCAAAACATCCCTTGAATCTCAGTATCTTCAGGTTGAACTGAGGAGATACCCACTCAAAAAGTAAACTGCTATCAATAATGATTTAGTAATGAAAATTTCCTTAAATTTCCTTATGGCTTCCCCTTACCGTGAGGAAAGATATCCTTTTTTTCACTCTCCAAATATTCTTTGATGAATCCTCATTTCTCAAAATTATATTTGTTTCTCCCAAGAAAGGAAATACATTGAAAATATATCATTAACAAAATCAGAAGTATATGAATTTCCATGGAGTTCCATTCCAATCAAAAATAAAAAGTACAAAATTAAGTTATATGAATCAATTCACAAAAGTAATTCAGATCATGACAATCTCAACGACTGTCGAAGCTTACTTTCTGGGCATGGCCTTTTCGTCAGATTTATAACTCCAATCAATCCCTTTAAGTGCAGCCTTCTCCAGAGGATCACCAACCTACAAGTGATTACAGCATATAGCAGTAACATAAGGCAATTCATACAATGAGAAGATTGGCAATATAAGCATTATAACGATGTATCAAAAAGGATTCTAGCAAGCACAGTGATGTAGAACTGAAGAAGCAGGAATAGATTAAAGAGGAAAGCAGAAGAGGATAAATATACAGGAAAAGATTACAGCAAATACTACGAAGATGTGGGGAGGAGAGAGAAGTCAAAGAATTTCTAGGAGAAATAGAAGAACAGAAAGGGAGGAGCGGAAGAACAAGAGGAAAGAGAAGAGATACAAAGAAGGGAGATGCCAAAACACTATAGTTTATTCTCGAACTCAACTCTACCTAAAACCCTAGTAGAGGTGATCTTATATACACCACAAAAAACTAAATAATGAAATAAAATCAAACCCTAAAATCCTTAATTTCCTAAACCTAAAATCCTAGAATATTTCTACTTTATTTATTCCCAAGAAAGGGATGATTACAAATAATTCCAAAACCCAAAATGACAAATCAATACGGAGTATAAATTTTAGTCTTTCTTGCCACACATCACATAGAAGTGCTGCCCATACCATGTTTGTACAAGATATTTCTTTTATTTTTTGGACTATTAAGGCAATCTTAAATGTGAAGTCAAATGTCCTTGCTCCCAAGCAATAAGCATTGATGAGAGTTCATTTCCAAGCATATCATCAAATGTTCAATTCATTCAAAGCTGCGCATCTTGTGGAAAGACTACCAGTAAATAAGTTGATGGCAATGCGGAAAAGAAAAGATGATGGAAGACTAAACAACTTAGAGGAACCAAATAATTCGCAGAACTGTGTACCATATCAGCTTAATGGTTAAGAGGATTATAGTAGTATTAGTTTTTTCATCCACAGGAAAGTACGTCCATAGTCATGCAGACCATATCAGCTTAATGGTTAAGAGGATTATAGTAGTATTAGTTTTTTAATCCACAGGAAAGTACATCCATAGTAATGCAGCACCATGACCAAGGGTACTAAGCAGGTTTGTCTTGCTTTAATTAACTAGCTTGGATTGATCTCTCTAACCCACAATTAACTCAAGATTAACATGGTTAACTAATCATGTTTTATCGACCCATGTTTAAACAATTAACCCATATATATAAAATAATATTTCAAGTTAATGGTAGAGGTTAACTATAAAAAACAATAAAAAAGAAACCCGCAATCAATAAAAAAACTTATCAGTTAATATCAAATTTTTTTGTTTACTTATTATGAAATTAATATTTAAATAGATATACAAGTTAACTGGCTCGATTTTGAGTAACTAGGTAGATTTTGTGTTATGTATCATCCGGACACGACTCATATATTAAATGAATTACGTAGGTAGTATTAGCTTTTTTGATAGACAGGTTGCTCAGGTTGAAAGTTTTGCTTAAACAGGTCATGTTCAGGTCAACATTATTCACGGAATATCCATAAAGATATGACCAGAACACTATCCACTGACACATCCGATGGGTATCCCCATCAGCTTTCTTTAAAGGTTTTCTCAAAATTAGGAGCAAGAGAACATTCACTTGTAGCGTCTTCTAAGTTGGTTGGAGACAACCAGTCATTCGTACTGGGCTCTTACTCACTAGTGTCCACTACAAAATTTCTTAGCCTTTTAGAAAATAAAGGGTGCCCTTGTGCATATTTATATTTTCGCAACTATATACAATGTTTTTTCACATTAAAAAAAAGATAAATAAAAGTTTAAGGCTTCAAATATGCTGCAAATATCCCTTGTACTTGAAGTTCCCTCCAACTATTAAATATGCCCTTGTGCATATTTATATTTTCACAACCATATACAATGTTTTTTCACATTAAAATAAAGATAAATAAAAACTTAAGGCTTCAAATATGCAGCTAACGTCCCTTGTACTTGAAATTTCCTCCAAAATGATTTAAGAAACATGGAAAAAAAGTAAATGCATTGTCAAAAAAGAACTACAATAGCGTACCAGCTTGTTATCCACAAATACCAAGGCATGACAAGAAGCCAGAATTTCCATCGTGCGCACAGGAACTTTAGTCATATCAGATTCTAGATCTGTGCTACCAGTCAACCCCCCAACTCCACAGAACTCCTGAAAAAGGGCAAAGGAAAAAAAGACTTCACATAATGAAACATAGTACTAACCAAACCACTAAGCGTGTTGTCTAGGAGCATACCATGTCATCTGATGTCAGTGTTCCAGTTTTATCAAAACAACATATGTCAACCTGTGGGGGAAAAGCAGGAGATAACATTCAACATGAGATTACGTATAGGCATGCCCATTCCTGTAGAACAGTAGTGAATTTAACCAGAACTTCAACATACAACAAAGACGGGAAGAAACATATTAAAGAAAAGAGGGGAGGGAAACAAATATAAGTCATGGATGCCAAATCCATAAACAATGTTCTCTTAAGAAAAAAAAGGACCAAAAATACATTTTTGTACACTCCAAAGTAAAAGAATAATTAAAATTTAAATAACTTAAAGCAAGCTCGACATGACAACCAGCTTAATTCTTCATACCTCATTGTAAAGTGTCAGAAAAAGCAGTATGTCAAAATTCTCAAGCCAATCAAATGATTAATAAAAAAACAAGCATTCTTGAAGATAACCCAACATACCTTCCCTGCAAATGGAATTCGAAAAGGTTCTGTACAAAATATCCCACGACGTGCCAGTGCAATCAGAGATGTATTGACAGCTATTGATAATTCCATTGGTAGTTCAGGGGGGATCACAGAAGTAATGATAAGCGAACAACTAAGAAAAAGCTTGTACTTGCTTCTTGTGGGATCCTCCAGCCCCTGTATCAGGTAGTGTTCTTGTTATCAAAGTAACCAAAACATTCCATAGAGCACCTCAAAAGAAGCATTAAATTACCTTTATAAGCACATAACCAGCAGCAATCACCGCAAAGACAACTAAGAACAAAATGAATAGACCACTTTCCCAGCTGTTAGCAGTAACCTAACCATGTATCCATAATACATGAAGAAATCAGATCGCTTATTGATGAACACAATCACAACTCAAATAAGGATCATCTTATCAACAAAGAAAAAAACTCAAATAAGAATCATCTAACACTTACCCTCTCCGTAGAAAATAAAATTGTCCTCATCAGTTTTCCCTGACTTGTTTCAAATCCAGTTCGCAGAACAACAGCTATGCAACCACCATCAGGGGTTTTCAGAGGGAAGGTCTGAGTCCAAAATAACATTTAAAGCATGAATTGGCAAGGCATGAGCCTATCCATACACAATGATGGTATGTGTTTAATGATTTCCAATGGAACCTACCTTATCTGGAGTATGCTGCAGAATTTTAGTCCCACCAAATAAAACATGGCTTTTATCCCGCTTAGCTGATAACTTCTCCTCAGTCCCCCTACCCATTATTGAAACCTAAAAAATAATCATGTCATACAAACTTTTGAATCAGACGAATAAAACAACATACACAAAACAGTCAGTTTTGAACAAAAAAATCAGTTCATTTTTTAAGTGAAGAATTTATTTCATTTTTAAATGAATTCAACAAAAAAAAAATCATATTGGAAGTAATTCAAAATAATTCCCATGTTTGACCCACTTTAAAATAAATTGATTCTCGTGTTTGGAATAAACCAGGACTTCAATTAAAGGCTCCTTTTTCCCTGAAATAACCCTAGCATTCTAAACACACGTCACAACTATTTAACTAAAGAAACAAACTAATCAACATATTATAGCAATCAATTTCACCATGCTACAAAGAAAGAAATAGGTGGTTTGATCCGAAGATGTTTCTTCTACTCCTTTTCAAATTCATTAGTAAAATTTAATTGTTATTTTTAGTAATATATTTTTAAGTATATTCCAAGAGTTTTTTTTTTTTTTATTTCTCGAACCTCCGTCCACTTAGTGGGAAACGTCCTTCCCAACACTCCAAGAGGTTATATATAATCAAGGGAAAACACCAACGTATTATCATTTTGAGACACAAACCCACACCCACACAATCACTAATTTAACATGATAATGGTTTAAAGGTGATTCAAATTTCGTTATTGGTTATTGTGGTTCAGGAGAAGGTCGTTCAAACTTTTGTGAAAGCAAAGTTTCACTCAGAAATCTACCAAGATGAAAATAAGTAAATTAATTATGATTCCACACAAAGCTGCCAACCAACCTGTGCACCTTCCATCACAACAAAGCACCATGAAAATTTAAAAAAAATAAAAAATTATGATCATAATGCCCATCTGATTGATGTATAAAAGACAAGCAGATAAAAAGTAATAATATAACAAGGCACTCTCCTCTGATTGATCTAGGGTTCAGAAAAATGAAAATTTAATCAAACACAACTCACAATCACTTTTTCATGCTATCAGGATTACTTTAAATCAAGATCGATAAGTGATTCTTTCAGAGAAACACAAGGCACACCCTCCCCATAAGTCATGCATACCGTCTTCAATGGGTGGAATGAGTGAGACAGAACAAAGAACAAGAGTTCATGGATGGATGAGAATATCTTATCATTATGATGGGTATTAGTCCATAAAATTTACACTTTTTTAAATCTTTCGATTTGATTTGCAAATTCTATCAATTTTGATAGGATTTGCTACAAACCACCTAAGTTTCATTGTGGATTCATTTGCATTCCGTGGTTTACTGTGTTGCCAAAATAAGAAATAAAGAATTGCAAATGAATTTCATAAAATTTTATCTAATTCATTTTTTTCCAAAGGAGCTATAAATTTTACAACCACACATACCAATAGTCCAGCAAATATACATATATCAATTCCCCGCCCAAAACTAAATGGACTCGGGTACGACGGTCGAACACAACGGCATATCCGTGTGACCGACTCGTCACAAATTAGTTTTTAGGATCACTTAAGAAGGATCCAAAAGTCGAACACAAGTATGGGGATACATCAACTATTTTTAACAGAAATAGATTTTACAGCATTTTTCCTTATGTTAGCAATTTGGGCCAGATTTTGTGCCCATTTCCTACTCATTTTGTCATAATGGTTATAGATATGATTGTATAACTCACCTGTTTTGGCCCAGATGATTTATTAGACCTTGATACTGTGTTTACATAATTGCATGTTAATAAGAGCTGCCAACCCATTGTGAAAAATAGTTGGGCTGCCCGCTAAGGTAGTAGCTCCAGTTATTGTTTACTTATTTAAAAGTTGTGTTAATAAGTTGATAATGACTGTTGCTGGGGCAAAAAAAGAAAGCAATGCAACTTGGAAAATTATTTAAAGCTTCTAAATATTGAAACTGGAACCCACGCAGGAAAAATTGAAACTTGGAAAGAATCAACTCGTTGGTGGGTCCCACCTTTTTTATACACCAGAATTGCATTAAGCAGCATGCTTTCTCTTCCTATGCGTGTTGGTTAAAAAACAGAAATGTCTACGTAACATTATTTTAAAGATTTAAATAGAAAATGTCTAACAGAAAAGTGGCCAACACGTCCTAATTTTTGTCAAAAGTGTCGGACCCATATCCCATACCCACACCCATGTCATGTCGTGTCAACACAGGTATTCTCCCCCATCCATGTAATCAGAAATCAAAAAATATAAGCAAGACATTCAGTTGAAAAATCAGAAATGTAGATTATACTATAATCTTTTCAGGTTGATCTAAGATAACATTGCATTGTGATAAATTATTATACCAAAAACCAAACAAGATGTGGTGTAACTCAAAACATTACAGTCCAACCTTGAAATTATACACCTAACCATAACTTTCATTTCAAGTAAAAGATTTCACTGAACACCCACACCACATGAGTGCATGCCCACACAAACAGAAGTTTGACAACACAAAAATAATGAAGTAAATCAGAAAAAGAGAACCACCTTCCATTGGGGTGTAGACTCGCCAGTCAAAATAGCTTCATTCACAATAGCACTTCCAGCTAGTAAAAGCATGTCTGCTGGGACAGTCTTGTCTTCTCCGCTCTGACTGGAAGGCCGTCCGATGGAAACAACATCTCCAGGCAAGAGATCAGTCCCCGAGAGTTTCACCCACCTAATATCATAAAGTTATATACATAAAATCTTAAAACTCTAAAACAGCTTTAGAAGAAGTTTAATTCACATTAGGATAGCATACTTCCCACAACGATGCACCATTACAGTCTGACCGTCCACTCTAACACGTCTTAGCTCAGTTAGAGTCTTTAGCCGACTCTTTGCCATTGTTGACTCAAACATAAACAGCATGAATAGGGTGAACAAACTGTAATACCAATATTCATCCAAACACCAAAGGCCCACACAAAAAACCTATATACAGGGAAAATAAAAGCATGGAACACCGAAGTTGAATAATAGGACATGCGAGAATAAATAAAAATAAAACCTAAAATACAAGAGAGAGGGAATAAAGATGAAACCTGAAATACAAAAAATGGCTCCATGCAGTGCTCTTTCATTAATTTCTGGAATGTAGGTTGTGGATAATCAAATCTGCATAATGAAAAGTATCCACATCAAGAAACAGAAGTAAACTAACATAGTAAAAGCCACATCCGAGATAATAAAGGTCCACAAAAAATGTATTTCTGAACCAAAATATGCATTGCAATTGATCTTCAACTGCAAAAGAGAAATAAATATATAGGCAGTGTAATGAAAGTAAGAAGAATTTTTATTTTTTTGATAAATAAACAAATCCTTAAAAAGCAGCAAGGTAGGACCCATATGCGTGTGCTGAGCTTTTAACAGGAATGTATTTCACTAGATCACGAAACAGCAAAGGAGGTTGTAATAACATAGAAGCTGAGAATGAAATCACACCAACCTCTCCCCCCCCAAAAAAAAAAGAAAAAGAAAAAGAGAAGTAGACAATGAAACACCGGAAAATCAAAAGACTCCACTTAGGCCAAAAGTATAAGTAGTCATAATCTTTGCTTGCATAAGGAAAAAGTTGGATACTATCACATCATCATTCAAAAATATGTAATATCAAAACCAAAACAACTATGAATATCTGAAAAATACAAATTAAAGAGTAGAACTTTATCATTAGAAAAGAAAAAAAAATACAAATTAAAGACTATAATTTTAGTAATGGAACTCACACATTCCGTCCCCATTTTTCATTGGCAGCAACAACTTTAGCTTCAGTGCCATATCCAGTATTTTTGAGATAATAACCAAATGTTTCCTTTGTGGGGTAAGGAAGCTTGTAAAAGGTCTCCTTCTCTTTAGAGTATATAAAGCACTGCTTTCTGAAATCAAAGTAAATCTCCTCCACGTCTATTGGGGATGAAGAACCTACCACCTGCACAAATTAAGTATTATCTCATTAAGAAACCCAAAAGAGAAAGTGCTAATTACACAAGTCACATGCAAGGTATTGCCAAGGACAAAAGTCAAAACCCACCTTCCCTAGCACAAACACAAAGGGAAAGGTGGGGGGAACCTTTACAAACAAGACCTGATCAAATCAGTATACATGATTTAAACAATAAAACTCATGTTTCATCAAAAATAAAAATTAATATTCACACAAAACACAACATACATAATCTGCATGACTTTAAATAAATGAAACTAAGACTTTGTGTGTGTGTGTTCCGCCCCATCAAAATCTGTTCTAATCCATTCCAACCAAGCTAACCATCAAATGGAGAAAGGAATCAAGGTGATGATCTTTTTTTTTCTCTTGAAGCTCGAATTTCACCCCATGCCCGAACCTCCTCATCAACGGAACAGCTACTCACTCAATAAAGTCCCAAAATCCAAAGAACTATATTCCGAAGTTGTCTAGTCCAAGAACAACTTAACAATAAATGATGCATGGGCTCACCATCCTCTTTGCAACGGTAACACTGATTCACAACCACTTTCCACTTTTTGGAGATTGTCAATGGTCAAAATCATCTCCCAAGTAGCTTCCCAAACAAAAAGGGCCACTTTTTGGGAGCACCAGACTTCCAAATGGGTTTCCAAGGGAAATTGGAGCTCCCTTCTATAGGTATAAGACAAGGCTGACAACATGAGCCGACTTCAATCATTCCATTACGAATGAGCCTCAAGTTCATTCTCCTCCCTATGCAAATCAATCTTCCCTTAGTAAATTTCTTCAAAGAAGTCTTCAACACCTTCTAGTTCCCAATGATGAACATTGCGGACAAATGTTATCAATGAACCAACTAATTGTTATCATTACCTTAATTCTACTTCAATATTGCCTGGTGCCACTTAGCTTGCTGCCAACATACCAATTATAAGACTCCAATGCACAAAAGATAATGACTTGCAAAACCATATTGGATTTCAAGTTTGCAACAAAAACAGTGCATTAACAAAATATCTTATATCAAATTCAAAAAAAAAAAAAGTATCTTATATCCTGCTTAATTCCTTACGACTGATGAATCAAAACATGTGCCACAACATTCCTTCCAATACAAACTAAATCAGTCTGCTCGAAGAACAAAAAGTTGCCTAATTTCGTATGGTTCCTTAGCCTTTGTATGGGATGCGGATGTTCAACCACTTATCGCTTAAATGATAAGCATGTGTTTAATTTTGATGAACAATTAGGGGTAATATTGTCATTTACTTGGTCAAACCTGCTTATTATGAAAATAAGGGGTGGGTTACTTCTCAAATAATCAGCTTATTGTTGACTAAGATGCAGAACTTATTTCAGATAAGCTGAACAGACACATCTAATTTTTAAGTGGGAGCTTATAATCTGGTATAAGCAAATCCCAAACCTACTCTTAAACTAAATTCACGTAAAACCTATAGTACCATTTTTTTTATAAATAAAACCTATAGCACCATTACTTGACTACAAAATCGAAGCAACCATAAACTCCCAAACATTGATGAACACATCATTACAGACAATGTCAATGATAATGTTTCAAGTCAAATACCCATTCATCCTTTTGCAGCCTAGCACCTATAATTGCTTGATTCTTCCATGGCGCCTCAAAACCCTTCAAATAACATACAACAATCTCGATTTGGGAGCAGTGGGAGGGGAAAGACAAGGTGGAGAGTTCAACAAAGAATATATCTTATGAATAAATCCAAAGAGGTTTCTTATTTTCAAAGCTGAAATTTATACAGTAGAGATATTAATTTTTATTCTGCCAAGGCTCAGTCTCCTTCCTCCTTGAACCATCCCTAAAAAAAAGTCTCACTAAGATAACACTAGGTGCAACCTCAAAATTGTCTTTCAAGAAATCTGGCTTGTTTGGACTTTTAAAAGTAGACAATTTGTTAGAAGTCTACTTTGTTTCAGCAAGCAAAGGGTGGCTCCTGGGGGTTCATCTGCATGAAACTGCACATCCATTTAAGTAATTCAAACTGTCTCACATTTTTTATCCATGTCATATTGTCATAAGACAAATTGTCTTTATTTTATACATGAAATACATATCAAACTAGCATCTACTTTAGCCACTTATATTTCTATTATTAACATCATAAGATCCAAGTATGCATCAAATTCCACACAATAAAAGCTACAATACAATTAAATGACCAATATATCTTATCACCGCCACAACTTTTCCAACTTAAGCATGCATAGGAAAGGTAAGCTATAAAAAAAATTTCCAGTATTTCCAATGAGGATTATTTGGAATAAAAAAATCATTTAAGGCATTGAATCTCTCTTGACAAATCCCAAGATCAGACACGACACATGAACGAGATTCGAACATGCACAGAATAAATGGGGTTGGGTTTACCTTAATCTTGTCAACACGAACCCACCAACCCAAAAATGACCCGCAGCTGACACAGCAAATTACATGTTTCGGGTTGACACATTTATGACTCACTTTGATCCGTTTATTTAACTATAAATTCTAACCCTCAATAGGATATCTAGTTCTAGTTTTATAGTTTTAACGCAATAATAAGGAAAATTTGATATTATAATTGTCTATAGGTTCTTACAATAAATACTTCCTTCGCCCCATTTTGTTTGTCCATCTTTAGACTTCCAACTTTTTATGGGAACATCATTAAATGCATTGTCTTTCAAAAAAAAAAATACAACTACCTTCTCAAAATTACCCTTTTTTGATAATTGTAAGGTTTTCCTTTTCCATGTCTAAGTAGTGTAAAATGTTTAATTTATATGGGAAAATCGAGAAAGTTAAAAAATCAATGCATTAATTCTTCAAAGTGAACATCATTTTTGTACATCTCAAAATAGAAAGATGGACAAATGAAATGGGACCGAGGAAGTAATTTAAAAAAAATATATTAAGGTTAATATCGTGTATTTTGGAGATTTATGTTAATTTAGATAATAATTTTATTTTAGAGACTTCCTAAATGTTGCTTTAGAATTTATGTATTTGTGTTTATAAATTAGGTTTTATGTGATTTATTTGATTAATTATGTCTTAAATATGTTAATTTTTAGTAGTTTTTATATTAAATCAAGTTAAGTAGGTCATGTTAGTTTTTGTATTTCGTCGTGTTAAAATGGATCATGTCATGTCATGTCAAAACACAACTTGTTTATGTTCATGTATGGGTTTTTGACAATTACATCGTGTCATGTTTGTGTAGACCAAATAGTATTATACCCAACCTTCAACACGATACGAACACAACAGCTAACACAAATTGCCACCTACACGTAGACATGCATGCAAGGTTGACTTGTGGAATCCACATGACATAAGGAGCAAGGTTCCATGTGAGTACTGAATAATTTTCAAAACTGTACACCTCCAATAGTTCTTTAGAAATTAATTAATGGACAATAGACTTACTTGTCTACGAAAATGAAGTGGCACAACTTCTTTAGAACCAGAAAATTTGGCCGGAGTAATTTTGCATGCATCTGCATGCTGAATATCGTAAACCTGCACACCAAAACAAAAAACTATCACAACAGCACTATAATCATTCCTTGAAAATAAACCAACCATGCATACTCTACACCCTAAATTATAAACCCCTACTACTGGAGCACCTCAAGCCCACATATTTCAAGTGCTCGAATAAATGCATACACATTTTTATAAGTAAATAAATGCATACACATACATAACTACAGGTAAATGCATATTGAGACTTATCGAAGAAGATGTCAGAATACTGCATACCTTACTATACTGAACAAAACATTTGAAATCAACTGACCATACGGTGAAAAGCCAGACGAGAATGTGATGAGCAAGAAGCCCACCAAAAACAATGGCAGCATCTACAATGTCTATGGTGGGGACAATTGTAGTCAGCCATACAACATAGAGAATCGCAAAAGGCCAAACATCCAAGCGCCACGCCCAGTGTTTCTTCCTCAACAAATCGACTCTTTCCACCACCTTCCCTCCCACATGGAATCTCGACATTTCAACTCAATTCCCACTATCCGAAACTTAAAATTCCTTGATTCTGCACCAGAAAAACAAAAGAAAAAAAATAATACTAAAAACACTTTTTTATTATTAAACCCACACACACACCTCGAACCCTGTCCACTTATTGGGTAAATGTCCTTACCAATGCTCTAAAATGTACGGATCTTATTTATTAAAAAAAAAATGAACGCATCTTCAATAGCTTCCAATGAAATATAATTCCAAACCCAATATATCTATATCCATGTATATATGACAGTGAAAACATTATAAACATACACAAATAAATATAGATGTAAATGTAAACCAAACCCAAAATATCGATACTGAATTACCATAATATTGAAACTCCCGATACCAAATTAATTTCGTTATTTCAATATGGTAATCGGTATCGAGCTTAAATATGGAACCTTCATATTGGACCCAAAATTTTAGGCCCTTATTCGGCCAACTGAATTTGAGACTTTCAAATATGGATTTTGTAGCTAAATTTTTGTTGAGTTCTGAAGGCAATAAATTATTGGAAAGAAAATATAACTACATATCAATATTTTATCCAAAAACCAATTTAAAAAAAAACCTCAATTAGCATAGGTGGCTGACGGGCAGGCTGGGCCAAGTGCAGCAGCCCGTCATGGGCCAACAGGTATAGGCCAAAAATGCCTGCTTCCGGATGGGTCCACTTTCCCTATGCCCATGCCCAACCCATTTTTCACACGTGGACCAGTCCTCCTATATGAAATATATTGAAAAATCTCTCTTTTTTTGATAAGTAAAGAAAATCTATATTAATTACGCACCAAGAGGGTGCGACCCATTTACAAAGATTTTCTATAGGAAAGAGATTCTACAAGCTCTAAAAGCCCAATATCATTCACCAAAAAATTCCTTTTAAACCAAAAGTTAAGAGAATTGACCCAACTATCTCTAATTACATCAAACTTTTTTTCAATACCCTCAAAAACTCTATGATTCCTCTCAATCCACACTATCCAAAAAATGGATAAAGGAATCAAAGAGTAAGCCTTCTTTAACTCCTTAGAAGCATGAAGCCCACTCCAAGCCCACAATTCATCTTTCACGGATCCGATGAACGCCCAAGAGATACCCAAAATATGATATGCCATCTCCCATAAGCTTCTAGCCAAAGAGCACTACATCAAAAGATGAAAAAGGGACTCGGCGCAACTTTTGCAAATGAAACACTTATTAACAATCACTTTCCCCCTTTTTTGCAAATTGTCTACCGTGAGAATCTTCCCCCAAGCAGCTTCCCAGACAAAAAAAACACTTTTTTGGGGGCACAAGAGCACCAAATTGTCTTCCAAGGAAAGTTGCTTGAGCCTTCTGAGTCATCCCCCATGCTAAAAATCTTGTAAAACGAATTCACCTCGAAACCTTTAACCGGACTCCCCTTCCACTGAATCGAGTCCTCTCTAGATAAAACCAGTCTAGAACTATACAAAGCTTCCAAAAAACTTTGAACCCTTTCAACCACCCAATCATGGACATTTCGTATAAACAGTACGTCCCAAAAGATTATATTGTTATTAATAGAGACACACGAACAAATAAAAGCTTCTTTATCTCTTACAATAGCAAAGATATCCGGAAATTCTTCTTTCAAAGGAGTGTTCCCAAACCATGTATCATGCCAAAGTCGTGTTCTCTTCCCATTACCCACCACCATAGAGATACAAGGAGACAAAGTATCCCAACCTTTCCAAATCCATTTCCACACTCCTACACCATAGCCCCCCCTTCCTTCCTTGGACATCCACCCATTAGAATCCATCCCAAACTTGGCTTCCACTACTTTCCTCCAAAGATGATCTCTCCCCCCAAGAAATTTCCATAACCATTTTCCAAGAAGAGCCTTATTGAATAAAGTAAGAGATTTAAGACCAAGCTCCCCTTTTTCAATCGGTTTCTTAACCACACCCCACCTAACCAAATGATATTTCTATTCCTCTCCTATGTTGCCCCAAAGGAACGGCTTTTGGATACCCTCCAACCGATTAGCCACCGAACTAGGAATAGGAAAAAGAGACAAAAAGTAAATAGGAAGGCTAGAGAGCATATTTTTTATGAGGGTAAGTCTTCCTCCTTTTGAGAGGTACCGATTCTTCCACCCTGCTAATCGTTTTTCGAACCTTTCCACAGTGGGATTCCACACACTTTTACCTTTAAAATTAGCTCCAAGTGGGAGGCCAAGATACATAAGAGGAAGAGACCCAAAGTTGCACCCCAACAAGTTAGTAAGAAAACGACAGTTGGTATTCTCATTAAGAAGGATTAACTCACTCTTACTAAGATTAACATTAAGCTTTGAAACAGCTTCAAAACACAAAATAACACACCGAAGATGTAAAATTTGACGATTTTCCGCTCCACAAAAAACAATTGTGTCATTGGTAAACAGAAGATGGGACACATTCACACTACCTCCAGTCCCCCCCACTTTAAACTCACATAGAAGCCCCTCGTCAACCGCTTTCACCAACATTTTGATAAAAGCCTCCATCACTAAGGTAAATAAGAAAGACGACAAAGGGTCCCCTTGTTGAAGACCACGCGAAGCTCTGAAAAAAGCCAGATGGACAACCATTCACAAGGATGGAGAAGGATGGAGAAGAAATACATTAGTGAATCCATTTACACCATTTATCCCCCAACCCCATCTTTTTCAACAGGTACATCACAAAACCCCAATTAACATGATCATACGCCTTTTCCATATCTAGTTTACGTATCACCCCTCTCCTTCTTTCTTTCAAATGGCTATCCACAACCTCATTAGCAATTAAGACAACGTCCAAGATTTGCCTACCCTTAATGAAAGCATTTTGAAAAGGACTCACCACTTTTCGGATCACTTGCTTCAATCTAGAAGTGAAAACCTTCGAAATAAGCTTATAAATGCATCCAATAAGGCTAATGGGCCGAAAGTCTTTGACATTTGAAGCTCCTACCTTCTTCGGAATAAGGACAACGAACGTAGAGTTAAGACTATCCACAAACTCTCTTGAGGAATGGAACTCCTCAAAGAGGCTCAAAATATGCCCTTTAATCACATCCCAAATATGAATAAGAAAAGCCATGGAAAATCCATCAAGACCAAGGCCTTATCACCATTACAGTCCCAAAGAGCAACAAGAATCTCTTCCTCCTCAAAAGGACGTTCAATCCAAATGCCTCCTTCCGTCAATGATAGCGAAGACCAACCCATCCAAGTTCGGTCTAGAATCGCACGTCTCCTTGTAGAGAAGTTTATAGAAATTGCAAATTGCCTCTTTCATACTAGTCTCCTCCTCAAACACCTCACCATCTGCCTCAATGGATCCAAGAAAATTGTGTCACCTATGATCGTTGGTCATACGATGAAAAAAGTTGGTGTTTCTATCACCCTCAAGCAACCATATTTCTAGAGATTTTTGCCTCCAATAGGTTTCTTCCATACAAATGAGCTTAGAAAGTTCCTTCTTAACCCAAATTCTTTTTTCTCTATCCTCCCCCGAAAGGCCCAAAGTAATCTCCTTTTCATCAAGCCCACTTATCTCACCCAACAAAGCATTAATAGAGGAGTTCACCTCTTTGTTTCATCTTTTCAATTCTTCCTTTAAAAATTTCAGTTTTTACGCCACCACAAAACTAGCAAAGCTCTTCACAAAACAACCATCCCACCACCTTTTGATAAGATCACGAAAGCTGTCTACTTTAAGCCACATAATTGGACCCCGCTTCAATCACAATAGGATGATGGTCAGACGTGGGCCAAGGCAAGAGAGTCTCCCTAAAACTCGACCAAGCAAAAGAACCACCTGAAAGCGGTAAATCGATGAGATCATGACCCCTAACAAATTCCAAAAACTCTCTCATAGAACTTAACTCCTGCACATTCTCGGATCTCTCATGAGGATAAAGAACAACGTTAAAATCTCCTCCCACTAGCCACGGTAGGTCCCACCGGCTTTTAATCTCCGCGAGTTCACCCCAAAAAGCACCCCTCCCACTCATCTCCCCCGGGCCATAAACCCCAGTGAATAACCACTCCACATTTGGAACACTTCCTTTAAAAACTCAAGAAACTGAAAAAAGTCCCACAAGAGATTCAACTAGCTCAAATATTCAAGTGTTCCACAAAATGATCACGCCTCCCGAAGCACCACTAGCCGGTAGAGCCTTCCACACACTACGAATAAACACATCATCAATCAAGTCCAATTTAGTTTCTTGCAAACAAACCACATCCTCCTTCCACTATTTTAGATAATGTTTGACTATAGCTCTTTTCTTTAAGTCATTCATCCCTCACATTCCAAGAAATAAATTTAGCTTCATCGAGGAATTATATCAACCCCCCCACCTTCAACCCCCTGGTTGGAGCCAGAACCTCCCCTATCACAATTGACATCAAAATTCGGTCTTTTTAGCTCCCTGTTCACATCCCCTTGCTGTTTTCTTCTAGGGTTGGCCTTTTTCACTCTTGAAATGCATTCATCCTTCCTACGCCGTTCAATTTCCTCAAATAAAGCAAGAGCTTTGTCTTCTACCCCTACAAGGAAGACCCCCACCATCTTGTTCAATTTCTTCACCCAGTTCAATACCCATTCTGAAGCTTTCAGATTCACCTCCTCAACATCACCAGATTCTTCGATAAGCCACTGGTTCTGCTCAGCAAAACCCACCACCAACTCCCTACTATCTACAGCCCCTGGAGTCTCCCTAAGCATCTTCCCATCAACAGAGCCATACCCAATCCCAGATAAACCGTCCACTACAACACCGTTCTCGGCCCCAGAATTTCCAATTAACCTTACATCCTCTCCACAGGCACGAAGATCACTCTCGACAGAGAAATTCAAAAGAAGGGGAGAGGATTCTACAAGAATAGGTAAATCACAGCATACCTTGTCTTTGATTTTCCCATGAGAATCAACATGCTCACCCGCGTTTAACAAATCAATGAATCCCATTAGCAGACAGTTTTCCTCTTGATCGCAAAGAGAAACCTCTAGAACTAGAACAAGATCCAGACTTCCTTCCGAAACTGTTTCCTTCTCGCCGAGACCGAACAAGACCTCTGTCTGTTGAATTGAGGCTAATGCCTCACCAGAGACAGCCACTAAAGGGACCCTTTGCGGCAAGCTGGGATTTTCGAAAAAGAGTTGTTTTCTCTCAACAAAAGCCCTTACCATGACAACACCGGATCCCCGCGCCATAATCTCAGTCAACGGGCACTTGCAAACCTCGCCTTCGTCCCGCAAAAAAAGAAACAGTCTCAAGAACGGACCGAAGAAGGGGAGGGGAACGCTGCCAAACAGCGCGTTTAGGGACCCATTTGAAACTAGGATTGGGCCTTCTTAAAGAGGCTCTTTGATTTTCCTTTTGTCTTAGAAATACCCGGTTCAGGCCCTTTCTTACTGAACGGATTAAGAGAACTCGCAGTCCTCTTGCCAACTTCAGTGTAGCTTGGCCCAGCTCCAGAGCCCAATCCACCAGAAGGCCTACCCGAGCCCAAAACAAGAGGGCCCACGTCCTCAGAACTGAGCCCCTTCAACTCCCCCCCACGTGTCTCTGTACTCAACACAGTTGGTTTGAAATTCAAACAGCTGGCCAAATGTTTTCCTTTACACTCAACAGCCTGCCCACTCTCCCTTCCGCGCGTGGAGGTGCGATCACCCTCTCCGGCCGCAACCAATGACCAAGGAGCCTTCTCCTCCTCTGCAGCGCTCGGCACAAACTCACCTTTGAGCCCAAACCCGCAACGGGGGCAGCATCTAGTTAACGAGATACCACCAGCGCTGCAAACTGGAGTCCAACTGGTAAGATCGCCACCGGCTAAAGGAGACGAACCTTTACTCAGACTCTAGCCGTGGCAGTCTCTCGGTACCACAGACTTGCTCAGGCCAAGCAACACTGTCTTCCCAAGATCTGAGAGGGCACGAAAAACCCTCCACCAACTGCTAGCCTGAAAGCCTTATGGGAAAAGTACAAACCTTGATTTCCCTTGATTAATTTCTGAAACCTTCACGAATCGCCCACTCCCATTCCTGTGCAAGCCCATAATAAGAGATCTGTTGAGCACCCTCCATCTCTGAAACCAGTTTGTCCCCCCTATTCAAACCAAAATTTATGCCAGGATTTCAACAGCCATTCAAACTCTTTGACATTCAGACAGAGCAAGGTTCTTCTTCTCGAGGCGTATTCTGAAATTCTAACAACATCCTCTGACCTCCCCTCAACAACGAAATCAAAAGATTTCTTCTCCACAAACACAGAGCGCCTACTCTCTATCCTCAACATAATCTCAAAACAACGCAACATAACCTTAATAACCCAAGCTAAAATTTCCCATAGAGCGAAGCAGAGACGAGAGAGAAGAACAGAGAAGAAAAAAGGAGAGAAAAACCTGGCTAACCCATGTAACCACGCCAGAAAAAGCCTATAGAGCGACGGCGAGTAACAGTGGCAAGAGCAAGGCCAGAAACAGCGACCGAAAGAGAAGAAACTAAGAAGGAGATCCTCACAGCGTAAGATAGCACGCTATCGTGCGCCGAGAGCTTTTGGGTCTCTGTTCTTCATTAAAAGTTTAAGTCCTAACACTCTAACAAAAGTGAAATATAAAAAGAATAGGTAATAGAAGAAACTGCAAGAGAAAGTGGGAGGGAAAGTTTTGGTTAAATTAAAACATAGAGGAAATTTTTAAATAGTCCCAAAAAAAATTGAAGCAACCGTGTGCTTTCTGGATCCCATTTTTTCAAACTTTTTTTTTTTTTTTTTTGTATAAGTCAGGCTTCACTTTCACTCTTTCAGTAACATAATAATTTATAGAACTCCATTACTTCTCTAACTCTTAGCTCAGCAGAGGAACCGAAAAAACAATTCAAAATTTCAATTTCTCTCCTCTTCCCCATCTTTTCTCATTAACCAGACAGTAACTTCATATTGGTATGCACAAAAACTGGGATTCAGAAGAGCATTCACATGAAAACAATAAAATTTAAAATCTCAATACTAAAATTACTCAACCATGAATAATTATATTAAATTTATCACATGTTTGTAAGCTATCAAAACAACAAGAAATCTAGAGTTTCCCCTTCTTCCTCTACTTTTTCTCCACAAACACGAAACAAACAACTTCTGATTAAAACACAATAACTAGAAATAAATTTGAGTTACTAACGACAAATGAAATCTAAAATTTAAACCCTCTTTCAACTCGGCTAAGCCTCAACTGAGCTCCAAAACCGACCTCCTTTCCCTCACCCATTTTCTCAGTAGCCAAACGGAAGAGGTTTGGCAAAACATAACTAGTTGTAGGAAATTAAAGCCCACAACTCAACATTAGGTAAATAAAATTTCTGTCATAACATGAAACTACCTGCTTAAATGTCGATCCAGCTTTTGAAAGTGCCGTGGGCGACTGTGGCCAAGTTGCGAGCAAGAGAGAGAACTGAGTACCAGCGGCGACGGCGCAACAGGAAAGAAGCAACGGATCTCTCCTTCGAAGAGAGAGAAACTGAGGTTGAGATGAGAAATAATATAATAGATCGTGATAGAGGAAAAGGAAGACTGGAAGAGAGCCCTAGAAAATCATACAGTTAAAAAAACGCTGCTATCAGTTCCGTAAAACGGATAAAACCTGTTTAAGTACCTGGCGTAACTCCTAAGCAATTCCGCTGTAAAAGGCATAAATTAAGTGATTTTTTTTATAGCAAATTTCAATAAAATATAACGTTGTTTGTCGTTTTAAATTGAAATTAGATTTAAATTTGAATTTATTGATTATTAAACTGTTTTTTTATAGCATTTCTTTTTCTTTATTTTAACGGAATTTGGCGGAAAACACAAATTGTAATGACGCAATACCATGGTTATTACCGAGCAGCATTTCACAGGGTATCAAAGTGTTGTAGTACAAAACAAATAAAGATGATTTTAAGTTTAAAACGATCAAATCACACAGTATTTTATCAAAATTTGTCTTTTATTATATTTGATTTCACAAACAATTTTGATATAATTACGTTATCTCTTTTAGATAATATAATTATAGTATTAAATAGTTTTTGAATTATAAGAGTATTCACATTATTCTCTATTGGCCATTTAATTGTATTATTGAGGATGTTATTATTAATAATTAATTAATATTATTTATTTATTAATATGTCAAACATTATTCCTACTATTTACTTTATATTACTATCATTACTACTATAGTTATTCATATTTTATTGTGGTTGAATTAATATTTTAATGTATAAATACTAAAGTCAATTTGATAAAAGGATGCATAAGAGAAGGAGAGATAGATGAGATTGATTTTGAAGAAAATCACTCCAACCAAGGTGATAAAAGAGGATAATACTAAAGGCAAGGAGAATGCTCAATAATGGCTATCGGTCCCGTGACAAGATGAATTCATATTATTTTTAGTACTAAAAAAAACACATGAAAAGGCTCATAAGTAGAAGGAAATTGAATAGATATAAAATGAATAGTGACACACCTAGAGATAGGGTAAAATGAGATGGATGAGTGGGATTGAAAATGTGTGTTGGTGAAATTATGATTTTATACATATCCTTGTGTTTGTTTTTATATGTTGAAAATGTGTTTGTTTGCTTTTTGATTTTGTGATGAATATAAATGTATGGCTTTCCAGATTAAATGTTAAAAATAATAATTTTAAGGTTCACCCAATAAAAGTGAAAAGGTTCCGAGAAAAAATTGGACTGCTAAAGATAAGTGAAAAGTTTCAAAAATTTATATTAAACAGTAGAGATTCCAAAATATTAATACAACTCGATAAATTTACATTATATTGGTTGCTTAAAAATAATACCCACCCAAAATGAGTGAAAGGTTCCGAGGGTAACGAAAATCATCAAAATTAGCTTTAAAAACTTGTTTTGATGATTTAAATTACATTTAAACAGTTGCTTAACAAGACATAACTTACTCGAAATCTTATTTATAAGATTTCATTGTGGAAGATAATTTGTTATGAAGAATTAGCCATGATATATTTTATCCTTAAATAATAACATGAAATATGGATACAAATTTTTGACTGCTCACTAGTGTTGGCAATAGGTCTAAAAAGGTATTTAAAAATATCAAATTTAGATATTTGTCCCCTATTGCCTAAACGCCACAAACCAAAACAACTCAAGACCCCGAGAAAAAACCCAACCCAAAATGATACAACCCAAAAAAGACCCAACCAAGTTATAAAATGCAACGCATCTCTTATAGCACAAGAGAGGACTTACAATCACTTACAGATCCAACTTATAGGGAGTATAAAGAATACTAAGGCTACTGAAAATGAGTTTTTTATATATATATATATCCACCTCTCCGCTAAAATAAAGTACTTCAGATCTAAATATCAACGGCCAACTGTCATCTCATGATAAATTTAACTGTTGACAGTCTCTCAGCAGATCCATAGGCATTTCTTCCTATGTCAAATTCAATTGATTCCATGACCAAAAGAGTGGTTCCTCTCAATAAACAAATTGTAGCAATGGCACCGAAAACGGAAACAAAATAATAGAGACAAAGCTCGAATCACATTTTCCCTTTTCTTCTTTTAGTTAAAGATATAGTTCACTCTTAAAGGAGAATAATTTTCTACATCAGCACACGAAGAAAATTAAAAAGTTCCTACATCTTCCAACAATACTTCAAAAAAACTTACAAGACCTACTAATAGCCTTTTCTACCTCCTTCAATGCAAGCCTATACAGGCACTCGTTTGCCCCGGTACCGGTCAAAGAACTGCACATGAGAAAAACAAGGAAACTCAGTTCAATAAGTGCAATGTTTGAAGGATAGTTACTAGAACAAAATAGTAAACGGATTTAGAATATGCTAGACATATAATCTCAACAGAGCTTTCATATTTAAATGATACAAAAAAAAGGAAAAAAACAAGAGAGAGAAGACTCCAGTTGATACAGATCAAGGTCATTGGAACGAAGACAAATATCCTCCAAAAAATGCATGACAAAAAGAAACAAAGATGCGCTTTTGACTAAATCTCTCGCAAAACTTAAATAATGCACATTACAAATTAACATACTATGGCGACGTTGCTTAAATCAATTTCCACTTAAATCCATTATTTAAGCATGCTTAAATCAGTACCCAAACGTTATCTATGACCAAGTGTGTATTCTCCATCTGCAGTTATTGATCAATACATGAATCGCCCATCATGAATTAAGATTCCATGCTTGATGTTCAAAATGGAACCAATAACTTTCACAATCAATCTAATGATTTTTGGTATTTTGTCTTCCTATCACTGACTACCAACTGAAATTTTTTCTATATTATCCTTCTAATCTAGTTATTGTGTTTTATATATTTTGGCTCATTATCATGATTACCCCACTATGGCCACATAGAAGCCACCTTTACTTAACTGAAAATTGTCAAGGGGAAGTGAACTCCCAATTCCCAAAGACCGATCTCCTTTCTCACAAGCATTTGTTGGTTGGCTATGCATGTAACATCACTTCACAAGTCAATGTAAAAATAGAGAAAATTTTCCAGGAATAACAAATTCCATAACATCTTTACATTGGGCAGTTTGGATACCATTAATGACAAAACTTAAAGGGATGTACTTAGATTAGAATTTGATAGCTTAGGAGTTTAGTTCTTTGAGCTATTTTAAATTATTACTTAAGAGCATGTCTAGATTATCTGTTGATTTGTTTCAAACATGCTCTAAATTATTCTAAAACCGAAATATTAATACAATTTGGTACTCTTTAAAGGTTTTTTGGAAGAACTACTTAGTAACTTTTTTCCAATTTTAATCATGTGAAGGACTACCTGCAAAATATGAATCCTATGAATACAATAGACTTACTAGACATTTCACAAAAGAATTCTTACTGTCAAACCGTCTTTAAGAAAGAAAAAAAAAAGGGGGGGGGGGGGTGGTTGGGGTTTGGAGGAGTTTCAAAATGAATACACACCGATCTGATATATGGTTGCTGGAACAGCCAACCAAGGATAGGTATCCTCTGTACAAAAACCGCCAGTGTTGGCCAGAAGCCACTGCATGTAAAAGTTTGATCAGCAACTCTAATTACTATTGAATCATGAACAGAAAAACCAAACAGACCTGAAGAGTACGATGAACCCATATGACTCCAAAATCATGCCCAAAATAGGCCACCCTATGACAACAAAGAAGAAGCCAATTCCAAACGAAATAGTTCCCTGTATGATCAATGAAAGCACATAGGTAAATAAAATAAGAACTGTATGCAAACACGCAAGCACACATGCCCCCAGTCACACATGAAGAGGGAGAAATACCAAACAATCAAACCTTAAAATTTTGACGTTTCATAAAAAATTGCATGGTGGACTTCAGACCGATAGTTAGACTAACACCTGAGAGGAAGAGGATCTGATCAAATACCAGACAGAAATAAGGCAGTTTTAGCTGAGAAACCAGAATATCATAATTAAATAAACAATATAAAAGGAAAATAATTGAGAAACTAGAATAAGATGAATGTCAATGGAAGACACTTACATTTCCCATGGCAAGTAATCCCTTGTCAAAGAAGAAGATAATGCCCAGAAAAGAAAAAAATATGCCAAATCCTGTCAATCCTAGCCCAATCTCTGTTTCATATCACAATTACAAATACGAAAGGTGTAAAAAATTTGGAATAGAAAAAAGCACACTTAGTGTGGCTTCAACATAATTGTATGTACGTATGTTTTTGTGTATGTATTTATATATTATGCACATGTATATCAAAGCACTTAATCTTTTCTTCAAGGCCCAATTTATTTCAAAACTTAAGATCATGACTCCCTATAAATTCAACTTATATAATTTGTATATACACTTATCTTACCTAGCTTGTTGCAGACCCTTAATGCTAACAACAAAGAAAAAGAAAATAGGTGCCTGCTAATCTAGAGAGTATTCTGCGGTTGGGTAAAACAGGAGTTCTTAATATAGAAAAAAAAATAGTATGATTTTGTGGTTGAAGGTGAAGGAATTGTCACCTTTAGAGTTTCTCAAAACAATAAAGATTAAAGACCACTGTACCTCTACTTATTTGAGGGAAGGGGAGATTGAAGGTTCAAAGAGGCTTGGAGATGCTTTTGGTGGGAGGAGACAACCTATGGATTCGCAAATGGAGGGGCAAAGATCGTAATCTGTTTCTGATTCTCAAAAAGGAATTTCCATGGGGAGATTTCTCTTGTTGGTAATAGTCAATGAGGGAGGCTCTAAATCTGTTACGGAGAGAAGCAATTAAGTAGTGGATAACGATGAAATATGTTGAGGAGATGTGTTGGCTTTGTTCTTCACTGGGGGAGAGAGCTGCATATCTGGTGATCTATGCAGCTGGTGGCGAGATCTCGGTAAGCAATCTCATAGGCCTTTGATTGGGGGAAGATAAAGGCAGGCGATTGGTGGTTTGAGGGTGGAGGGAGCTTGTTGTAGGTGCGATTGCTGGTTAAGCGGGCATCTCAGCCACAACAAGTTGATGGAAAGGCTGGCGGTGGAGAATCGCAGGGCCAGGAGCCAGCAAGGGCTGGAAATACAGGGGGGAGAAGAGGGAGGCCAGATCCATGAGTGTCAACTGAGCGGAGAAGTCAAATGGGTTCAGGCTTTTTTATTTCAAATTTCTAAATGGTATTGGGCCTAATCATGCAGATTGAGCAAGTATAGGCCCAGAGTTTTTACCAGCTTTCAGGAATGGGCCTAGAGTCCAATGGGCTGTGACTTGAACTGAAGTCCAATCAGTCTCATCTAAACAAAATAGTTTGGGTAAGTGAGCCCAAGGTTTTTTGCATGTCTTGGGAGCATCTTAAGCACCAGAGACCTAGAGTGCAACCAATCAGGTAGCTGGAGTTGACCAGACCCAAAGGGGGATCAAGGTGTTCCAATCAGATTCCGACACTGATGGTCAATGATGAAGTTGGCAGAGGGAGCAGGGACATGCTTTGCCCTTCCTCAACATCAAAGAAGCCCCTTTCACCGGTGGAAAAGGAGGGGAACCATTTGGGGTGGCAGAGAGAGGCTCTCTGCACAAGAGCTGTATTGTTTGCTGTTTGGATTCGAGGAGATTCTATCTGAAGGCTTCAGAAGGTTTTCGGTTAGAGAGGGCAAGTTCTTGAAATGACGAGAGATACATGATCAGCTCTGTTCAGGAGTTCTCAGGTGATGGAGACAGAAGGTGTTTAACAGGATAGTGGAAGGTTGTCTTTGGTGGGGTATGGCAGAAAACAGTATGAATGCTGAAGTTGATCTGTTTGTGTTATCTATTGCTATTTAGTTCAATGAGGCTTTAACTGTTTCACGTAATGAGAAAAATCAGAAAGGAAAATGCTCAGATTAAATTCACTATGTTGAAAGTCACAGGAATGTTTATGGTTCCACACCTGCTTCTCACAGATTTGATTTTGGACTCAGATCCGGAGATTGAACTTTCCAGACAAAAGTTTTTTTCTGATAAGTAAAAGTACTTTTAAGATAAGAGTTTCGGAGTGGGAGTTGAGAAACATCAAAGTGAAAGTCATTGATTATGGGATCGAAGATCATTTCAGGGAATGTTAGGGAATTGAATGACCATAACAAGAGGGCTATCACTAAAAATTATCTTACAGAGTGGAACGAGGACATTGTATGTTTGTTTAGACTAAAATTGAGGACATTACCACATCGGTGGTGAGAAGTATGTGGGGTTTGAGAATGTGTGATTGATAATTCTTATTATCAATGGGTGGTTATGAGGGTTTTTTCGTTTTATGGGATGAATGGGTGGTTGATGTGATTGACTCTTGGGTTTGTACCCAATCATTTCTTGTGTGTTTAGAAGAGTCCAAGGATGCTTACGTATATTGGTGTTGAGGGAAGACTTCAATCTAGTCCTTTTCCCTCATGAAGGGTCCAAGGATGATTCAGACAGTATTGGTAGGAGGGAATCAAAAGCTTTGTTAGGGATAACGGTCTTGTTGATATTACTTGGGCAACCATTCTATAGTCCTTGAAGTTGAGGGCCTCACTTAGAGTGCTACCTCATTCCAGCTTGAAGACACATAAAGCTGCGGGATTCAATGTTTTTATTAAGATATGGTGAGATGGTGTTAATGTGGGAGAAACTAGCTTTGTAGTGGCTAGAAAGTTAAAGGCTCTTAAAGAAAAGTTGAATAACTGGAAGAAAGAGACTCTTAAGGAATGTTCGTATCAAAAAGAGCTCTTTGTTGTGATTTTAGTGCGTCTGATGAGAGGGAGGTGAATAGTGGTCTTTCCAGCAAAGAAAAGGAAAGGACAACGTTAGCAAAGAACGATGCTTAGGAAGGGAGAAGAAAAACAAACTTTTTTCACGGAATCCCCAATGCTCATCGAACGCACAACTTTAGAGCAAGATTGAGGTTGATGTGTCTTTTTCTGAAGATGTGACATAACATTAATGGAATGATTTTCAGTTGCATTAGTGTGGAGTTGGCTACTTGGCTTGAAAGACCATTTGAAGCAGAGGAAATTTTTTATACTCTTTGGGAGCATAATGATGAGAAATATTCGGTACCCTATGGTTTTTATATAGCTTTCCTTCAAGCGAATTGAGTAATTGTGAAAGGCAACATCCAGAAACTGTTTGTGGAGTTCCATGCTACCAGAGAGTTTGTGGATACCCTTCATTCCACCTGTGTAATATTTCTCTTGAAATAGATAGCTACAAATATCAAAGACATTTAGCCTAAAAGTCTTGTGGGGTGTCGTTAAACAACCCATTTAAAAGGGGGGTTTAGGTCTTAAATCCCTCATATTGTTCAATAAAGTACTAATTGGGAAAAAGTTGTGGAGATTCATGAGGTAAAATGACCATCTTTGGCATAAGGTGATTGGGGCTACGTTTGGTTTTGAGCATAAGGGTGGATGTCTAAGGAAAGAAGGGGGCCTATGGTGTGAGGGTCGAAAATGGATTCAAAAGGGACGTGGTGACTTATTCCCTTATGTTTCTTTTGAAATAGAAAATGGAGAAGGTATTTAACTCTGGCATGTTATTTCGTACGAGTTATTATCTTGAAAGAGCAATTCCTAGGTGTTTTCTTGCTTGTTTGAAATAAGGATATTTTGATTAGTTTGTGGCTTGTATGGAAGATTGTGCAGGACATACATTTTTGCTGAAATGTTCAAGATTGGGGAATTCAAAGTTCTTAAAAAGAAATCAGTGTTGAGAATTTTTTTAGAATATCTACAAGGTGAGACTTGACTTGCTTAGTGCAAATAAGGTTAGATGGAAGTTGAAAGTGGGAGGGAAGTTTGGAGTTAAGTCCCTCAATAAGGCACTTCATTATAATAATGTCTCTGTGGAAGGAAGGGCAAAATTCCTTTGCAAATCTGTTTAGAAAACTTGTGCTCCTTTGAAGGTTGCATTTTTTGCATGTGCAGCAACTTGGGAAAAAATCTTAACCATCGACAATCTCCAAACAAGATGGTATATATTGGTCAATCGGTGCTATCTTTGTAAGGAGAAGGTTGAGACCGCCCATCACCTCTTATTAGGATGTTCTCCAACTAAACAATTATCCAAGAAGGCTTTTATGTGTGACGGGGCTTTCTTCGGTGGTTGTTCATTCTATTCAAGATGAGGTATGGGCGTGCTGTAGATTTTGAGCTTTCAAAGAATTGATAAAAGCATATTCTCATTCCAAACCCACTCTCGATTTGGAATGAAGGAAAAGGAGGACATTCGATAGAGAGAAAAGATATATCACCTCCATCAAGGATGGGTGGTTCAATACACTTAGTTTTGGTTCAAGAGAAATTTATTCATAAATGAGGAAAAGAGACTTTGTATATTTACTATTGTAGATAGTTGCTTTTGTACATGAATGGCACCCCCTTGGTTCCATATAATATAATCTCTATTTACAGAAAAATATGTATATGCATTGGTAAAAGGCCCAATTACAGTTTATAAAAAGAAAAGAATAAAGAGAAATCAAACCACAAATTCCAAAAAGGTTTGGTAACATCTGTTATTCCAATTTTATTTTTATAAGTAGCATTTGTTATTCCAAGCAAGGAGAAAGATGTAAAATCATAGCATGTGATGCAAATTGCTGCACCGGAATTGGTTTGTACGGGTAGAGAGGGAGGGCCGAAAGGCTGAGGGAGGGAAGAAGGAGAAAGAGAAAGAGAGAGCGTGTGCAAGAGAAGCATCACAAACCATTTCAAGACTAAAAACTTTTACAAACTCATATAGCACATCATCAACTCAAGCAATCAATGTAAAGCAAGTAACAGTAAATGCCAACAATAAAGAAAGAAATTTGAGCTTAAGAAAGAGATCACATACTCAAAAAAAAGTCCAGTAAGAGAAAAGTTAATAGATGAGTTTTTTTTTTTTTAAAAAAAAAGGTAATCCTAGCTGCTGCTACATACACAGAAACAGATAAATAACAGTTTGAAGTTAATTAATGAAATACAACAGCTTGTAAGTGCCTTTCGAATTTTTTCTTTTTTTAAATAAGTGTAAGTGTCTTAGAAAAATTATAGATGACTCATGAAATAGTTCAGAACTTCGCATCTATTAAAAAAAATCCATATAATCAAACACCAAAACTTGAGCCCAAAATGTAAAGGAAAGACAATTAATTCATCAAAGGCACTCTATGCATGACCAAATTATTCACTAACCGTTTTTTGATTGGTACCAAGTTATTCACCTAACCTTAAAAGGATTTTGAATAAGGTTCAATCATCACTGATGACTCAAGCACAAGTCCTTGTGAAGAACTAGAGAAAGACTAACGGATTATAAACATTAGTTGGCATGTATGATTTGACTCGACCTATATCAATTCAACATGCATATTCATATTCCCAGGAAAACAAAAAGAGGGTTTTCTAACAAAATGATAAGTTCCAGCCAAAAGGAGCGTAATATTCTTCCAGAACTATGATTTTCGTTTTAAAGAAGAAGAAAAAAGAAAGGATTTCTTCCTACACCACCCTGCGTATTTTTTTCTGATCATCTTATTAAGTAACACATTTAACAATGATTCAAATAGAATCTAATTTCTTTCTTTCCTTTCCCTAATTAAATTACTAATGCATAGCATTTCCACATATTAACATCCTACAAGGCCAAAAAAGCAAAACCTTTACAAACTCATATCATAACCCACTAAACAGCTATACCGTGATTTAAATAATGCAAACAAGAGTTTTCCTTAACTAGTAAAAGCCTATATATCCAGAGTAAATATTTTTTTAAGTATATATCCAAGGTACATTGACATATAATTTAATTTACAAGGAAAGCGTAAAAGTGAAACAAAATCAATATTCACTCACTTTTTCTGTCATTCATTTCGAAGGAAACCATTGTCCTGATGATATATATGTGACCTACACTGCAAATCGTAAGAATAACCAAAAGTCAATAAAACAATCAAGCTAGGGTTTGAACTTAGAAAATTCGCACAGTTCAAGATCTGGTAAATCACCTTGAATGAATCTAATAAGGAAAACAACTCGATTAGATTATTATATTACGAGGTCCTACAAAACAGAGACTGAATTGAGTAATTCAACAGATTCCAGGTAAACAGTATTGAACCTAACATTTCAGTTTCTCTGCAAAAAAAAAAAAAATTTGCACTAATTTTTCCTTTACTTTATCTTAAGATTTCTCAGCAAACAAAGAGCGCCTGAAGGACATGCAAGTCCAATACACTCAGACGAAGCTGTTGGAGATTGGAAACGCAGAAGTTGGGATCCCTTCTCGTTTAAGAAATGAAATCGATCGATTTATAATCCATAGAAAAAAATAATCTTTAGGAAAAATTACAAGAACCCCCCTAGTCAGTTTCGTTATAATTGTCTTATTTGGAAAATAACAAAAGCCTCAGATTTTCTTACACTTGCTCACCTTAGTTAATTTTCCCTCGGTCAACAATTTAAATTTTAGTTAAATATGAATCCACTTAAGCAATTTTATAAGGAAACCCAAAAGTACCCTTCTTTTTTTTCTATCTTTTTCTTTTTATTTTTTATTTTTTTGTATTTTCTCACAAACCAAACAAATGCCCAAAAAATATAATTGATCCTTGCACACAAATTTTGCTAACTTGAGATAGAATATCATGTAAAAAAACAAACTAGAGCTACATAAAAAGAAAAAAATCAAAATTATTTTGTTTTGTGCCTGTCGATGTTGCAATGATTGCTTTGCCATGATGAAAATCGTCAAATTGCAAGAAGCTTTCATTATGTTTTAGAGCAAGGGTGTCAATGGGTGTGGAGAAGAGAGTAATGGTGTTGGGAAATAGATGAAAATGAGAAAGAAGGAAGGGTTTCAAAGCAGAGGAGAGGAAATATACCAACGGTCAAATATGATAAAGGAGGAAGAGATAAGGAGAAGAGAAGTGGAAAAAAAAGTGTAGAAGAAAATGGTTTTCATATAAGATCGTTACCAACAAACATTGTAGCTCCTTTGATGAGGTTAAAAAGAAAAGGGAAAAAGAGGAAAGAATAAGAGAAAAGAGAAAATGAGGAAAAAATTAAGGAAGAAGGTTTTTATGTAAGGATATTATAGTACTTTTCTTATTTCTATTAAAGTTTTGTTTGATCAAACACAATCAAATGGAGTTTTGTCATTTCCTTAAAAAATAAGAAAGTAAGTGTAACAAACCCCTAATATGAGGGATTCTTTGTAATTTTCCCTAATCCTTATCAATCTAAATCTAAATTAATTTAAGGTTTAAATGCGTTTTGACCCTAAATTTTGTAGGATTTTACATTTTGGTACACAACTATTAATTTTTGACATCTTGATACACAACTTTAGTTTTAAGTATTACAACAAGCACGTGCAAAGCATGTTGATCACCAAGTAAGGGAAAAAGACTCCAATTCTCTTCTTGTTATTAACGAAAAAATTAAAAGCAAACAAGAAAAACAAAAATCACACTAAATCCTCACGAACAAAAACAAAAAAACAATTATCTAAACGTTAATATTCAAATTATTCTTAAAAAAATGATCAATTTGAGGAGGAAAACATCATTTCCATTTCACAAGCACTATTTCTCTCATTTCTCTAACCAACGTTTCTCTATTATTCAAGAAGCTCGTCCCAGATCGTGTCATGGATTTTGGAGATCCATCGAAAAAAAGAAATGTTGCATATAAGTTTTTTTTTGTCTTTTTTGTCTTTGATTAGTGAACTGTAAAAATATTTAGCGTTTAGATTTGTCATGTCCAAAATCCAACTTTTAATCATATCCAAATGGTGCTATTTTTATATTATAAATTTGTTTAAGGCTTCCAATACTAAATGCTATAGTCGATATTGGTAAATGATTGCATGAAATTTAGTGTTTTGTTGGTATTTTATGTTCAATTGTCATTATCAATATTTGGTCAATGATTTAAGATGCTAATGTTGTTTGAGTGCTCTGTTGCTATTTAAAATGCTAGTGCTCTATCGTTATTTAAAATTCATTTCTCTTATCATTTTTTTGATGCCGAATGCTTGAGAATAAAACTTGGTCTTGATGGTGTAACCATCTTCCTAACTTCACTACTTCTTCTAACATCCCTTCATTCATCAACAGGAAATTCGGTGCTGCTCAAGAAATTTCGTCCTTAGTTTGCAAGTACAAATGCCTTACCATATTAGAGAGAGTGATTGCGAAAATCAAGGCTACTTGGGCAAAACTTCCTTCTTTACCACACGAGGGGTACTAACATTGTGTCATGAACAACGCAACCATAACATACATTGATACATGGAAGTGCAATAATAAAGCCTATAATTTATTTTATTTAATTAAAAACTTAGAGAAGTTATTTAAAATGTTGTTCCAAAATGTAATAAATTATTTTCTTTGATGTAAGTTCCTTTTTATTTACCCCAAATGCCATCAAAGACTGACCATGCTGCTATGCTTTCCCATTTTTCAATTTTCTTTGTTTTTTTGTTTCCACTAACTTTTGTCTAAGCCACTCTTTTGGTTTTCAACTTAACGAGAACACTCCTTTTTTTAGCTTTAACTTTTGCCTTGGTTGTCTTTGCAAGTTTTCAACCTAGCGAACAATTTTTTTTCTTTTTATTTCATTTCCTTTTTAACTCTAAATTTTGTCTAGACTGCCCTCAAACTAATGAGTACTTATCATCATTTTTTTTTTGTGGAAAACATGCATTACATGTGGTATTTATGTAAGTCTACCGGTACAGATATGCAGCGAAAATTTAAATTTTTTCCTATACCTATAAACTTAATCATTTGAACTCATCTATGAATCTATTACAATGATAATTCATCTCCAAACAAGGTTGGAGATTTATACATTCATGAAGATTTTCGTTGAGAATTCAATGTAGAGTTCACAAGCTGTTTAAGCATTTGACCTCTAAGCGTATCCACACAAGCAACCAAGACCAAGGATCTCTTTCTCCGGATGTCGAACATAGCGTGAATGGGAGGACTAGGGCTGGCTAAAAATTATGTGAATGCTAGTTTTGAAATTTTGACTTTTTGAAGGAGATACTGAAACAATTTTAGCAATCAAACATTATAGTTTCTATCAAGTAGAACCTTTATATAGAGCATTTACTCCTAAAAGCTCTAGGATTTCTAGAATTATGATTGAACACCTGGTTTAATTAATTCCTACAAATCTCTCTATTAGCACATTAGTTTTTCTTAATCTTGCAATTTTGCAATTATATGTGACCCCTTAGGTTCAATATTGTGTTGGAAGTAGGTTGTAACTTTTATGCAATAATTGGATCATTTCCAATTAATTAAAACTCATGTTAATTTTAATTTGAATTAAAACTCCTTTTAACTTTTTCTTTCAATTAAAAAATAATTATAATTAATTCTGAAGGGTTTCTACAAGTCATGATTGACACCTAACCCATACTTTGTTGGAGTACATGAAATCTATTTCAGATTTCATGGCTTATAGCAACTTATCGGAATCAATGTCTAACATCGTTTCTTCGTAGTTAGCAGGTTCTTTATCATCTATAAGGTGTACCTCTAGGTCACTATCTATGAGAAATTCATATCTTTTTGGAACCTTAAGTATTTTTCTAAATTTACAATCTGGTTGTGTATTAGAAATATCTATTGATTTAGGATTCTCAATTTGAACAGTACTGAGATGTGGTTCTTTTGACACTTCATCAAAATCTATCTCCCTCCCACTGCTCCCTTTTAGTAAAAGCTATTTTTTAGAAAGCTAGCATAATTAGAAACAAATATCTTTTGTCTTTTGTTCTCGAGGATGATAGAAATAATACCATAAACTTTCTTTAGGATATCCTATAACCTACATTTGTCAGACCTAATGCCCAGCTTGTATGTACGTAACTTCTTTACATAGGTGGGATAACCCCAAATCAGTGTTTACGATTAGGTTTCCTTCATTTTCACATCTTATATGGTGTTTCAGATACTACTTTTTAGGGAATCTTGTTCAATAAGTATGTGGCAGTTATGACAGCATATACCCAATAGGATATAGAAAGATTAGTGTAACTCATTATGGATCGTGCCAAATCCCACATGGTGCAATTCTAGTAGTAGTTCACTAAGAGAGAATCTCATTCTCTTTGAGATAATCTAGAAAATCATCAGTCAAATATTCACCTCCTCGATTAGATCGAATAACTTTAATAGCCTTTTTAGTTTTATTTTCAACTTCTCTTATGAATTCTTTGAACTTTTCAAATGATTCAGATTTGTACTTCACTAAGTACATGTACCCATACCTTGAGTGATCATCGGTAAAAGAATTGAGTGAGGAGTAGCCTCATCTAGCATTGACTGCTAGAAGCCTAAACATATCAGTGTGTATTAACCTTAATACATCCGTAGCTCTTTCTTCATATCCACTAAATAAATATATAGTCATCTTCCCATGAGATACGTTTCATAGGTTTAATAGGATTCACAGTCCGATAGATTGAAGAATCTATCTTTTACCAACTTGTTTGCACTATCCTCGTTGACATGACTTAATATTGAAGAAGAAGAAGAGAAAGAGATGAGAGAGGAAAGAGACTTAAAGAATATTAAAGAAATAGGGAAGGTACACTAAGACTAAGGATGACAATTTTACCCGTACCTATTGGGTACCCGCAAAATCCAACCCTAATGGGAGGGTTTGGATGCCTAATGGGACAGATATATATATATATATATGTTGGGTATACGACCAAAGTCTCACATTGGCTAGAAGTGGGGAGGATCATGAGTATATAAGGATGGACAAATATCTCAATTGGTATGAGGCATTTTGGGGTAAAAACCCAAGAACAAATCCATGAGGGCTTAGGCCCAAAGTGAACCATATCATACCAATGTGGAAACATGTGGTGTCCATAGTCCTTACAAGTGGTATTAGAGCCATGCCCCAGAGTTAGCCATGTGGATGAATCCTCAAAATGCCGAACGAAGGTGGTGGGCCTAGGTTAGATCACGATGAGATCCGTGGATGAGCTCGGTTAGACAAGCGGTGTGCTCCAAATTCTTCATGGATGTGTCCTAGTCCTAACACGGTGAAGAGAAGTTGACCTGGGATAGAGCAAGCTCTCAAGGCAGTTGGTGCTCCATGTAAGGCGTGTGCTCCAACGCAGTGGAGTAGAGAATCCTGGTTGGTAGAGAGTGGACGGATGGATGATTGTTTGAGGGGAGGCTCGGTGGTCCTTTGTTCGAGGGAAGGATTGTTGGGTATACGACCAAAGTCCTACATTGGCTAGAAGTGGGGAAGATCATGCGTATATAAGGATGGATAAATATCTCCATTGGTATGAGGCCTTTTGGGGTAAAAACTCAAGAGCAAATCCATGAGGACTTAGGCCCAAAGTGGACAATATCATACCAATGTGGAGATATGTGATCTATCTTTTACCAAATTGTTTGCACTATCCTCATTGATATGACTTAATATTGAAGAAGAAGAAGAGAAAGAGATGAGATAGGAAAGAGACTTAAAGAATATTAAAGAAAAAGGGAAGGTACACTAAGACTAAGGATGACAATTTTACCTGTACCTATTGGGTACCCGCAAAATCCAACCCTAATGGGAGGGTTTGGATGCCTAATGGGACGGATACCCATATGTTATTTTATATATATATATATATATATTTATAATTAAAAATTTATCATTATATACATATAATTTTATCTAATTAGGGGAGAATATTGCTTTACTTGTCTTACCTTAACTATTTTATGATTTTTTGGATGTGATTGCTGAATATATGGAATATAATGACACGTTTTTCTTTTTAACTTTTTTTGTATAAAATAAAACGGCTACAGATTTCCGGATGGATACCCACAAATACTAGACGAAATTTTACGTGAGTGTGGATGTGCGTGGGTGTGAGTGGCTGGGGAGGAATACCGACTACAAAATGGTCCAATTCCCATCCCTAACTAAGACACATGAGGGAGGGAGGAGGGAGGAGGGAGGAGGGAGGAGGGAAAAAAGTTATTGAAGAGAGATATTCTTTGTCAAAAGAGAAATGATGAGTTAAAAAGTGTCATGTATGAACATGATTCAAGATTCCTGCACTTACACGATCGATCTTTTGTGCTATTATTTTGTTTTCACACTTTGCTGTTATTGCTTTTAACTGTGGCACACTACAATGATGTTTGCTCTAAATAAATACTCGCAAGTTCCCTCCTCCAGTTCCCGCCAAAATAAAGTAAAAATAACAATAATTGTTTCTACGTTTGACAAGATATAAAAACAGAAACCTAAAATCACAATTTCAGGCATCAGAGAAAGAGCAGGGGGAAAGGTAAAAAAGAGAATGGAGAAGACAAATTCAGCGCCAACAGGTTGCTTCAAGTGCGGGCGGCCAGGCCACTGGTCACGTGACTGCCCTTCCTCTGCCCCTAATTCCTCTTCTAACAACAAGTCCTCCGCCACCGTCGCGGCCACCGATGCTTCAAAATCTGCAGCAGAGAAGCCCAAAAAAGTACCCAGAGTCAGGCCGAAGCTCACCCCCGAGCTTCTTATCTCCGAAAATGGCCTCGGCTCCGTTCTCCGCCACTTTCCTCGTGCCTTCAGGTACCGTGGCCGCGGACACGAGGTAAACCCACTAAGAATTTCCTCTGAAATATTTCGTTTTTGTTACCTTTTGAGTCAGATCTATTGCTATGGTTTTCTTCTGGAGATATTTTAGATATGCAGAAAGAGGGATTTGACAGTACATTAGGATATGTCAATAGCAAACGTGCAATTAGCTTGAAATGGCATTTTATTTGGGACTTATAAATTTGCACAAAATAAAAGAAGAGAAATTCTGCAGTAATCTTAATCAGAAATTTTACACAGAACACAAAAGCCTATAGGGGACCGGAAAAAATGGGCATCAGGAGAAAATAAAAAAATCAAAGCTAAAATGCAATTTTTCCAAACATTCAGTCATAGAAGAGCATTAATGTGCTTCAAATACTTGAAGAAGAATTCTGTTATCACATGGAAGTGTAAATCAGAATCGAAGGCCAAGGAAGTGATGCAGCTGTTATCATTATAAGATCTGATGAACCTAAAGAGGGTTGATAAAATCTCATTCATTGGTTGAAATATGCGCAGCTTCTCATTTTTATTTACGTTGGGTTGCATGCAATGATTTGTCTAATTATGTGGAATTGCAATTCAATACATCCAAACACTATATTCTACTAGATAATTTTTCTACCCAGATTAATAGACCTTCTTATCACCCCTCTCTCCACCTTTTCTTTTTTAAGGGGTTTCCTTTTCCTTCTTTTCTATTGTTTTGGTTTTTTAATGATCACAGGTTTGTCATAACTTTGTACCTCGCATTTCAGTTTCCTTAAAAATGTATACTTTTGAATTGATTCTATAGGTCAGCGATTTGGGGAATTTGATTCGCTTATACAGTGAATGGCACTCTTCTTTGCTCCCTTATTACTCTTTTGATCAGTTTGTGCATAAGGTGGAACATGTTGCTGCCACAAAACGTGTTAAGGTAAGGCACTCATAAATTTAACATCTTCTGTTTTATAATTACTATTGGAAGTGCTTTTGTGATGCTGGTATTGTGTTTCAGTTTAGCAAGAAGTTTTAACCATCTTCAACTTCCTCCTCTTCTGTGCTTGTCGATTACAAAAATAAATACGCTTTCTATCTGGTTTTATTTTCTTTTAACCATAGAATGATGATTTTAAATCGTAGAGGATGCAGATAATAAGAGAGAGTTTGATGCATGTGTGCCAAACAGAATGTATATTGAGTTATTAGTTTCATGAATTTGATAGATTTCTTCTTTCTATCTGAATGTTTAGTTTTAGTTTTAACATAGGATGGAAATTAATTAACAAGGAAATGGCATTGGGTGGTTAAAGTTCAAATCTCAATTAGCTGAATAACATTTCTTCTTGTAAGATAAATTATTATGATGCTTGTGTTGGATGCCATAAGACTATAAGAGGTTCATCTCTCTCTCTCTCAATATATATATGCGTGTGTGTGTGCGCGCAAGCACTTCTTGTTGGGGTTGGCTGTCCGTTCAGATCCATAACGATGCCAACTGAGCAACTGAGAATCCTTGTGTACTTGGGCACTTTCTTGATAGTTAAATTTTAATAAATCCAAATTTTAAATTTTGACGAATATAGTAAAATTTGAAAAATATGTTATCAACACAATGCTCTGATATTTATTAACTTCGGAGTATATTCTTCAGGGTGGCAGTATGAGCTCCTGGTATGCGTCTGTCATTTTTTTTGAGCCTATGCATTTTTTTTTCCAGATGAAATATGACTAAATATTTTTTCTTCAACTAAAATTGAATAAAAGAAGAATTAAACTTAACTCTGTCACTAAGAAAATGAATATTGGTGTAGTGATTCAGAATCTCAGATTGTTTGCATCAAATGGCTTAGCTTAGCTGTGACTGTTGCAGCTAAATCAATTCCAAATTTTTCCCCAGAATTCCCTTTCCTGTGAAGGTAGAGTGTTCTTTAACTGTTAGTTATATGGAAGTATGAGTAAAAACTGGACCAGTACAGCAAAAGACCATCCGGGAGGAGGATTGTCAGTTTGGGCATTACTTCTTCATTTCCCCAATAAATATAACTTTGATCATTTGGCATCCTTAAGCCGTGCATAATTTTTCTATTACCATATTGGAGTACGGCATGCCTTTTTTCTTTTTCTATCTATATCCATATAGATCATAATTTATATATAGGCCCATATATAGATATAAATATATTTCATTTGAAGAATACTCAACATACTTTATGGATTGCCGTTTGGATAGCTGTGAAAAGTGTGTCAGAGAATTTGCATTTACAGTGTCTAGCATGCAAACACATACATGACTAGTTTTTTTATCTTTTGTACATCATTTTTTGGTAGACATGTATTAGAGAATTAAGAGAACGAGTTGCCAGTGGAGGGGATCCTACTAAGTTGCATTCAGATCCAATTGAACCTGATGCGCCACATGATGAACAAGGTACACTGACTGTCTAGCCACTTTTTTTTGAAAGGATGTTTTGATGTGTCATATTCTTGCATTTTGTTGGGCATAGTATGTTATGATTTCAGCACTTTAAGGGGAATATGATGGAAAATGTGGAATGCAAAGATACAAGTGAGCTAATTTGGGTGTGTACCCATTTTCTCTAGTTTGGGCAACATGGTGTTAAATCCAATTCGTGGAGAGACTGTTGGATGCTACAATCCAGTCAACCTATAGTAAATGTCAATTAAATTTTTTCTGTTCTTTTGGATAAACAAATGCCTATTAGCACTTACAGTAACATTTTAAATTACACATGATGATTACATATAATCTATAAACTTTTGTAATCCCTTGGTGCTGATACCGTGATAGATAACTACCTATCATATGTTCTCAGAGTCTGTAGCTATGGGTAAGCATATGCCTCGATTATATCGGATTTAGAAAGTCTCCCCTCTTCGCCTTTAAGAACTAAACCTATCATGGATATTCTCAGTGCAGCTACATTCTTTGGTCTAGGTATAAGATTGCTACTTGTTCATAATGATGGATATGACACTTTCTCATTGCTTTCCTATGTAAATACCTCTTGACTTTATAAGCTTTCTTCTATTGAACCTTTATGATGATTGATGAATAAGGGTGGGGGTCTGATGTCTGAATCAAAGGTATGCCAAAGGGCCCTAGATACCAAAAGCACTTTCCATTATCAATTCGCAATCCTAGACTCATCGTGAAAATTAATTAAGCATCATATTGAGCTGATTTCTGTGGGACTTGAACATCTGCCCAAGCGTGCCAAATATGAAGTGGACCTTTCCATGGCAGTTTGCCCAACCCATGATCAGGTTTAATAACTGTTAGATCTGGATCCATGCTTTTATAGGACACAGGGTATACCTCCTGTGTCCATATGAGAGCAGCCATACTTTTAGATATTTCCTTGACATTACTTTGTAAGGTATGGCATTGTGCAGCTGCCCATGTCTCAAAATTTTTGTTGAAAGCTCAGAAATAACTCAGTAGAGATCTTTTAGCTCAGTGTAATTGATAGTTTAATAGAATAGTATATTTTGACAATGATATCCATATTGATGGAATTTATAATATTCCTCTTCTCAGTATCCTTGTTGAATTTGGATTTTCGCCTTTCATCAACTGCAGATGCCTTAAATTTTGATGGATTAAGTCATCACCTGGGGGATTTGTCTTCAAAGGACCTTGTTGCTGGTGATTTACAAGAAGTCATGCTTAGTGAGATCTATGAGAAAGCTACTGAGGTATGCATTCTTCCAAGCTAATTTCTTCAAGTAAAAAAATTATCTATTGAAGTTAAGCAGTTTCTTTTAGTTTATTAATTTTTAAAATTTATTAAGAGCCTACCATTTTTCAGTGTGTTTGATAGTTTGGAGGGGAGGGGAAGGAGGTGTATTTAAAGGGAGGGGAGGGGGAGGGAAGGTAGAGTGGTTACCCTTTCCTTGTTTGGAAGTTTAAAAAAATGGGAGGGTAAGGGAGGTTAAAATACCCTCCCATTGTTTGGTTAGGAGGGGGAAGGGAAGGGAATGGATAAGTTATTATATTACAAGTATGCCCTTCCTCATAAAATTTAAACTATTAGGGAAAGGGTAAAGTTGAAATTACACAATATAAAACAATAACCCCAATCTTCTCCCCCTCCCAAACCCCCAAATTCGGGTTTATTAAAAATGTGGTTTTGGAGGGGGTGGGAGGGGATTAAATCCCTCCCAATTCCCTTCATCTCCCTATTAAAAATTACTCTCAAACAAGGATATGGACTATGTTACCCAATCCCCTCCCCTCCCCTCCAATACCTTCTGTCATAAACACTGAAGAATAAACACTGCTGGTTCATTAGAAATAAGAAAAAGAAAAGAAAAATGAATACTATCTTGCATTTGTTAGTTTTATCAGTGCTTTTAAAGTTTGTGAGTCATGTTGTTCAACTATCATGCATGTGTATTGGTTTTGAGTAAAAGGTCATTACTTAGTGTTGGTGGCCTCAAAGCTCATGCTGTTCATATTTAGGGGTTTTGCAGAGACTGACAAAGCTCTTCACTTGCAGTTAGCAGCATGAGACTTTTACCACATGGGTTGTTTTTGAGTGAGTCATATCGGGCAAGAGGATTTATAATTTGTGCTGAAAGTTTTGAATTATCAGAAACAAACATTTGTATCCATATCTGTGAATTGTGATATCATATGTTGTTATTTTTTATTATAAAAATAAACTTCATTAAGAGAGAAAAAAGGTACAAAAGAAAAGGATAAGGAGTCCTAAATGACAAAACGAGACTACATCAAAATAGCCCTCCATCTCTCTGCACACTACTCAACAAAGTACCCCTAAAAAATCCTGTAGCTGAAGCCCAAAGGGAAGAAAGGAAAACAACCCTATCCCACAGCATAAGCATCATCGTGATATCATATATTGTGGCTGCCTAATCTGCTGGCATAATCAGTTCAATAATTAAAGATGATTTCTCCTGAATTCTAGAAACTAACAAGCTTACTTCCCTAGGTTCCAACCCGTCCTTCCCCCTCCCTTTTTCTATTAAGTCCATAGGTGGAGTTCTAATTAACCTTTTCTTGGAAGAGTAGTGTCTATGATCGTAAAAAGCTTCATGAAGGCTCTCGCAATTCCTCATTCTAAGTGATATTCTTTGTGTCATTATTGCTGATCTTGTTTCTGTTGTGAGTTGTATTTGATGGTAATCATCTTACTGTTCTACTTAGTCTGGATTCATTATCTACCCTGCCCCCTTTCCCACCCCATAAAAGAGAAAGGGAAAAAGCTTGATTGGTTGTAGACTTTCTTTATCTGCATCTTATATCTGGCTTGTATTTGTTGCTTCGTTTACCTTTCGTCACCTTAAGTCTATGTCTCTTTCGTTGCTATACTTTTCTAGCTCTTTGGAAAGAATTAAGTTTCTGTATCCAAGAACCCAAGAGCCTAGTGAATCTCTACCGCTGGACCTTGAGAATTGTGACCATGAAGTTACTGAAAGATGATATATTCTAAGTATATGGAAAGAACCGTTAGTATAGGATTGCTGGTCTTCATATAGTATGTTAAAATTTCATTTGGCCAGGAAAACTTCCTAGTTGTCATAAAAACTGTTCTGCAAATGCTTAATGAAGTTTTTCTTGTTGATTAATAACAGGAACCATCTCAGACATTGCATGGTGAGATGGCTGTTGCTGATGAGTTTTCTGCTGGTAGCTCTAGGAAAGAATTGTTAAATAATGGGCCAAATAGCAGAGCCACCTGCTCCAATGAAGTTCAGATCACGGAAGAACAGAGAACTCGTGTGGAAGCCAATGGGTTGAAGCCATTGGAGAAAGATGCAGCTAGCTCTTCTAGAGAAGTCCAGATCACAGAAGAACAGAGAGCTCGTATGGAAGCTAACAGGTTAAAGGCACTAGAGAGAGCTGCAGTTCGAGCACGTTCACTGCAGGGAACTTGAAAGTTGGCAGCATTTTATTTTAGTGCATCATAGGCGCATGGAAATGGAATGTTCGTATCTCTACTTCCTCTCCTCCCTCTCCCCCCAGAAAATGAGTTTTTAAAAGTTTTTTAGGTTTGATACATATATCTTGCATTAATGGATGGATCAGCAAACATTCTTCAGCTATAATTAAAGTTAGCCTGTAAAGATCTTTCTGACTTATTTGAAGATTCGACCAAGTACTTCTAAAGCTATTTATCCTGATTTGGAAACTAACATGCTCGTGATTAAATAATTGAATGGCCAGATCGTCTTCTATGTATGAGATGGTCCATGTGCACTAGCAATTCTAAAATGCTACCGTTCTTTGATTTGGTCTAGATATCTTTTTTTTGATAAATAATTTAGTCTAGATATCTTATTTGACATTTAATATGAAACAACTTCTTTAATCCATTATAATTATTAACTTTATTCATAATATGGACGCTGTCATTGTTGTTGAGGTTTGGATGCTAATATTGGTACTTTTTATTATTTTTGCACTAGCAGAAAACATAACATTATATTAACATCAATATTTACATAGCATCAGTAGAGTTTGACAAAAGTTTGGACAGGGTGTGTAATCTGTCTTTGCCTTCCTGGCCCTTCTATATCAATACACAAAAAGGATTGCAAAATACTAGTGGAACCATTAAAATGTAAATTATGTCCTAGAGCAGCTGATGATGAAGCCAAAAAAATCCGTTGCTCGATTACCCTTTCGATAGCAAAAGTTATGAGAACACTTGTGAAGCTGTTGCATAGGGTGAGGCAGTCCTGGAGGAGAGCCTGTTGTGTGAGTTGAGCCGCATGCTTCCTGTGAAAACATTGTATGGAAGAGAATGAATCGGTTTTGATGTGCATATAAGTAATATGCTGATACTTTGCAAAATTGAGTCCCTCTGGAATAGCTTGAAGTTCTGCTAGATTGTCAGTAGTTCTGCCCAGAAATTTGGAAAAAAAACCTCCCAAAAAGTAGCTGGAACTATCTCTGATAGGGCCACCAATAAAGGTAGGACTTAGGTTCCCAAGCGAGGAACCATCAGTGTTTAGAGTGCAGTATGATAAAGGTGTTGTAGTCCATTTAATTAGAATCCAGCTTGGTGGGAGTGGAGCTAACTGGTGAATTCTAGGAGAGCAGTTGTTGTATAGTCGTAGTTGTGTTCTTTATGATTTGTCCGTGAGAAATTGGGGTGTTTTGAAAAACAGCTTGGTTTTAGGCCTCCACATAGACCACAACAGAGTGCATGCATATAATTGGAACTCGCAAGTGATCCTATTCGTTTAGGAGGATAGGAAGACCATTGTTTTAAAGCTAAAACTAAATGAGTATGATCCAAGTTGCATTGTATGCTATTAGCAATGAGAGAGTAAATCATTAAAGGGGTTGACAGTGACTATAAATATGAGCAGTGGTCTCAACCTGAGAGGCACAAAAATGACGAGATGAATTAGGAATGCGTTGGTAATAATTATGTAATAGTGCAGCGGTTGGAATAACATTGTGAGCTAGTTGCCATAGGAAAAGTTTTATACGTGGCCAACCTTTTAAATTCCAATGATATTCCGGGGAAAATAGGGAAAAAAGTAGTAAGAAGGGTTTTGTATGTTGAATTAATTGTGAAGAACCTTTGTCAGATGGAATCCATTTGGGTTTGTCCATTATAGCGAAAATGGGAATTGGAACACCTAAAAGGCTAAAACGTGATGCTTTAAGAAAGGCGGGATGATACACCATATGTATCGTTTAGTCGCAAACTCGTGCACAACATATCATCGTAATTAACCTCAGTGTTCTATTAGCTTGCTACTTCAAGCAATTTCATGTGCCATTCAGAACGACTAAACTCGCACACAATGTATTCTCGTAATTAACCTAAGTGTTCTATTAGCTTGCTACTTCGAGCAACCTCGTCTACCTTTTAGAAGTACTAAACTTGCACACATCTTATCCTTGTAATTACCTTAAGTGATCTATTAACTTGCGAACTACTTCAAGCAACCTCGTCGGTCGGCCTTTCAGACTTACGACCTATAAGATAATCACTACTTTGCAATAGACCTTATTGCACCTCGGAAGGGACATATGAGTATACGCTATAGTTTGTTCTTCTAGCTTTCATGCTTGCTCTTTTGTATGTTAGAGCGTATAATGTCTCTCTACTCACTATTATAATGCAAGAGACGAGTACTCACGTTATTATCTCAAAACCTTTTCTCATGGCATGACGTGCTTGATTTATTTTGTTTTACAACTATCACGTTGTTTGCTGCCAAAAGTTAACAACCATGCTTTTTGTAGCCATTATCTTCATTTAAATGCAATTACTCTTAAATGTTTTTTGGTTCAATTATAGTCCTTATTTTATTAAGGCAAAAAGATGTCTAGCATAAACATCACATTCGATGATAAAATTCTTAAATATGGTGATAAATCTTCACATTTGATGGTCACAAGTTTTACAAGGCAAGACATTTACGAATTCTTCCATGTTTTGGGAAGAAAGTAATTTACATTTAACTTTGTACCAAAAACAAAAGACAGAACTATTTAATTTATTTATTTGAGTAGGGTAAGGTTTTTAAAAATATCACATGGGGGGTTACCACCAAGAGTGACAACTCTTTTACTAGCGAATATGACAAATTTTACGGTGTCTTGTTTTGAGGCAAGACACCCAAGAATTCTCCCTGTTCAATTCCCAATCTATTCAAGTTTCTTTGCCTTGAGCTTTCCCTTGGGGATCTTGCTGAGCACACCCGCATCCAACTTTCGGTAGTGATTTTGAAGCTGTTCGAGGACTTTGTATGCTAAACTGTCAACTTGATCTTCATACCTCTCGTACAGGACCGGTAATGTGTGGGCAGCAACAAAACCTTAAACACGAACACAGCTTTCAGAACTAATACAAAATCATATTCATATATACCACAAAGATGAAACCGCCATTTGTTAAAAGGATTCAACAAACGTTATAATAACAAGAGGGAGAATGAGAAATAAACTTGATATTTAGCGTACTCACAGAACGTTTTCCTTTATTTATTTATTTATTCATTCATTCATCCATTTGTTTATTTATCCAATAATGACAAATTCTGGTAGTCTCTTTTGACATTTTATTTCACGATTCCACTTGGTCTACAGAAATCCGAATAATCCACAAATAAAGCCTGTTGTAATTGGCACATAGGTGTCCAAATATCTTTAAAAGGGAAGAGAACTACCCAAACCCTTCTCTGATTTGAATTTCATGAGAGCATGCCATGATTTATGTCATAACTCATAAGGCATACATACTTTGTCCAACATCTTTCTCATGTTAAATCTGAAATGATAATTTAAGTTCCCAGGGAATGTTTTACATTTTTCTCAATCGTCATTAAATTTCAACACTTACGTTAAAAGTTAGACAGGCTAATTATTAGACGAACTCAAAAGAGGGCAAATTATGACGTTGGATCCATGGTTTGGCTAAGGTGTATGAATCAATCATTGTTTCTGATTCATGTATTTCACAGTTCATTTAAAGCGGCGGAATTCACATTTCCCCCCTAAGATTGCATGGCATTGTCTGCTTTCTTCCCATCTACTACTACAAATAACTAAACCTTCTTTGGCCTTGTTTGGATACTTGATTAAATCAAGCTTGAATCACCAAAACTTAAAAGTTTTTAGAGTTAAAAACTAAGTTTTGGTGATTTAAATTGGATTTAATAAAACCCAAACAAGGCCTATATATCCAACAACCTATTAATAAACCTATAATATTCAGTCATCAGCAGCAGCTTGCAAACATTTTTAACCACTTAATATTACACAGTACCAAAAAGCATATTATGATATAACTATGCAATTTCAGAAATGTGAAGGTATGATCTCTCACCAATATATAGAACCGTCAGAAAATTGCACCAACTCCCTATCACTGCAGCAGCCCACAAGCTTGCCGTAACCTGGAAGGACTTCTACAGGTTAGTTGTCCATCTCCACTAAGATAAACTTCATGGTATTGCAGATGCAATAAATTACTCAGTCCCAAGACCATGAATCATTGCAAGCTGAGCAACGCTATTCCGTGACAAAAATATTGCAAATTTTACGACGATTCGACCAAATCTATTGAAAATATATTTTTTTGATTGAATTTAGAACTCTCCTAAGCATATGAAAATAAGTAAACTTCGCAGCATAGCCATACTTGTTGGAGCAATATCATTTCAAGGACGATCTATTATCTACCAAATCAGAATTTTCAAAACATGATAAGCAAAAAAAAAACTGAAATAGAATACAGAAAAATATAAGAAATTCAACTACATAATGAGGGATCTGATAAAGAAGGGGCTAGTCCCATAGCAATCAGCTTTTGTTCTGCTAGTAATTTACCACTAAAACCCTTGAAGCAATACCTGCAGGTTACAGAGCAGTAATTTTAGATATACAACCTACGCCATCCTTCTATTCTGATGGGTACCTAGATTATTTCCTCAAAAAAGGAAACAGTTCGATTATCACATTTGTTACAGGCAAATATTATTGTGGAATTTTGTTCGATGGAGGTTAGATTCTACAACAATTAAGAAAATTAAGAGGAAAATATCTCAGCCTCCATGTCCTAGTATAGTTCAGGTGTCGTCAAACAATACATGGGATCAATGAGGAGCACTAACAACAAGAATGCGCAGCGGAGAGAAAATATCAGGCAATTTTTTTTTTGATAAGTAAAAAGATATATTAAAAAGCACCAAGAAGGAGCAACTCAAAGCCAAAGGCTAATCACAAGAAGGGAAATCTACAAAATCAAGAAGGTCACTATTATTTACAAAAAAATTCCTCTAGCCCAAAAATTGAAGGTATTTAACCAACTATCTCTAATAACGTCAAAGGGTCTTTCTTCTCCTTTAAAGGCTCTCTGATTCCTTTCGTTTCACACCAACCAAAAATTAGAATGCGGAATCAACAAATAAACTTTTTTGACCTCCTTTGACGCCCTTAAACCTTTCCAAGCCCAAACTTCATCTTTCACGGAACCCACCATCACCCAAGAAACACCCAAAATTTTATAAGCCATCTTCCATAAGCTTCTAGCAAGGGGGCATTCCACCAAAAGATGAAATACGGACTTAGCGCAATCTTTGCAAATATAACACCTATTTACAAGCACTTTTCTTCTCTTTTGAGGATTATCAAAAGTGAGAATTTTCTCCCAAGAAGCCTCCCAAACAAAAAAAAATAACTCTCTTAGGTGCTCTAGAACACCAAATAGATTTCCACGGGAAATTAGGAGAACCATCCGAATCCGTTTTATCAAGAAGGAACCTATAAAAAGATTTCACCCCGAAACCACCTTTCGGACAAGGATTCCATCTAGCCGAATCCTCTCAACTCATACCCACCCTAGAGTTATACAAAGTCTTCATAAAACCCATAACAACCTCAACTTACCAATCATGGATATTCTGAATAAAAGGTACATCCCACGCAACCCCCTCATTACCCAAAGAAACACAAGAGCTAATAAGCGCTTCATTGTCTCTTACAAAATAAAAAATAACCGAAAACTTGTCCTTTAAAGGGGTGTTCCCACACCAAGTGTCATACCATAGCTGAATTCTCTCCCCATTACCGACCGACATCAAAACACAAGGAAGGAAGTCCTCCCACCCTTTTCTAACTCACTTCCACACCCCCACACCATAAACCCCCCGAACCTCCTTAGTCATCACCCATTAGGATCCACACCAAACTTAGCCTCCACCATTTTCCTCCAAAGATGATTCCTCTCCACGAGGAACCTCCAAAGCCATTTACCAAGAAGAGCTTTATTGAACAAAATCATAGATTTGATGCCTAGGCCCCCTTTTTCCAATGGTTGCTTGACAACATCCCATCTAACCAAGTGGTACTTGTACTCCTCCCCCATGTCTTCCCAAAGGAACCTTCTTTAAATACCCTCCAACCGGTTGGCCACCGAACACGGGATAGAGAAAAGAGACAAAGTAAATGGGAAGGCTTGAAAGAGTACTCTTGATAAGTGTAAGCCTACCCCCTTAAAGAGATAATGACTCTTCCACCCAGCTAATTTTTTCTCAAACTTCTCCACAATCGGGTGCCATACACTTGCAAGAAAGCAACCATTAATATTCTCACCAAGTGGGATTAGATCACTCTTTCCAAGATTAATCTTAAGGCCCGAAACCGCTTCTCAAAGCACAAAAGAACACAATAAAGGTGCAAAATTTGATAAACATCCTCTCCACATAAAACAACTGTATCGTTGGCAAAGATAAGGTCAAACATTCACTCTCCCTCCATTACTCCCAACTTTAAAATCACTCAAAAAGCTTCCCTCAACCACCCTTGACAACATCTTGCTAAACGCCTCCATCACTAAAGTGAACAAGAATGGGGACAATGGATCCCCTTGCCTTAGTCCCCTTGAAACTTTAAAAAAATCAGAAGGACAACCATTCAAAAGGATACAAAAGGACGCAGAAGATATACCTTCGAGAATCCATTTGCGCTATTCGTCCCCGAACCCCATTCTTTTCAATAAGTTGAAGACAAAATCCCAACAAACATGGGTGTAAGCCTTTTCTATATCAAGTTTGCAAATCACTTCTCCCCCTCCCTCTTTTAAATGGGCATTGACCACTTCATTGGCAATCAGCATTGCATCCAAAATTTTCCTTCCCTCCATGAACGCATTTTGGTAAGTGCTCACCACCTTATGCATAACGATCTTCAATCTAACAGCAATCACCTTCAATAGGAGCTTGTAAATACACCCAATAAGACTAATAGGCCAAAAGTTTCTCATAGAAATCACCAATTGCCCCTTTAATATCCCCCTCCTCCTCGGCCACTCTACCATTAACCTCCATGGAACTAATAAAGTTAAATCTTTAGTGAGTATTTGCCATCTGGTGAAAAAACTTTGTATTTTTGTCACCTTCACGGAGCCATAATTCTCTACATTTTTGTCGCCAAGAGATTTCTTCCAAGGAAATGAGCCTCGCAATTTCTTTTTTAACCCATACTCTCCTTTCTTTGTTTACACTCGACAAACCCTCGACAACTTCCTTCTCATCAAGTCCATTAATCTCAACCATCAAGGCATTTATAGTAGAATTAATATTTCCCAAAGTGTCACTGTTCCACCTTTGCACCGCCTTTTTAACACGCTTAAACTTCGAGGCCACCACAAAACTCACATAGCCTTCAACACCACAATCCTCCCACCAACCTTTTACAAGATCATGAAAGCCATCCACCTTGAGCCACATATTCTCAAAACGAAATGGGGTGGACCCCAATGCAAGCCTCCCATTTCTAGAACAAAGGGATGGTGGTCTGAAGTGGGGCGAGGCAAAAGTTTGTGTGCCATATCAAGAATCGGTCAATCCTCGAGAAAGAGGGCAACTCTCTAAAACTTGACCACATGAAAGACCCTCCCGACAAAGGAAAATCAACTAGATAATGATCTCTCACAAACTCCAAAAACTCCCTCATTGAGCTAGTCTCTTGAGATCCCTCAACCCTCTCACGAGGATAAAGAACAACGTTAAAATCACCTCCCACCACCCACAGAAGCTGCCAACGAGACCTAATCTCCGCCAACTCCTTCCAAAAAAGACTTTTATTCCCATTGTATGATAGCCCGTAAATTTCAATCATCACCCGATCTCCCACTATCAAGATTCAAGAAACAAGTCACCGAAAACACACCACATGGACATCAATCAAGTCAATCACTTTCTTATCCCACATAAAAACAACTCCCCTAAAGCGCCTACTACCGGTAAAGCTTGCCAACCACAAGATCTCAAACCCCAAATACTACGAATAATCACCTCATCAAAAACCTCCATTTTAGTCTCCTAAGACAAACCACGTCCCCCTTCCATTCTCTAATATAATGTATTACCAAAGCCCTTTTCGCCAAGTCATTCAAGCCCCTCACATTCCAAGAAATAATTTTCCTCATCATTGATCACCAATCACTACCCTATCCTCCATAACAAAACTCCCCACCCCCCTTAAGCTCACCACTAGCCTTCTCATAATTGATATTAAAAGCAAGTCACTTGAGCTCTCTCCGACTGTTTCTTTCCTGTTGTCTGCTTACGATACTTAGTTTACATTCTTTAGCACGACGCCTCTCAATTTCCTCAAACATATTAATGGCTTGATCTTCAACCCCAACAATGGACACCCCAACCAGTTTATGCAAAAAATTTAACCCAGTTAATGACCCCAGCTGAAGCTTTGCAGCTCACTGTCTCTTCATCGGCCAGCTCCAAAAGTGGCTAGAGCTCTACCCGTTCTTCACTCTCAATCAAGGCCAGACATAACTCATTCGGATCACTGCCTACCCGTGGAGTCATTCCATCCACGGGAGAAATCACCGCCCCCCACCACAACACTCAATCTCTCTCCCAAACACATCAACGGAAAAATAATTAAGAGGAGAGGGATCAGAGTGTACCAACGCGAGATTCCCCTCCGATAACCCAAGCTGACGAGCCTCCATTAACTTTCTGAGCCATCCAGCGACATCTCGTATCCAATTTGCAAGCAAGACACTTTACAACCATAAGAAACGGAAGCAGCTTCGCAATCCAACTCAGAGAGAGCCCCAAACTGCCCCTGATCACCACCTGCAGAATTAGACACTCACTGAACCCAAAACAGGTCTATCCCCAGAAGATTTAAGGAGAAAGAAACCTTCTTCCTTTGAACACCACCAAATCCTTTAGAACCTCAGGAGAGTCAATCTCCCCATTTTCAGGTCATCCAAGTCGCACAAACCCAGAGCTCACCGTTGGCGCCGCCAAACCACACTGGGGAGAGGGTGGTTGAGTCAACGAAACAGCCAATCAATGATCAGAACTTACCGAAACAGAGCCATCAACGAGAACAAGGTCGACCACTACCGCTGGCTGTGACGCAATCCGCGTCCACTGCTTGCTTGACACAGGGGACCAAAACGCAAAGGAACCCACCGTTTTTGGGTCTTGAGAGAAGATCTTAAATGTGCCCAAATAGAAGCAACCTTGGGCTTTTTTTTTGAGAATACATGTGCCCAACCCAATCTTCCTGATCAAGCTCAACCTGCCCATTGGGTTTTTCGCGGCCCAAATTTCATTACTATTGCTAGATCCAGCGCCTAGTTCTTCAACAATAGACGGACTCGTCGAAGCCAGCCCATGCCCCAGCTGCATAACAGGGCCCAAACTTAAACTTTCCAACCGATTCAGGCCTATCTCCCTTTTAGAATTTAAAATTTGACCCTAGTCCAACTGTCCCTTCCCTTTGTCAAGCATCCCAATCCCATTCGCCTTCACGCGTGTGGGTATCTCACCGTCTTCCCGAACACCCCTCGCCACCGTAGCCTATGAAGCCTGATTCGAAGGAGCAAAGCCTTGTAAAAAAACACCCAGGATATCCTGCCCGCAAATCGGGCAGCAACCTTTCAACGACAGAGCCGCCACCCCCGTGCCCGACTCAGACACCGGAGAACCCACCAAGCCTGAGCCCACGCCCCTCTTTTCTTTGACACCCTTAGAACACCAGAAACAGGAACCCGATTTTGACCTAGTTCAGACGAAGCTTTAAAAACCTTCCACCACCCTTTTGCTACACAACCCTCACGAAAAAGAACGAATTTTGAGCTCCCATTGAAAATTGCAGACAAAGAGACAAAGCAACCATTTCTGTTACGGTGCAGACCAAGGATTAGAGACCTATTATGCTTACACCATCTTCTAAACCAGTTTTCTTCACCCTTTTCAAACAACAAATTGTGCAAAGAGTTCAATACCCATTCAAATTCCTTGCCTTCTACCCACCAAGACCAAATCAGAGGGGAGAAGAAAAGAGAAAAGAGAGAAAGCAAAGAGGACAGAGAAAGTGCGAGGGGAAGAGAAGATTAGAGGGAGAGAAGATGAGAGAGAGGGGGGAAGGAGGATAGCACCGTCATCGACGCCTGAGAAGGAGAGCCCCATTTGACGAAAAGCTTTTACAATAGAAAAATACACTAGGAGAAGATGGGGAGAAAGGGGAGGTAATATCAGGCAAAATTAACAGTTCAAACGTACCATCAGAAACTGTTTCAAGTTTCTTCCACATGCAACATCCTGAAGAAACCCCAAAGCATGGTTAATCTCAGAACCAACCGAGACACCAATGTTGACAAATAACTCCTTAGGCAGAACTAGACGGGGGACTTTAGAAGTTGAGCTGTTTGCCATGAAAATTTTTTCACATCAAAATTGATTTTTTTTATAAGTTTATGGAACAATATGGAACCAAGCAAAACAAGCAATGCAGAAGAGTGCACTTCAGTTTACCTGTTAAATAAGCCTGAGGCATTTGACCAAACAAACTGAGCAAGCATACCAAGAACCAAAGCAAAGCATACAAGAGTCAGAAGATGGTAATTAAGCCATTCAAAAAGCCCCCAAATGGCAGTTGCACTAGTCACAACGCCAGCTGAAATCTTCTTGTTCCTCCATAGCAAGACATCAGCAGCTGCACAATTTTGGAGAGGAAAAAAAATTAGTAAACGTAATAATGACTGCATGAAATAAATAGAATATCCTACATTTTCCACCCCCCAAAAGATGGTGGATGGGTTTCTGGCGACCAAACAGCCGATTGAATTTAGAAGTGACTGTCTCTTCCTCAAAAAATGACACAGATTTCTGCTTTGGGACACTGTCAGCAAGGGTTTCCACAAGGTTGTTAAGAAACTTCTCCGCTGTTATTTTCTCAGGCATTATTCCTGTGATTCAAGAAGAAAATACGCTAAATTAAAGAAAAAGGGAGCTCCTAGAAATTTTATCAATCTAGTAGCATTTGAAAATACCAATCCAGAAGGTCAAATGCAATTATTTTACTGGGAACTGATAATTGTATAGAATAAACGACATTATAAATCTTATACAGTGATTTGTTAAAAGGCAAGGACCTAGGTAAGCCAATTTTCTAGTTGTCTAATATGGCACAACTTCACCAAAAACAAAATAAATAAGGCAGACACAGAAATCAAGGCAATCATTTTAACTACTACATTCAAGTCTATTAGTAGAACCTTTCACCAACTTAAGCATATATAATACAAAACAAAAAATCCGGTGATAAACTGGAGTACTGGATCACTTCAATGTATAAGCAGAAAATTGCAACTCAATATACTCGAAGTAACCACAGTCCCCATCTAAGATCTCATTTTGTTAATTTTTTTAATGACAGAAAATAAAATTAGTATAAGAATCAACATCATCCAAACAACTGATTTGACTTTCCTCCGGATTTGGAAATCTTTTAACAAGAGATTAACACAATAAACTGATTTCTTACATAAGAAACCATCCTGTTTAAGCTTCTGATAATGAATTTCTATTGCATAATGAATCTTTATCCTAAAAAACAGCTATACTGTTGACTAACTTATAGAGGCCATTTGAATCTTAATCCCACTTTATGTGGGATCCCAAACGGCGCCATAGTGTCACTAATATATTATATAAACAAAAATGATTGGTTATTGATATTATCATACTCATAAATGGCTCAAATGTAAATAAAAATAGAAAGAGATGTAGCCAACTAGGCTTGAGGCTCTATGGGTGTCAGGCATACCAAGATCACCCTAGAAAATATCTTCTGAGTGTTGAAATCAGTCTTGATAATGACATACAACCACCATACGGAGAGTTGAATTCATCACTTGCCTGCTAGGCTGGGTTAAGATAGAGATACCTTTGAAGAAACCCTGAAATTAAAGAGAGCTTCCCTTGAATGTGACTCGGATGTTAAAATATTTTACTTTGAAGACATCAAGTCTGCAACTTATGATTATATAGGGCACATCCTCAATTTCACATTCTGACATCTTTTCCCAAACATTTGTATGACTTGCAATTTGGCTTTGGTGTTCCCATAAATGGAAATCTTAAAAACAAACTGAAAGATTCATATCACTGGACTTACACTAGCCTAGCTGAGTAGCTGATATTGGTTTGTAATTGAATTCTACAAGCCATTAGCCTACATTTTTTACAGCATTATTTGACTTTGCTTGACACCTAAAACAAATGGTTAATTGTCACATTCAGACATTTTATTTCCAAAATCAAGCTTGTTCATAAAGATCGTAGTCATATACGCTGAGTTCCCACAAGTTAATGCTTGCAGCTCAGAGACGTCATTTTTGGGATAGAACATAAGCCCATGAAAAGTGGTGGCTTTTCAATAGAACTCAGTGGCCAACAAGATGTTGATACCAAAATTCAACATTGGCCCCAACATAACAGAAAAGTGGATTTTATCTATCTCAGGGCTGCTGTTGATTTTATCCCTTGCTCTAGCAGAAGTAGTTATAAAGAGAAAATTGACTAGTATTATCACAAAAAGAAAAATCATAATAGAGAATAATTGCATACACAAATCAGCATGAGTTCAATTGAATTGATTGAAGCAAATGCTACTTGTTTTAGCAAATCTCAAAATCAACATGAGTAGAAGAGAGAGAGAGAGAGAGAGTACTCACCAGCCACAGAGAAGGAAGTTCTTGGCCAGCAATGTCGGAGTGGTTGCTCTGGTACAGAGAGAACGAAGTGAGCCTGAGAGAATGACAAGAGCCAGAGAGAATGAGGGTTGCAATAGAGAAAGGATTTTCTGGCATAGCACAATTTTTTTACTGTTAATTAGGGCGACTTTGTCCATATAATTTTATACAAGACAATGTCTAGAATTTATTTGCATAGAATTTGCACAAAGCTTACTCAATTGTGTTGTATAGGAATTCATTTTCAAATGAATTCCATGGTTTATTAATAAACCAAACATATAGTAAATTAATTTGTAAGTGAATTCCGTATTTTATTAGGAAATCAAACATAAGAGACTATGAAATTGCAAATTGAATTTCGTAAAAATTATGGAATTCATTTATACCAAACGTGCAGTTAATTTGTGAATACCAAGCTCTTAACATCACTAGATGCTTTGTGAAATTTGGGCCACTGCAGATACAACTGTGAATTTGCAGCCTAGGTATTCTAAGGAAGTCCCCAAGGGTACAACTATGAGCCCCAAAATAACAGAACAGATTTAGACCAGATAATTCAGTGATCGTTAGCTGATATTTACCAAAATACCACACATTCAGAAATTTAAATCATAATAGAGACTACTTTCAGTGATAATGAATTTTACCATACATTCAGTAACTTAGAAGGCAATAACTGAATTTTGGCATGAAAAGCGTGACATTGGAGAAATTATTGAGTGCCACATCAACTTGTAAAAATATTTTGTATGATTCTTTAGTGATAATGGCAGTACTCCAATTAAAAACCCATAAAGAAAATGTGAAGTGTCATAGACTCATAGGTCAAAGGTTCCGTGCGGCCAAAATCCACAAAACATAATCCTAAATCTCATTCCTAATAAAATAAGATATCAATGAAAATAAAAAGAACAAGGCCTTCGTTGAAACTTAAACTGCTTATTTTGCTCCCACTGTTTTGGATTTTAGGCTACCCACCACGTCCTTGACAGTCCAGAACCAACATCCAAAACAAGACAGTTGAAATATTTTTAAAGCTAAAAGAGATCCATACCATCCTCTGTGACCTTAGAAATTCATCAAAATTAAAGCAAACAAGGTTAGTTGACTAGGTGCAGTTCCTAATTCCACAAGAAAAGCAGCAAATAATACGAGATGGCAGATCAACCAAAGCACCTTGCCCCAAAGTAACGTTATAGATTTGGACCAGATAATTTAAGTGGGAAGTTCTTTACTTATCAAAAAAGAAAAATAGTAATCAGTAGCTGATATTTAACAAAATGTCACATACTCAAAAAATTAAACCATAATAGAAACTAATTTCAGGGATTATTAGATAATTTTTACCAAAATATCAGGCATTCAGCAACTTAAATCATAATAGAGATTAATATGAGTGATGATGATTGTTACCAAAATATTACAGTCAGAAACTTGAACAGTAGAGACTAATTTGAGTTATCAGTGGCTGATTTTAGCTTTATCGGAAGATCTCTTCCAGTCCAAGTTCTAAAATAACAATAGCAAACTGAATTTACGTGTCTCTGTTTCACCTAATTCTCTTTTGTAGTCGTTCTTTATCCCCCAAGACAACTTTTTAGTTGCTCTTGTTTCGTGCAGTGAGGTAAATCCTAAATAGAACTCAGAGTTTGAAGCCTTAACAAAGTTACCCATTTCATTAATTTCAAATAGAACAGGCCATCAGCAAATCTGGACTTAAAATTAATAGAAATTCTCTTCCAAGTTCCAACTGATCTTTTGTTGACAAAAGCCACGGGATTTTTACTTCAATAACACTAAAAATTGTTAAAAGAAAAAGTAGCTTAAATTTGGAATACTGAACTATAGCAACAATATATCATTATAAAGAACAATTAAGCAAATTAAATGAACAATAAAAGGACTAAAACGAAAAACAAAACGAACCTGAGAGCTGAGATTTGTACACAAGAACTATTCTCCCCCTTTCCCTATCTCTATCTCTATCTCTATCTTAGGTTTTTTCACCTTTCGAAGCGAAATTGCCCGTCCAAATGAAATATAAGAAATGGGAATTTCGCACGTGTCGGAATTTAGTGGCGGAATCAGTCGGGTGGGGTCGGTTCATTTTCGGATTTACTCAATTGGGGCCTGGAGCCGGGGCCAGACCAATATGACATCAACTTGGGTTTTCTACTATATTGGACACAAAATGAACACGTAACAAAATTAGAGCGCATGTTCATTTCGAGTTTTTTAAAATTGTTATCAGAGGGTATGTTTATTTCGAGTTTTTTAAAATTATTTTCAGTTTTTAAAAATTAAAAACAGTTTTAAAAAACTCAAAATATATTTGAAAAACAGTTTTTAAAAGTTATTTTTGAAAATAGTTTTCAAAAACCTTAAATTAGCATTTTCTGATATAATTTTTGAAAAATAACCATAAAATCAATGTTCACTTCTATGTTTCATTCTTCCTCTATGGTATATAAAAAATATTAAATTTTGAAAATAAAATAATATTAATCATTTTTAAGTATTTAATAAATATGAAAAATAAAATTAATATATATTTTAAATTTAAACTCAAAACTGAAAATAATTGCAAGGTGTATCAAAATAATTTTAAAAAATATAAGATTATCTAAACAACGTTTCACTGTTTTTTGTTTTGGAAACGGTTTTCGAATTACAATTATCCAAACATGTTTTCTTTTGAAAACATTAGAAATTGTTTTCGTTTTCATTTTCGAAAACTGAAAACAGAAAACTGTTACCCAAACATGCCCAGAGTGTTTGGGTTGATCTGTTGAATCGAAAATAACACATGAATAATATAGTTAATTACTTATGTCGGGTTGATACATGCACATGCATATGATTCAATTTTTTTTATATAAAAAAATGTTGAAAGGTTGAGGATGGAGTCCATAGCGTTTTCTCACACTTGAGTTATACACAAATGTTGGTTCATGTAAGATTACCGTGTAAAAAGCCTGCATCACCCCATGAGAACTCGAAAACATGCACTCTTGACGTGAATAGCGAACATCAACCACTTAATATGGAGTATTATTGCCAATGCTGAGAAATCCTAAAATGAAAATTAATATTTTACCATTCAAATATTAAGAAGTGCATTAATTGCATACAAAACACTTAAGTAGTTGGTGTAATTATGAAGAGTATTATTCAAAGATTGATGATAAAAGATTTTGATTTTTTATTGAGACAATTATTTTGGAACATCTCAACAAAAAGATGGGGACATATTTTAGGGTAATTACTTTTTGATCCTTGAGGTTTACTTTTTAATCCCTACTATCAGAATCTTGAGTGAGACCATAAAAAATGCTGACATCATGCACTTTTTAGTCTGTCAATCAAGCAAATTTTTATTGGATCAGATTTAAAACCAATATTTTTAACCCGTTCGAAATTTTATTGGCAATTTTGTGAAATTTCACTGATAACATTAATTTTTGGATCTTACATTTCTGCTGATGTTACCAAGAATTTTTGTTGTCAATGCATGAACATTTCAATTTTTTATAATCCCCAAATACCCTTATGATTGTTAGCATATTAGGGTTTATAATATTAATCTTTTTTATAAAAAAATATTCCCATAAAGTCCCACCCACTCCTTTTTCCCTACTTCATCTTTTCCCCAATTTCTTCTCCAGTCACGCGAATAAGAGCCTGGAATTTCTTTTTATCTTTTCAATGTTAAAAACACTATGTAAACAAGCAAATTAGTGGAATGCTCTACTATTCAATTAAACAATTGAACTGACTATATATATAGCCTTACAAGAATAACATAAAAAAATAAATTGCAGCCCACGTTTTACATGCCTATTAACGTGGTAAGTGACTAGGAAGCACACAACTAATCCTAAAGAATAGGTTTTATTCAAACCACTAGCAACAGAACCTAAAGACTCGATCAACACTAACAACTAACAGTTTCAACATCCTTCCTAAAACTAAATACTAATTTCATTCAGTTTATACTCGGATCTGTGCAAACTGCCAACTTTCCTCTTAGTTTCACGAACATATCAAGCTTCAATGGCTTGGTCATTATGTCTGCAACCTGTTCTTGAGTGGGACAGTAGACTAGCTTTACAACTCTATCTTTAGTAAGCTCGCGAAGAAAATGAAATCTGACATCTATATACTTTCTTCGACCATGTAATACAGGATTCTTTGAAAGCTCAATAGCAGAAATTTGTCACAAAAGACTGTTGTACCACCACTTTGAGCATGATTAATACCCTTCAAAATCCTCCTTACCCAAACTGCTTGATAAGCACATGAAACTACTGCAACGAACTCAGCTTCAGTGGTAGACAATGCGATTATTGGTTGTTTCTTCGATGACCAAGAAACAGCTCCTGAACTCAACAGAAAAACATAACCTGAAGTACTCTTTCTGTCATCTAAATCTCGAGTGTAGTCACTGTCTGTATAGACAACCAGTTTCTCATCTCCTCATTGTCTATAAAGTATCCCAAAATCTGAAGTCCCTTTCAGATATCTCAACACTCTCTTAGCTACCTGAAGATGAAGCTATGTAGGACGATCCATATACCTACTCAGAAGACTCACCACAAACATAATTTCGAGCCGAGTAGCTGTCATATACATTAGACTGCTAACTACTTGCTTGTAGCGACTACTATCCACCCTTACTCTATTCTCATCTCTCATGAGTTTGCAACCTGGAACAATTGGATTATGAATTGAATTGCATTTATCTATATCAAAACTTTTCAGCACCTCATGTGTATACCTCATTTGATAGATGAAAATACTCTCTAGTCTTTGCATTACTTCTATACTAAGGAAATATCTCATTTTTCCAAGGTCTTTCATATCAAACTTATGCATCATAGAATTTTTAAATTCAACAAACATATTGTAGACTGAGGTTCTAACCCAAGAGGGGGGTGATTTTAAATAACTTTCACTAATTACTTGCAAGTTTATAAAAACAGTTAAATGCACAAACGTATAAACAAGTAATATGCTTTAAATAAAAGAGTTTAAGGAATAAAAAGTGCAAACTCAGTTTATAGTGGTTCGGCAATATTGGATTCGTTCTGACCCTACGTCCACTCTCTTCAAGGAACCTCCTTGAAGTGATCCACTAAAACTTTTAATCGTACAACTTCACGGGTGTTGTACAAACCTTACAAACAATCATTTTCACTTGGAAGCTTATCTCTTCCTCTCGGAAGCTAATCTCTTCCTTGCGGAAGTTAATCTTTTTACAATAAATATGAGTTGTTGTAAAGTAAATGGTAGAGAGATAGTAATGAATGCTTTTACAAATGAACAATGTCTCTCTTTTAAAGAAAAGCTTGAAGAATGGCTCAACAATGAATGTTTCAAAGCTTTTGTGTGCTAATGAGCAAAAACTCAATTGAATGTGTTATTTGTTGTTTTTAAATGCTCATTGAAGTGGGTTTATATAGCCTTGAATTAATATGACCATTAGGTACTGACTTGGTACATTTTGATGCATTAAATGCTCAAATCTAACGCCTTAACGGTCATATTTTTCAAATTACTAGTCGACTGGGTCTTAGTACCAATCAACTGGGTCAAGTGAAAAGTCTCACTTTTAAGGCTTTGGGAGAGTACCAATCGATTGGGTCCTAAGCACCAGTCAACTAGGGACATTCTGTCTAATGCTAGTCGACTGGTATAGATCACCCAGTCGACTGGGGATATACTATCCCATATCCCATTCGACTGGAATAAGGAGCCAGTCGACTGGGTTTCCCTTCAACCTAGTTTTTCATGTTTTGAAATGTTTTTGACTTAGAAAAGTTTGAGTAAATAGTTTTGTCAAAATGATTTTACACAAAGAGCCATAAGACAAGCTAATTACTTGAACATAAGAGATTTACAACTTGTTTTAATACCTTATGTCTATACTATATCTTCTGTCTCGTCTTGGTGTCTGATACGGGTTAAGTTCTTGTATCTTGATTCTTTGTTGTATGCTTTTATCGTTTAAAACACTTAGATAAAACTATTAATACAATTAGAATAGTGTTTTGTCATTATTAAAATTTAGATAAAGGTCAACAATCTCCCTATAAGCTTATTGAAGACCCTATAAACTTTACTAGAGGTTGAATATCCTAAGAATATCCCTTCATCAGTCTTAGAGTCAAATTTACTCAAGTTAGTTTTATTGTTATTTAGGATAAAGCATTTACAACCAAAGGTATAAAAATAGGAGATATTAGGCTTTATTCCTTTCTATAATTCATATGGAGTTTTGTTTAGCATAGGCCTAATTAAATTCTATTCAAGATATAGCAGGAAGTGTTTACCGCTTCTGCCTAAAAGTATTTTGGTAAGCTATTTTCACAAAGCATTGTTCTTGCAAATTCTTCTAGAACTCTATTTTTCCTCTCAACAACTCCATTTTGTTGAGGGGTTCTAGGAGCTGAAAAATTGTGATCAATTCCATTTTCATCACAAAATTTTGAAAATCTTTGGTTTTCAAATTCTTTCCCATGATCACTTCTAATGCTTGAAATACAAATCTCTTTTTCATTTTGAACTTTTTTGCAAAAGCTTTCAAATCCTTTGTAAGCTTCATCCTTGTAAGCAATAAAGATAACAAATGTATACTTGAATAGTCATCAACAATAACAAGAGCATATTGATGGCCACCTAAACTAATGGTGCTTATGGGACCAACTAAGTCCATAAGCAAAAGTTTCAATGGTCTAGTAGTTGAGACTACATTTTTTTTATTTAAAAATATTCTAGTTTGTTTTCTCATTTGACAAGTATCACATACTTTATCTTTTTCAAATTTGATTTTGGGAAGTCTAATGACTAAATCTTTTCTAGAAATAATTTTAAATAATTCCATGTTCACATGACCAGGCCTTCTATGCCATAGCCATGGGTTTTCACTAAATGCGGGAAAACATTTTTCATTTTCTGAATGCAAGGATTTTAAATCAACTATATAGACATTTTCATGTCTTTGGCCACAAACTTGATCTTGTTACTCTTGAAGTCTATAACTAGACAATAAGAGGTTTCAAATATGAATTTGTTGCCTTTGTCACATAGTTGACTAATACTTAATAGATTTGGCTTAAGGCCTTGTACAAACAATACATTATCTATGGTTGAGAAATCATTACCAATTTTTCCATGCCCGATGATCTTTATTTTTGTGTTGTCTCCAATGGTGACATGTTCGCCATATCTTAGAGTTAGCTCTTTGAATACACTTCTATCACCGATCATGTGCTTTGAGCATCCACTATCAAGGTACCAATAGTTACCTTTTTCTTTGGTGTGGAGACATATCTACATCACATAAGGATGCACAATTGTACTTTTAGGTACTCAAAATTTCTTGGGTCCTTTGGGGTTATTCCTAGATGCACAATCCTAGGATAATAGTTATTGAAATTTCTAGGAGTTCTTAGTTGTGCATGTCTATAATTCTTTGGATAAGCATTCCTAGGATACATGTTTCTATTGTGAGGGTTATGAACATGCATGCCATTTCCAGGAAATATATGATGATGATTTCTAGGATACATGCTTACGTTATTATGAATATGCATATTATTTCTAGAATAACCATGATAGTAATTTCTAGGACATGCTTGTGTAGTGTTCAAGTTTTGATTATACATATTGTTTTTAGGATGCACATGATGGTCATTCCTAGGATGTGTATAAGTATTTCTTGAATGAGCATACATATAAGCATGAGTATTTTTAGGATGCTTCATTCTTGTATATGCATTAGAGTTAGTATTTCTAGACCTACTAACATTCATTGAGGGAATGCTTTTGTCCCTGCTAGTGGTATTTGAAGTAGAGGCTTCATTCACACATGATGCTTTCATGAATAAGCTCTCTTTTGATTTTTGCTTGCCTAATGGAGAATAACCTAACTCGGATTTTCCTCCATTTAATCTTTGGCAAGATAACACTTCATCTAGCTTTTCTTTTCTAAGCATGAGTCTAGATATCGTGCCATTCAATTCTATTATCTTCTTCTTTAAGTTTTCATTTTCATCTTTAAGAAAATCTTGAGAAGAATCATAAAGCAATGAAAATAGTTTCTATTTTTTCTTCTTTTAAACCTACCATCTCTTTAGAAAGAGATGACACATCTTTTTTAAGAATGGTGTTCCTTTAATCGAATTTCTTCAATTCTTCATGCATTTCATTTATGACTTCTATCAATTCTTCACTACTACTAACAATGTTATTTTTTTAAGAGGAAGAAGTCGATACCTCATTTTTGTCGTCTATTGCCATAAGACATATGTTGGCAATTTCCTCGTATCCAATCTCTTTATCTGAGGATTTTTCTTTTTCGTCATCACTCCAAGTGGTTGCAATCATAACTTTCTTTTTAAAACTCTTATATGGTTTGCTTGTAGCTGTACAATCGGCCTTGATATGACCAGGCTTTTTGCATCTATAACACACATGTGGTTCCTTTTTTGAAGTGGAATCCTTTGTGTATGGTTTCTTGCTTTTCTTCAAGAATCTGTGAAACTGTTTGGTGATTAAAGCCATCTCACCATCTTCTTCGTTGCTCTCCACCTCTTCTTCCGTTTTTTCTTCTTTGTTGTTCGTGGAGGCTTTGAGAGCAATCACCTTTTTCTTATTCTCATCATCATTGACAACATGATTCATTTCTTCCATCTCTATGTCAATAATGATCCAAGAAGTGTTTCGACATCAAGTTTGTCAAGATCTTTGACCTCCTGAATGTCCGTCTTATTTGGTTTCCAATTGGATGGTAAAGATCTTAAGATTTTTCTTGTTAGTTCAAACTCCTTAATGTTCCTACCAAGAAGTTTCAAACTGTTAACAATAGTTGTGAAACGTGAGTGCATTTGAGAAATTGTTTCATTAGGAGACATTTTAAAAGATTCGTATTCGGATACTAGCATATAGATTTTTGATTTTTTAACCTCGCTAGTCCTTTCATATGTAACTTGCATTTTATCCCAAATCTCCTTAGCCAAAACACATACGAAAATTTTATTATTTTTGAAATATCTAAAGCACAATGTAAAATGCTTGTGGCTCTACTATTGAGAGATATCATTCTACAATCTTCATCATTGAACTCAGTTTTGAGTTTAGGCATTGTATGATTGATTTCTCAAATAGTTATTTCCTTTATAGGAATTCTAGGTCCTTCCTCAATGACTTTCCATAGATTATAATCTTGTCATTCGACAAAGATTTTAATCATGTTTTTTCAATAGTTATAGTTGGAGCCATTGAACAAGGGAGGCCTAGTGTAGGAATATCCCTCAGAATAGCTATTCGATGCCATCGAATCAACTCAAGGATTTTAAGCCTGAAATTGAGAACAAGGCTCTGATACCAATTATAGAATGATGTTCCAACCCAAGAGGGGGGTGAATTGGATTTTTAATAACTTTAACTAATTACTTGTAAGTTTATGAAAATACTTAAATGCACAAACGTATAAACAAGTAATATGCTTTAAATAAAAGAGTTTCAGGAATAGAAAGTGCAAACTCAGTTTATAGTGGTTCGGCAATATCGGATTCATTCTGACCCTATGTCCACTCTCTTCAAGGAACCTCTTTGAAGTAATCCACTAAAAACTCTTAGTCGGACAACTTCATAGTTGTTGTACAAACCTTACGAACAATCCCTTCCACTTGGAAGCTTATCCCTTCCTCTCAGAAGCTGATCTCTTCCTTGCGGAAGTTAATCCCTTTACAATAAATTTGAGTTGTTGTAAAGTAAATAGTAGAGAGATAGTAATGAATACTTTTACAAACGAACATATCTCTCTTTCAAAGAAAAGCTTGAAGAATGGCTAACAATAAATGTTTCAAAGCTTTTGTGTGCTAATGAACAAAAACTTAATTGAATGTGTTATCTCCTGTTTCTAAATGCTCATTGAAGTGAGTTTACATAGCCTTGAATTAATATGGCCGTTAAGTACTGACTTGGTACGTTTTGGTGCATTAAATGCTCAAGTCTGGCGCCTTAATGGTCATATTTTTCGAATTACCAGTTGACTAGGTCTTAGTACTAGTTGACTGGGTCAAGTGAAAAGTCTCACTTTTAAGGCTTTGGGAGAGTACCAGTCGATTGAGTCCTAAGCATCAGTCGATTGGGGACATTTTGTTTGAGATGCCAGTCGACTGGTATAGATCACCCAGTTGACTAGGGATATATTGTCCCATATCCCAGTCGACTAGAATAAGGAGCCAGTCGATTGGGTTTCCCTTCAACCCAGTTTTTCTTGTTTTGAAATGTTTTTGACTTAGAAAAGTTTGAGTAAATAGTTTTGTCAAAATGCTTTTACACAAAGAGCCATATGACAAGCTAGTTACTTGAACATAAGAGATTTAAAACTTGTTTTAATACCTTATGCCTATACTATATCTTCTGTCTCGTCTTGGTGTCTGATACGGGTTGGGTTCTTGCATCTTGATTCTTTGCTGTATGCTTTTATCGTTTAAAACACTTAGATAAAACTGTTAGAAAAAGGGTCAACACATATGCTCATCATTGCCCGTAAAAATCAAGTCATCAACATTAAGACAGATAATTAAAATTTTACCTTATTCTCCTGCTTTGATGAACAAAGTATGCTCATAAGAGCACCTCTCAAAACCTTCTTTAGTAAAATATGACTCTATCCGACTATACCAAGCTCATGGAGCTTGTTTTAGTCCGTATAAAGCCTTCTTTAACCTATACACTTTCTGCTCATTACCATTCTTCTCATAACCAGGAGGTTGCTCGACGAAAACCACTTCATTAAATTCTCCATAGAGAAAGGTCGACTTTACATCTAGCTGAAAAATCGTCCACCATTTCTGAGCTGCAAGAGAAACTACCAGTCGAACTATCTACAATTGTGCTACAAGTGCAAAAAACCTCAGTATAGTCCACCCCATGTTTTTGGGTGTAACCCTTTGCAACCAAACGAGCTTTGTACTTCTCTACCTCACCATTTTCACTGAGCTTTGTCTTATACACCCATTTCACACCAACCTTCTTTGCCCCAGTAGGCAAATTTGTCAATTCCCAAGTATTGTTTTTAGTTATAGCTTCAATCTCCACATCCATCGTTGTTCTCCACTTTGCATCTTTTACTCCCTCTTCAAATAGAACTGGATCATTGGCAGTAAACATGGCTAAATAGGCCATGTCTTCTTCTTCAGATAAACTTTCTCCACATAAATAATCCCCCATCCAATTTGGTTGCCTTCTCAGCCTTTGTTCACGAGAATCAAGTGAAGAATCTTCACCTGAGCTAGATGAATTTCCTTCATTTGACCCATTCGAGCCATGTGCCTCACTTTTCGCAGTGCTATTATGTTCATCAGTTTCAGCTTCATTTTCATTTCCATCAACTGTATCTGATTCTCTATCATTGTCACCCCAATTCAAGTCAGCCAAAATAACTTCCTCATGACTTTTGGCCCAATCCCAGCTGCTGTCTTCTTCAAATACCACATCTTTACTTACTATAATCTTCTAAGAAAGGGGATCATACAGCCTATATGCCTTTGACTCCTCACTGACTCCAAGTAAAACATATTTTACACTCTTGTCATCAAGCTTTGTCCTTTTCCAATCAGGAATATGAACATGAGATACACACCCAAACACCCTGAAGTAATCCACTGATGGTCTGAATCCGCTCCAAGCTTCTTCTAGAGTTTTGTTCTTCACTGCAAGAGTTAGACTCCTGTTAAGAACATGAACTGCCCAATTCATAGCTTCAGGCCAGAATGTTTTAGGAATCTTCTTCCCTGAAAGCATACTTCGAACCATATTCATGATAGTTCGATTCTTCTTCTCTGCAACGCTGTTTTGTTTAGGGGTGTATATAGCTGTTAGTTGTCTTTGAATACCATTCTCACTATAAAAATTAGTGAATTCAAGTGATGTGAACTCACCCCCACGATCAATATGAAGACCTTTTATACTCGAACCTGTCTCTTTTTCAACACGATTCTTATATTTCTTGAAGGAAATAAATGCTTCTGACTTCTCAACTAAGAAATAAACCCAAACTTTACGACTATAGTCATCAATAAAACTAATCATGTACCTTTTGTTGATGTTGGACATAGGATTGATTGGTCCACATATATCAGCATGCACCAGTTCAAGAATCTGAGAAGCTCTTCATGTGTTTTACCTAGGAAATGGATCTCGCTGTTGCTTCCCTATCAGGCAATCTTCATATACATTCGACGAGGTCTTAAGACAAGGCAATCCTCTCACCATTCCTTTTTGTTGAAGAATTTTCAGACCGCTGAAGCTTAGATGACCATATCTGCAGTGCCAAAGTTGAGCTGGATCTTCCATGAAAGAATTGAAACAAGCTTCCTCCTTCAGTTGTGTTTAAGCAAACATCTTGAACATTTAATTCGAGGACATTGTAATCTCCATAATTAGCCCTTTCTCTAGATGATAAATTTTGCATATTCCTCGTTGTATGAGGATTACAAGTCCCTTCTTAGCTAGCTGACCAATGCTTATCAAGCTATTCTTTAATCCTGGAACATAGAATACGCTGGTAATAATATGTACAAAACCATTCACCAGCATTCAGACATTACCTTTACCCATCACATCCATGCTTGAATTATCTCCCAGTTTCACCTTCTCCCTGAAATTTCCTTCAAAATCTGAGAAACACTCCCTCTTACCACACATGTGATTGCTGCATCCAGAGTCGAGAAACCATAGTTCTTCTTTGTTGGCTTCCTTATCAGTCACATACACCATCAACAACATTTCTTCATTACCTTCCACATAGTTTGCTCTTGCTTCTGTCTCCTTCATCAAGAAATGACAATATATTTCAATAACAATATCGCAGTAATGGACAAACCTAAAAGATAAATCTATCGAAATCAATCACATCCAAACAACTTGACATAAGAAGAGCTTGACTAGACTTATATGGAGGAGAAGCATGCAATCACCGAATTAAGAGAAATTCTAAGAGAAGAAGAACATAAATTGCAGCTGTCACATGAACCTAAATTCTTCTTGTTTAATCAAAGAGTAAATCATAACAATGTTTAACAATAAATCCTTACAACTGAACCAAGAATGGAAATAAGAACAACTACACCTAGGGATTCATCTCTTTGCCTTGCGTGGAGATTAGTTGGCCATGGGGCTCATGCTTGAACACCGTAATGGAGAAGAATATGGCAACTTTCTTAAGTTTTTCGATCTCTAAAACCTCCCTCTTTATCAAACCCTAAGTGATCTATTTATAATACAAAAGGTTCAAGGGTATTTTTGGGTCTAAACTATTATTAAAACCCTAATTAGGAAATAGGGCATCGCGCTTGCGCCGCGGTGCACATTAGTCCAGGCCGCGGCGCCACCTTTTGACTGGTTTTTTTCAAGTTTCTGGAGGCCGTGGCTCAACTAGTCCAGGCCGCAGTGCGTAACCTTGGTTCTCTTCGTTTTGTACTTCCGCAATCATGCCTTCATTCCGGTATGCCTCGAATCATCGTGTTTTAAGCAACGATAGCTTTTCCATCTCTTTTAAACCCAAAACACTTTGAAATGCATCGAAATAGATCAATAATCCAAGAATGACACTTTAGAATTGTTAAGGTATAAATGTGTAATTCAACCCTAGATCAACCCTACAACGCTAACAAATAAGTGCTATTAAGATGCATTTTATGACTCTCAACATAACCCCCAACTAGCTTATTACTAGTCCTTAGCAATTCAAGCGAAAAACAAGACAATATGAAATGAATTCTATAGTAGAAATCAAAACAAAGTAAAGAAATGTTAGCGTTAATCCAAGAGTGATTCAAAATTTTTGTCTAAAAAATCATGCATAATACACGGCATATAGAATCATTAAATATCACTCAAGTCCAAAAATAATTCAAATGTCAACCTTAAAATTGTTATCGACTCTTACATCCATCTTACCACAGTCCATTAATCGAACACTCGGATGATTTTATGCACAATATTCATGAATACAAGTCTTGGCCTCTAAAAACATATTAAATTGCGTGACATCAATCACAAATCAAACTCCATAAGCTCACTTTTCAAATCACTCTCCACTAATGTAGAAAAATCACACTACATCGGATCAATAGGTCTTTAATAAGCTTGTAACGTTAGGCTAAAGTAAAGGTGAAGAAAGAACGGGAAGGATTAAACAAGTAAAAGAACTCAGTCTCTTAATTTAAACACAACCACTTTAAGCACTAGATAACCTTATTTCAACACCCAACTCATTCAACCATTTTTCGAGCATTTCTCTCAATAAATCACCATTTTTTTTTCTTCTTTCTTTGCCATAATTCACTTCTCTTTTTATTTATTTATTTTTGGGCACATAACCATTCACTTCCGTATTTTTTTTACTCTTTTCCACAACCCCCAACTTATCTCCTTTAATGTACTTGGGTTATGGCAGTAATATTTTTTCCATATTTCTATCCTTACTCCTCTTAAGTGCTTCTCAACAAATGTGTATAAACTAAGTTCTCATAAAAGGAAGGTAAGAATAAAATATTTTTAGGCTAATAAAGGTAAGTAAATGGGTTACCGAAAGAAACAAGGCTCAAATTTTTTTTTCAAGAACAAGGCTCAAACATGTGACTAGTGATAATTATAACAAGGGTAAGGTTGAAGGGCTCAAACGGTCCAAAGATGGTCTACATCATATCCTAAGTAGTGTGCATTCTAGAATTTCGCCTCAAGTGATTATCAAATAAGTTCTAGAGCTTGTCGAGGCTACAAAAGTATTCACAAAACAATCGTACATAAAACTTCTCTAGATGCTTTAGACTAATCATGCAATCATACCGCAAACCAGAGTCTCAAACTAAAAGAAGATCGACACTTAATTTATTCTCGAACCGAAGCAAGATTTAACTACTTCTAAATGTTATATGCTATCTCAATTAAACTAATATCATTGACATGTAAATCAACTCCAAGGCTAACACAAAGTATATTTTTTTATTTATCTTTTAAACAGATTATCCTAACAAACAGGTGTATTAAAACAAAACAAACAAATTAAAACGAAAAAGGGAAGGTGACACCCAACAATTCAATGTATGCAATAAGAAATGTGTTTCCTCCACCCCCAACGTAAGATAAGCATTGTCCTCAATTTGAAAGAAAAAGTTAGGGACACTCCCTTTTTAACCAAAGGTGCGAAGAGCTGAAAATTGTGCACAACCATTTGAACTGATGCGCATATTTGTCCCTGAAAAAGAAAGACGAAGGTAATACTGGAAAGCAACAAAATACTAATAATAAACAAGAAAAAAAAATGAAAAACAATATAAATAAAAGGATATGTTATGGGATGCCTCCCATGAGAACTATGTTTTATGCCTTCAGCCAGACGGTGCACCACTCTCACTGCTGGCCTAATTGTGGTGTTGAAGATGAGGCTCCATACTTAGTGGCCTTAGTGCTAGTATTTTGACAGGGAATACTTAAAGTCCACCACATGTGGCTCAAGTGTTCTTGGTATTGCCCATTTACTATCAACAATAGGATATGTGATTTCCGCATCCCTGTGACTTCTCTAAGGCAACTCTCCAAAGCATGGTTGCCACGATTTCTTCATAAATCCCTATGACTTATAAAAAATATCAACAACATTAATGGCATGGGAATAAATTGAAGAATTATCGAAGTCAAAATTATTAGGAGGGAATTCTGAAGAGTTAGAATTATCTTTAATGTGCTCATCCTCCAAAATAAGCTCATCGATCATGTAGGTACCGAAACACTCATCATCTTCATGTGGCTGCCTTGAGACTCGGAAAACATTTACCTCTAAAGTCATATTTCCAAATGATAATGTCATTAGGCCATTCCTACAATTAATTAGGGCATTGGCGGTGGCAAGGAATGGTCTTCCATGTATCAAAGGAATTTTCGACTCCGTATTCACCATAGAAACGGTATCTAAAACCAAAAAGTCAATGGGATAATAGAATTTATCAATTTGCAATAAAACATCTTCCACAATACCTCTTGGTTTTCTTACCGATCGATCCGCTAGTTGGAGTACCACGAAAGTGGGTTTAATCTCACTTAGACCGAGTTGCAAGTACATGGAGTATGGCATGAGGTTCACACTAGCACCCAAATCTAGCAATGCTTGGCCACAAGATTTGTTTCTAATTTGGCAAGCCACCGTTGGACAGCCCAGATCTTTATATTTGGGCGGTGTCTTGCTGTCAATTACTGCACTTGCTTGCTCCGTTAAGAATGTCATCTTCTTCACATTGTGCCTCCTCTTGAGTGTGCATAGATCCTTAATGACTTTAGCATAGTTGGGAACCTGTTTTATAACATGAAGAAGAGGGAGGTTAATTTTAACAAGCTGAAGTTGTTCAAGAATCTCACATTTTAATGCTGAATTTTTCTCCTTAGGTTTAAGGAGTGCTTGAGGGAAAGGCACCGGTAGAGAATCACTATAGGCATCTTGTTCCTTGGGGGCTTCATCCTTGTTGCTCACAGTGTTAGGAACCAAGTTTGGTGGTAGAGTAGGTCCATCAAGTTTCTTACCGCTGCAAGTAATTATGACATTAACCTCTTTAACATTTTGGTTGCCAGGATTGGAGGTTTGTGTCATATGTTGTCCCATTGGATTAGGTTGTGGCTACAAAGGAAAACAACTTTGCTCTTAAATCGTTAAGAAACTAGTCAACTTTTTAAGTTGGCTCTTTATCAGCTTTTGTTCCTCTTTGATCGATTGTTGCTCCTCAAACAACCGTTGATTTATTTTGCCCTGCTCTTCCACACTCTTAGCATGCACCTGCAAAAATGACTTAAACATATCTTCCAAAGGTAAAGATTGTTGTGGTGCATTAAATGAGGTTGCTTCCGGTTTCCATTAGGTACTAGAGTGGGGATGAAGTTGTATATCGGATCTCCAGTGGGTGCTAGATTAGGCAGGAGGTTGCATATCGGATCTCCAACTAAAATTAGGGTGATTCTTCCAACCGGGATTATAGGTGTTAGAGTAGAGTGAGTTTGGTTTCCTAAAAGGTATACTTAAAGCATTACACTCTCCATTCATCTCAAAATAGGTTGGACACTCCCTAGGTACATGATCTACCTCATTACACATGAAACAAGGCTCGTGGGACTCGACCCTAGCAACCGGTTCAGGGGTTCTAGCATCCTTAGTTTTTAAGGCTTCAATTTCCTTAGTTAGGACCTCTAAACGGGCTTTAAGGCTATCATCTTCCTTAAGTTGATAAATCCCAGTAGGTTGATTTCTCCTAGTACTTTCCATGGCATTTGGTCCTGTCCAAGTGTGGGCTTTTTCCGATAGGTTATCTAGGAAATCTATGGCTTTGTCGGGATCTTTTTGAAAAAAATCTCCATTACACATCATTTCTATGAATTGTCTCTCCCTACTTAGGAGTCCATCATAGAAATAGCTAACTACCCGCCAACTCTCATACCCATGGTGTGGACAAGAATTCAAAAGGTCTTTGAAACGTTCCCAAACTTGATATAAGATTTCGCTCTCCTTTTGTGCAAAGTTTGAGATTTATCTTTTGAGGTTATTGGTCTTATGGGTTAGGAAGTGCTTTTGGAAGAAAACTCGGGTCATCTCATCCCAACTACCTATAGACCTAGGCCTTAACGAGTACAGTCAAACCTTGGCCTTTTCCTTAAGTGAAAAGGGGAAAAACCGAAGTTTGACGGTGTCTACCATATCAGCCATACTTTGAAAGGTAGCTACTACTTCCTCAAATTCCCTAATATGGATATAGGGGTTTTCATTCTCAAACCCAGGGAAGGTTGGTAGCAATTGGATCATGCCCGGATTAAACTCAGGTTGTTGAACATTAGGGGGGAACATGATACAAGATGGTGTGGCCGTTCGACTAGGGTGCAAGTAGTCTTTAAGTGTCCTAGCAACATTTTCTTTGTGATTTCGGCAATGTTAACAAAATCTTCTAAATTCTCACTTGGGTGTGCACTATGGTTTGATCTGGGCGAGGTTTCACTAATGGACGTGGAAGGAGAGGGTAACTCTAATTCGGGTCTTTTAATGAATCTACCTCGCGAATCTCTCAGTCTAAGCATACACCAAGGAATTAGAGGGAAACAAATAAAACAGAAAAACAAAAAATTAGAAAATCAAAACAGAGAGCAAAGAACAATATTACAGTCTTGTCTCAAAGTTGACAATCTTCCTTGTACTTCAGCACGTCTCCCCGACAACGGCGCCAAAATTTGATTACGCTCAAACTAACACACGGTTATTGTGTATAGCTAAGGTGTCGATCCCATGAGGAAAAGTGAACTACAAGAGAAAGTGTAAACTTTAATATGAAACAATAAAATCCAAATGAGAGAATATGAGTTTTGATAATGAAATAATGTGAAAGAGTTGTGTAAATATAATAGGGAAATAACAAGGTTCCGGGAATCCTTCCTAAGTTCGTTGCCTTATTCCAATCTCGATTCAATTGTTTTTATCTCGATTGCTAGTTTCACATCCCAAACAGGCAATCGGTAAATATTCAATCACAACACATTAACACTCTAATATAATTGCTACAAATCACTCATTGATTTCGATTCAAGCACACATGACCTATCTTATAGATTTATCAAGAAACGACAATATATTTTAATAACAATATCGCAGTAATAGACAAACCTAAAAAATAAATCTACCAGAATCAATCACATCCAAACAACTTGACATAAGAAGAGCTTGACTAGACTTATATGGAGGAGAAGCATGCAATCACCGGATTAAGAGAAATTCTAAGAGAAGAAGAACATAAATTGCAGCTGTCACATGAACCTAAATTCTTCTTGTTTAATCAAAGAGTAAATCATAACAATGTTTAACAATAAATCCTTACAACTGAACCAAGAATGGAAATAAGAATAACTACACTTAGGGATTCATCCTTTTGCCTTGCGTGGAGATTAGTTGGCCATGGGGCTCATGCTTAAACACTGTAATGGAGAAGAATGTGGAAACTTTCTTAAGTTTTTCGACCTCCAAAACCTCCCCCCTTATCAAACACTAAATGATCTATTTATAATACAAAAGGTTCAAAGGTATTTTTGGGTCTAAACTATCATTAAAACCCTAATTAGGAAATAGGGCATCGCGCTTGCTCCACGGTGCACACTAGTCCAGGCCGTGACGCCACCTTTTGACTGGTTTTTTTTCAATTTTCTGGAGACTGTGGCCCAAGGTGCCAGGCCGTGACGCCACCTTTTGACTGGTTTTTTTCAATTTTCTGGAGACTGTGGCCCAAGGTGGTGAGCTCAACTTCTGAATGCTTCTGGAGGCCGCGGTGCACAGCCTTGGTTCTCTTCGTTTTGTACTTCCGCAATCATGCCTTCACTCCGGTATGCCTCGAATTATCGTGCTTTAAGCAACGATAGCTTTTCCATCTCCTTTGAACCCAAAACAGCTGAAAATGCACCGAAATAGATGAATGATCCAAGAATGACACTTTAGAATTGTTAAGGTATAAATGTGTAATTCAACCCTAGATCAACCCTACAATGCTAACAAATAGGTGCTATTAAGATGCATTTTATGACTTTCATCAGGCCTTGTCCTCTTTCTCCTGAAGACTCTTCAAAAGTAACCTTCAATGCTTGCTCTTCCACAACATGAGCTTTCATACATTGCTCATGTACTAAAGGGCTACTTTGTAACTCATCAATGGTAAGGGCATCCAAATCATTTGATTCCTCAATAGAACACACCACATAATCATACTTGGGTGTCATGGATCTCAGAATCTTCTCGATGACTGTTACAATGTCTATTTTTCCTTTATTGACTCTTAGCTTGTTGACCACAGCAAGAGTGCGAGCAAAGTACTCGTTCACAAACTCTCCCATCTTCATGTTTAGCATCTCAAACTTCTTTTGGAGAGATTTTGTTATGCTCGCTGCACTCGTGCTGCTCCTTGATACTTCTGCTTCAAGGAATCCCAAATGCTTTTGGTTGTATCCTTATTCAAGATGGTTTCCAGAATCAATCTATCTATGGCATGGAAGAGATAATTCTTCGCATTCATATCCTTCAGCCTTACATCATCAGTCACCTTCTTCTGTGCTTCAGTGAGTTGAACTCCTTCTGCTGCTGCAGGAATCCCATCTTCCACCACACTCTAGTATTCTTTCGATCTCATGAAATTCTCCATGAGCATATACCAGTGATCATAATGCCCGTCGAATTTCGGGATCGCTGGTTGCACAAATCCACTATCAGTTGCCATATTCTCGTCACTAAAAAACCTTAGAAGACTGTTGCTTTTTAATTTCGATGAGGCCCTGTGATGTGGCTCTGATACCAAAAATGTTAAAAATACTCTGTAAACAAGCAAATTAATGGAATGCTCTGCTATTCAATTAAACAACTGAACTGACTATATATATACAGCCTTACAAGAATAACATAAAAGAAATAAACTGCAACCCACGTTTTGCATGCCTATGAACGTGGTAAGTGACTAGGAAGCACACAACTAATCCTAAAGAATAGGTTTTATTCAAACCACTAAGCAACAGAACCTAAAGACTCGATCAACACTAACAACTACCAGTTTCAACACTCCATTTCTTCTTCATTTACTTTGCTCTCCATTTTTCCAATTCTTGTTTTTTCTTTATATCCATCACAGCTCCATTACAATGAACTGAACTGTTCTATATTATTTTATAAACCCAATATGCAAGCTTTGGGTTACTATATTATTTTGTACTCGCAATATCAAAATAGAAGGAAAAATAGTGACCTAAACACATGATATGCAAGCTTTGGGCAATAATACTGGTCATTGCAATGACCTTTGATTTGTTTCATCATTTCATTCTCCATGGTCACTTCAACTGAACAACACCATCCCTGTCATTGACAAAAAAAAAAGAGAGACGCTAAGTTTGAACTTTAAAGCACACCTTAATGTAAGAGGGGGAATAATAATAGATCAATTAAAACTCAACCTTGTTCAACTCATGATAACAGAACCGCTAATGAATCCATCAAACCAAACCAAGTTCCCGTACCAAAATGGTAAGTTGCGTTTAGCACTAATTCATAAAATATGAATAAAATTGAAGAAAACTTTACACGAGTAGACACTACAATGCCTAGTTGAAGAATCAAGATTCAATTGAAAGAATCAGAATACATGGTAATTTGAAGCCTACAAACTTACTAAACACATGATCATATGCTCAAATGTTCTTCCCTAGGCAAGCTCTGAACAGTATCCGACCATCTCCCTGGTGAATGGTCACTACTGTTGGATGACATTTGTGCCTCTGCCCTTGCATCTCTGATCATCTTCAAAACCTCCCTCATCACAGGCCGATTTCCTGGTGCAACAGAAACACAAGCCATGGAGATGTTCAGAAGAGCCTGAAGTTTCTCCTCAGATGCCTCGTTACCTGAGGTAGGTTCATCACCAGACTCAGTCTCCTCCTCTCGGACTGACTGCACCCATGTTGGAATATCTGAACCATGTTCCTGAACAAGATCCTGGAATGGAGTTTTGCCGGTTAGGAGCTCTAAAATGAGGACGCCAAAGCTGTAGACATCAGCTTGTTGGGTGGATGCTTTGCGGGGATTACGACATTCAGGGGCTCTGTAGAAGAGAGAGGTAGCACCAGGTTCTTCCATACAGTCTGGATCTCGAAACGAAGTCAATCCATAATCAGTGAGGCATGACTCAAAGTCAGAACCTAGTAAGACATTGGAGGATTTCAAGTTCCCATGGGTTAAGCCAGGGTTTTGGTGAATATAGAGCAGTCCAGTAGCCAAGTCCTCGGCAATTTTAAGACATGATGTCCAGTGAAGAGGCTTTCCAGCACCTGAACTTCTTGTTCCTGCAAAAGTAATTGGAAATTTAATGCACAAGACAAGAAGAGTGTTTCCAGTCATTTCCATCCACTTGAACTCATATTCACAAAGGATTTTCTAAACCATCCGTCGTAGATCTAATTATTATTGCATTCGAAACTTCCAAACAGACATAAAATATATTGCGATATTGAATAGAAAAAACTAATATCGGCATCAGTATGCCAAATAGAGTGACCAAATAAATGGAAAACTAAATTACCTCCAATCTTTAAATTTAATTTAACACTGAAAAAATATTATATGATACCAGAATGCAACCATAGTTTTCCCCTGGAAGAAATATGCCCTTTGATATCCACCTTTTCGCAATTTTGCAGAGTTATAAAACTATATAAAACCTCACTTGCCATTGGATTAGCTATGAGACTAGTCTAATCTAAATTATAAACTTGAATTAGAGCTTCTGAATCAACGACGACTCAGACTGGTACCTAGCAGGCAAAGACCAAATGAAAAGAAAATCTCTAACCCTATGTTTGGAAGCTTGAAGGGAAAGGAAATGAAAATATATGAAGGAGACTAAAAAATGATAGAAAATGGAGAGAAACACAAGCAGAGTTGGGAATATTCACATGTGAGTAAGATGTGAAGGGCGATCCTGCCTTGAAATTTAATAAAAAAAAATAATGACTTATATACATGGTTTGAGCCCAAGAATCATGAGCTTAAGCTTTTGGGTCAAGTTAGTGCTCATCATGTGTGCAAAGTTTCCTTTATTCCTAACATATTCCTATAATATCCCTATTAAAATCCTATATCACATAACATATATGTAAAGGAAATCTTAAAAACATTAGTGCCTCTCACCAAAAAAAAAAGCACTAGTATAGTACACATTGCACTCCATGAGACTTTTTAAGCCTTAATACAAATACTAATTCTTAATTACCAATAGTGAATATTATGAGGTTTAAATTTCCAATATTGACAAAAATGATAAGAAGCATGTACTTTTTTTTATGTTGTTCGCCAAAGGATACAACCCCTTGACCTCAAAGTACCAAAGTACTTAGACTTGACATAATAACTAATGAGCGAAACGTTGCTGATTGGTAAGAACAATGTATTTAAAACAAATATAATATTAAAGTAAAAAAATGAACAAAAATTTTAAGAACCATGCATTTTTTGGTAAATTGCGTCAGAGGTTTCTGTACTTTGACTCGGTTGCATTTAAATTCCTATACTTCTAACTTTGGCAATCACATCCCTGTACTATTGATTGATGGCTATGCGGTCCTTTAACCTCACTTTCGTTTGAAAAGCTGATGGAAGACAAGTGAAAAGACTGAAAGGGACATTAAAGAAAGAAAATAAAAAGGGCAATTAAAAGAAAAAGAACAAGCAAAATATTTGGTTTAATTAAAAAATTATTAGAAATCTTCTCTCCCTCTCTGTCCATTTCTCTTTTCTCCCTCTCTCCTCATTTCTCTCTTCTCTCATTCCTCCTTCCCTCTCTCTTCTACGTTTTAGTATCATGCCAGATTTATTTTGGTACTCCATGAAAATATATAAACAATAAAATATATTCTGTTACTTTCATACAAAAGATGATTCTCTTCTGTTCTTCTTATAAACCTAGTACAGAAAAGACTCATTGCATTAACCAAATTACAAGAACCTAAAACAAACGACAGTTTATATAAAACGATCAACTTGTTTGTACTACTTTCGTACTACTACTCTTCTTATCCAATATGAGGATAGATTCAAAACTGAATGCATTATGATACCAAATTCCCTGTTTCAGTTAATATATTTTGTATCACAATAAATTTGGCATGCGACCAAAGGGGAAAGGAGAGAGGTAAGATGAAAGAGAGAAAAGAGAAGAGAGGAAAGAGGGAGAAGGGAGATCTAGGCAGCGAGGGGAGAGAAAGGAGAAATTTTTAAAGTTTTTAATCAAATCAAATATTTCGCTTGGTTCTTCTTTTAATTGGCATTTTTTATTTTCCTTGCTTAATATGTCCTTTGTGGTCTTTTCACTTGTCCTCGATCAATTCTTCAGACGGAATTGAGGCTAGAGGACCACATTGCCAACAATCAATGTACAAGGCTGTGATTGCCAAAATTAAAAGTTCAAAGACCTCTTATGCAATTTATCCCTTTTTTAACTACATAATCTGCACTAGTGTTTTCAGAGGCAAGATGAAGTGAAAGATTCAAACATACAATCATATCCCTAACAGAACACTATGACAAGTACATACTATAAGGATAAGATGTTTGCTATTAGATACTAGGAAAAATAATAGAAAATTTATTACAATTTTATTTTATATCAAGTTATTTAACATGGGTAAATTGAAAATTCATGATTTTCAAGTGCTTTTTGTGATTGATCTCTTTTAATGATTGTGGTAAGTTAAGAGTGTCAATTCGTGTTGGTATGTTGTGTCGAAAGTTGGGTATAACACTATTTAAATCGACACAAACACGACACAATTAATTAATGACATGATCCTATTAACATGACAAAATATCAAAACTAACACAACTCGATCAACTTTTTAAATTTATTTGTTCGATATAATAATATTATAAATAAACATATTTCAAATATAACTGCATAAATAATCAAACAAACCACGTAAAAACCTAATTCATAAACACAAGCATCATATAGAAGCTCTCCAAAATAAACCTATATATAAAGTAACATAAATCTCCTAATTTTAACCCTAATATTTTTATTATAAGACATATATCAATTATAACATCAACTTTCTTTAATATTAGATTAAAATTATAACACTAGATATCCCATCAATTTATGAATTGATTAATGGACCTGAGCGCTTCTAGCACATTCATATTCCTAATAAAAGTACTCCATTTTAAAATCAATGGTTAGACTGAAAATAAAAACAAAAAGAGAAACAAAATAATTGGAATAAACAAATAGACAAATTACACTGCACTACCTCCAAGTTTGTTGAAATAACATTAACATATCAAATATTTTTAAAACCCACGGTTCACCCCAAAACACCAATTTTCACTATTAAGCAAACCCAAAATGAATTTCTTTGAAGAATCGAAATTTTAACGTGATATTACTTTTCATGATGATCAAAGTACCCTAGTTATCATAAAGTTACTTTTAAAAAAATAGAAGTATTAATGATATAACATATTTAACAAAGGAATTTTTAGGGTTTTATTTAAAAAGAAAATTATCGTCTTTTTTTTTTCGAAAATTGTTAAAAGTATATTTTAAATGAATTTATATTCTATTATATGGTATAAAACAAATTTTACTTCATATATTTTATATTTTAAAAAATAGGCTTAATTATAAAAAATACCTTATGTTGACTGTATTTTCAAAAAATACTCAGAGGTTTTTTTTTGACAAAAAAATACCCTGTTGTTGACTCCATTGTCAAAAAATACCTAGAAGATTTTTTTGTGGTAAAAAATAACCTGTAGTATATTTCTGTTAGCAAAAAATACCCAATGATTGACTAAAAGAAACATATTACAAGACATTTTTGGTTAGCAGAAACATACCACGAGATATTTTTTGCTAACAGAAATATACCACATGGTATTTTTTACTAAAAAAACCTCAGGGTACTTTTTTAAAATGAAGTCAGCCATATGGTATTTTTTGCCACAAAATAATCTTGGAGTATTTTTTGAAAATGCAATCAACCACAGGATATTTTTTGTAATTAAACCTAAAAAATAATATGATATCATTGCGCATCCTCAAATAAATAAAAATCGAATATCATCATAAAAGAAAATTAAATATTTTAAATGGAAAGTTTGTTTATATTTTTTTATAAAATTAAATAACCTAATATCTCAAATAAATGAATATCAAAGACCATTATAAAATAAAAATCAAAGACAAACTTTTAAATTTTAAAAATTAAAATGATCGTACATGTTTTAATTTTTTTTAAGAAAAATATGAACTCAAATAACCTAAAAATTTGTGCTATAAACAATTTTGAAATAAATAAAATTATTAAACTTATTATAATCACTTGAAAATATTTTATCACACTAAGGTAATTTGATATTCATGAAAAGTAATATCCAATTAAAGTTTTGATAAAAATTAATATTTTGAATTGAATTATAAGTTTTAAAAAAAAATAGATACTTTAACGTTATTTAACATATTTGAAGATAGTAAAATATAATTTGTAATAAACAAAATACTAACAAAGAGTAAAACACTACTTGTACGTAGTTAGTAGGACCTTTTAAAAAGTAATTATTTTAGGAGACTAGGAGTCACCGACATACCGTGAATGAGAGAGAAGAGACTGCCATTAGGAAAATAATCATAGACGACCAGCCGCTCCTCCTTAGCCTGGAAATAAGCCCTAAGTGGGACCAAGTTGGGGTGCCTTAGCCTACCAATGATCTCCATCTGTCTCCTGAACTCTTCCAATCTTGGATATCTCGAATCCTTAAGCCTTTTAACGGTCACGATGAACCCAGACTCCATCACAGCCTTGTAGGTGCTCCCTATGGTACCTCTCCCTAAAGTCTCAGCTGATGCCTTGAGTAAATCTTCCAAGCTATAACTCATCTGCTGATCCCCTGCTCCCAAGAACACCAAACTACCCAACCCCTCACCTTCCCATGAAAACCCACCTTGTTTTCCTACATTATTACCTCCCATGCCACTAAGCCCTGAGCCTTCCCCTCTCTCTGCCCCTTCAACAGCACCAACAGCCCCTTTGCTCCTCAGCTCCGTTGCATCCTTCTTTTTGCCACAAGTTTTGCAAACAAAACACAGCAAAAGTAGACAAATCAGCAGCAACAGAAACCCACCTATACTTGCTGCTATGATTTTGACCAATCTGCTACGCTTTGATGATTTTGAAATTGACATTGTGGGATTATAATCTGGGCTCATTATAGGCCCAGAAGTAAAATTCTCACATGGGTTTTGGATCTGTTCACCGCAAAGATTAAGATTACCGGTAAATGATGATGCATTAAACCGAATCAGAGCTGGGGCCACTGGAATTTGACCGGACAGTTGATTATTAGAAACATTGAAGAATCGGAGGGTTGTTTGGTTGAAAGGAGGGATGGTACGAGTGAACCGATTATCTTGCAAGTAAAGCGTATACAATCGCCGTAGTTTAAGTAAAGAAAGAGGAATGTCACCAGAGATTTGATTTCCTGCAAGAACAATGACTTTCAAGCGATGCAGATCCGAAAGGGATTCTGGGAATTCTCCAGAGAAGTTGTTGTAGTTAAGGAAGAGTGATTTGAGGTTGACCAGACCAGAAAGATTGGGGATTTGGCCTGAAATTGAATTGCCTTTGAAACTCAACACGCGAAGTTGATCCAATTGGTTCAAGCTTTTCTGGTGCAGAGTACCAGTCAAGTTCAAGTACTCTAAAACAAGCTTTGTGACTCTTCCATTCATGCATTCTTTGATCCCTACCCAGCTGCAGACATCACTTCCTTGCCATGGCAGCAAGTTCAAGGGATCGATGAATGATTTCAACCTCATAAGCGCCTCTGTATCGCCTGATCTAACTGGGGAAAAGAGAGAGAAGAGAGAGATAAACAAGAACAAGATAGTAGAGTACCTTGAAACAAGTTCCATCAAATCAAAAGGATTTGATCTATAAATTCTTTCAATTGCAGTAAAGAGGGAAATGGGTTCTTTTCAAATCATACTATTAAATGATTTGAATTGAATTGATTTGGTTTCCATAAACAGTAGACAATGAAGCCGGAACTCCCCAAGTAAGTAAACAGAATCTTCTTCATAAAGCAGAACCAAAATGCCAAAATCTTTTTGATGTAATAGCACTTTTGTTTTTCGCTTCCTGTTTCCTATTTCGGCGCTTTCTCACCCAAACAGTTTCAAAGCCCAAATCTTTTAGATCTACACTTCTACAAACACAAATTGTAGAACTAAAACATCTCCATCAATTAGTCTAAAAAAAAGACAAAACTCCCCCAAATTTGAGTCATTTTCAGCTTTGACCCAAAAGGCAAGCTCCATTTATTGTTGAAGTACTTGTCTCACATCCATCAAATGGATTGGCATCTTTTCTCGAACTTCTTGCTCGGAAAACTCACGGACAACACAGCGTAACCTTCACGTGAACCCATCTCTGAAACTTACAGACGATAAATAACCTTTCTTCTCTCCTCTCTATGATTTCTATATTCCTACCATTATTGGAGAAAATAAAATAAACCCCTTTTCTTATTTTTTTTTACTATATTTTTTTTTTCTGCAAAATTTTTTGGACCGCTCACTCTTTCTAGGCGCAGTTTTTGAAACATCAGCTCATGGGACCCAACACTCCCCCTATCTGGAAACTTACTCTGAAACTCAACTCAAAGCCCTCACTCAGCAGACACCCAGAAGTTGAAATTTGATAAATATCTTCACAGAAACACCTGAATCAAGGAAAAGGGTAAAGATCAGAGAACACATTGTTTGAAAAGAGCATCAAAAGGAAGAAAACAGTGACTGAAAAAAGTTTTCAGCTAAGAAACAATGCCATAGATCTATCATCAGTACCCTGTCAATAATTCAAGAGAGAGAATGTGAATCAAGCTTTAAAGAGCAGAAAACTAACTTGTCTGTCTTTCACCCTCTCAGCACTGTCAAGAAATCGGTGAACGAATTGAAGGCAAAGGGATCCAGTATTAAATTTGTCTTCCAAACTGTGGAGCCGTCTTCAATAAGTTATTAACCTGACGTGCCAAATAGTTGAGTTCACGTTAAGGCTATGCAGATCCACCTAACCCTACAACTACTGCTGCGATCAATGCCAGCTTTCATTTTTGGTTGAGAAGTTTAAGGTTGCCTTAAGGAATGCAAATTTGTACACGAGGTATGAATTTTATGTAGAGTTAATTATACTTTTTGTTTGTACTACGAATATTTAAATTTTTAAATTTTCAATTAATTATAACATAATCATTTTTAGTATTATTTATTAATGTAATTATTTTAAAAAAATTTAAAAAGTAAAGAATGTGATTATAATTTTTTATACATTTGGAAGGATAAATTTGATTTATCGTGAAAAATTAAAAAAGTAATATTGAAATTATTTTTTATTTTAATTACTTTAATATTAAAAAATCGCAAAAAATAACACTCAATTGAATTTTTTAAACAAATTTATTGGGTAATGTTCAAATGGTTTATGAAATTTATTGTAATATTTATTTAGTGTATTTATCGATATTGAAGTGAATAAGTTAAAATTTATATTGATGAAAAATAATAATAATGTAACTAATTGAAAATTTAAGAAATTTTTTTAATTTAGAGATCTAAATAATTTATGGACCTCTAATATAATTTATTTTTTAAAATATATATAGTTAAAATTTATGAATTTGATTTGATTTTTTTAAAAAATAAAAATTAGCTTGTAAACATCCAGAGATGATTACAGTCCCGTCGACATTGCCAGAAATCCAGGGTGTAAAGGACCCATATCTGTTTCCGCTGCTTAGTGAAATTCACTAACTCTACGTGCTGAGCGCGACGACAGAGGACGGGACCAATTTTCTCAAGCTAAAGAGTTCCTCGACGTGGCTATTGGACGGATCCGAATCTGTTCCTGAATACAAGTTTTAATCGATTAATTCGATTTTGATCTTAATTCATTAATTAATTTAATAAATAAATTAAATTGATTTTCTAAACTATTTTGATAATAATCTGATATGATTTTAATGCTATATAATATATAATTATATTATTTTCTGTAATATGTATATATATTGTTATTTATAATTGTTTTATTTTAATAATATATAAATTCGTTTATGATATATAAGTTAATTATTCTTTGAGTACGCATTAAGACAAGTATTTATAAAAAAATTATGTATTTAAAATACATTTAAAATAATTTAGTTTGATATTTTTTAAAGCACAAAAAAGTAAAATTATCTTTTATTAAATAGTATGATCTTTTAATATAATAAGTTTTAAATATTGGTTAAGTAATCCAATTATCTGATTACAATTGGGAACTCGATGAATTCAGATAGAGATTTAATTGCAAAATATCCGATTTAAATCCGATCTGATACACATTTAACAAATGGATTTGAATACCTTAGGTCGAGCCGAATCCAATTAGGACGTAACACAAATTAAGCAATTAAGTAGGTGAATTGAATTTTAAAAATTGATGATTTTTTTTTTCAAAAACAAACTTCAATAAGATTGAAACGGTAATAGAATCAAGATTGTTTAATTTATTCTTGAGAGTGGGGGGGGGGGGGGGGGGGGGGGGATCATGCTTTACATGTGATGTTTCTTCTGTAGATGCCAAATTTTGACCATTAATTATCCATTTTATTTTTATTTCCATTATTTCGGAGAGTTTTAGGAATTTAGCTTTACTTTCATTTTTTAATTACTTAAAATTAAGAGTCTCATATTCTTAAGTTAAAGTTCTTAATCAATAAATATTCTATCAAAAAAAGGTCTTAATAAATAATGGAATCTTAATAGTATGAAAAAAATTAATAAACAAAAAATGATAGATAAAAGATAAATACAAATAACAAAAAAAAAGAAAATATGAAATTGAGAGAAAAAATTAAATAGAAGAATTGGGTTCAAGAATTTAATTTGTAATTCAGTTAAAGCTAAAAAATCTCACCTAAGAAGGCCTAAACTTAAAATTTAAAACCCAAGCCCAAGCCTAACCTAACTCTACCCTAAAAACCACGGGTTAAAACCAACCCACCAAACCCAGACCATGACCTGACTCCCAAACCAGTATAAAAGCCACTTTAACCCCTTAACCGTAGTCTCTCTGCCTCACTTCTCTCTGCAACCTTACACTAACTTTCCATCATCCCTGCTAATCCTTTCCCTAATCGCCAATGGCTCTCATTAATCCTTGCTCGAAATGGACCCTCTTTTCATCATCTTCATGGCTTGCCTCAAAGCACCTCTTAATCCTTCACGCAGCAAACCATTTGCTACATGCCTACTGGATTCAGCGAAATCATTTGCTGATTCATGATCTGCTCTCTGTGATGCTATACGTGGCAAAATCTGGAAACCTTCTGTTCATCCTTTACTGTTGATTTGTTTTTTTAGGGTTTCTTGGTGCTTGCGATTATGTTTATATATATTTTGATAATCTTTGAATTTTTGTAGGCTATGGACCCGAGCAAAAGGGGAGAGAGAAGACCAAAAAAGCCATAGCCATTTTTTTCTTTGATTTGTAAAAATATCTTGTAATTTCCAGTGTAATTTTCTAGTGAAATAGTGAGTATTTGGGGTTGATTATTGTGTAGTTTTAGGGATATCACTATGGAAACTTGGTTTACAGGTACAATCTCTATGAATGAGATGGCTTAGAAAACACAGCGGAAATTTAAATTTTTCATTGATTCCTGTAAGTCCTTGATTACTTTGTAATTTATGTAAATCATCAAGAATATTCAAAGATAGAAATATTACATTTGATTTGGTTTTTGACTCGTTGAATTTGTTGTGCCTAAATTCCCAAACATAGTTAAATTATCTAAAAAGTACGAATCTAAATTCTTGTGTTTTTGAATCCATGACAACTTTAAAAGTATGTGATTTTTAAGGTTAAATTTTGAATTATGATTTTTCTCTCGATTAGCTTTTTTTTGTGAAAAGGAACTAAAACCTCTAAAAAAAACTTGTGTGTAGATTATATGTTAGTTAATTTTTACACGTTCATAAACTATTTATAGTGTTAGGATTAAATGAAACTAACCATTAATTAAAAACTAAATTTTTGTAGTTATTTTTTAATTACACATTGCATTTTTTTTTTTATGTATGATCTTTTAAGTTCAAACTAAACTGGTTGTAAACTGGTTGTAGGCCATAACTTTTATATAATTGTAATTTAAACCCTTTTTTCAATTAATTAGAACTTCTAATTTATTTTAAATCAAAACTTCTTTTGATTTTCCCGTTTATAAGAATTAATTAATTGCTCACTAAATTAATTCTTAATGCTTTTACAATCAAGAGTGACACCTAACAGCATATCATGACTATTTAGATAGTGTAAATTTAGTTGTGAAATCTTGAAACTTTCTGTTATTAGTTATCGTGCAATTCAATCATTCTATCACGTAATGTCCCGATTAAGCTAATTTGGGTATAAAATTACTATCAAACCCTTAGGATTAATATTATGTGTCTATATCTCAAGAATATAATTCTTATGATGATGAAATTAGAAACTCGTTTCTAATTCTCACCTTACCTTGGCCAAGGAACTTCTCGAATTATATCTTAGTAGATCACATAAGACATTATCTCTTTTTACTTATGAATGTTAGATCTCTTATTGTACACTCACATACCTCCATATGAAACCATTATACCTAATTATTACTAATTAATGATTCATGAATAGAACCATATTAAATAGCATCATAGTATAATAAGTCAAATAAAAGATAGCCATAGTGCCTCAGGTCTAAGAATCACATGCACAACTGTAACATAAGAACTACCTATTGACAGGCAGGTAAAACTCTATTAGGTGTTCTTAAGTCGAGTCATGTTCAGTAAACTAATTCTCTAATGAGTACCTACATACTTGTTCTAATGTTTACTACACAAATGACATTGAGATCAATCACCCTCCCAATTGATCAAACATAGTATGTACCAAACTATCCGGATTACTAATCTTCTAATTAGTATCCTACGACTAGGAACATTTGAGATAAAAGATTTCGAGAAGACTAGGTCTCAAAATTATGATCTCATCATCATCCTATCTTCATTGCTTACTCTATGGACTTAATCAAGACAATTTAATTTAACAAATATTCATGATAAATAAATTTATCATAAATTATTATAACAATTTGAATAAGATTGTTTGTCATTGGTTTGTAGGGTATACTTCCAACAATCTCCCACTTGCACTAAAGCCAATCATTCATGTATCTAATACCCATCTTCTCAAGATGACAATCAAAGTATTGTTGTGTCAATGCCTTTGTTAGTGGATCTATTAGGCAACCTTTTGAATGCTTACGTTCCCTCTTCCAATGATTTCTCTAATCAACTGGAAGCGATGCTCAATGTGCTTGGATTTATGATAAGACTTGGTTCCTTGGCTTGAGCTATCGCCCCATTGTTGTCACAGTACAAGGGTATTGGGAGTTCAATGCTAGAAGCCACTCCAAGCTCAGTGATGAACTTCTTCATCTAGACCGCTTCATCTGCAGCTTCAGACACAACAATGTATTCAACCTTGGTGGTGGAATCTGCAGTTGTATCTTGCTTACAACTCTTCCACCTCATTACTCCACCATTTAAGGTGAACACAAATCTAAAATTGGACTTTCTGTTATCCACATCAGACTGGAAGTTTGAATCAGTATACTTTTCCAATTTCAAGTCACCTCCTCCATATTTGATGAACAAATTCTTAATTGTTGACCCCCGCCCGTATTTTAATGATGGCAAAACACAACTGTTATTTAACTAACATGTTTAAACTAAGTTGTGTTAAGGATCAAACACATTCAACCAAGGATCAAAGTGCAAAAACTCGAACCGAATCAAGTATCAAGTGAAGACTGAAGATCTAGTATAGGTCTTAAGGTTTAGAACCAATGTAAGTCTCACTCATACATTGTATTAGCTTGTTTAATGGCTCAAACACAAATGGTTTTTCTAAAACCATTAATTTTAAAATGTTTTTAATGAAAAACAGAAGAAAAACTGGGTTGGAAGACAACCCAGTCGACTGGGTACATATACTAGTCGACTGGTATATGGGTCAGAAGGTACCCAGTCGACTGGATGAATTAACCCAGTCGACTGGTACTTTGACCAGTAATTTCCCAGTCGACTGGATGAATCAACCCAGTCGACTGGTAAAATGGACAGAAAGTCCCCAGTCGACTGGATGATATATACCAGTCAACTGGATACCCAGAAGGTCTGAAAACGTGTATTTTTCAAGTGAACCCAGTCGACTGGTATCTCGACCCAGTCGACTGGTAGTTCAAAAATATGACCGTTGGACTCCAAATCTGAACGTTTTAAAGTAAATCTTTTTCAAATTAAAGTCCAAAACGGCCATATTAATTGTTTGCTATATAAACCCACTCAGCAAAGCATTCAAAAACAAGCAGCACATATTCAAAAAGAGTTGATCTCATATAATCAAGTTTTTATACTCTTGAAACACAAAAAGCTTTGAAATAATCTTATTGAGCCATTTCTTCAAGCTTTACTTTGAAAGAGAGACATTTCTGTTGTAATAAGCTTTCATTTGTTGTCTCTCTACCTTTTACTTTACACCATCTTTGTAAAGGGATTACTTCCGAGAGGAAGGGGAAACTTCCGAAAGGAAGGGGATTTTTCGGTTTAAGCAATTCCTGTAAATTGCTTGTGTACGGTTTGTGCAACACCCGGCTAAGTTGTGCGACTAAGTTTTCTTAGTGGATTACTTCAAGGAGTTCCATGAAGAGAGTGGACGTAGGGTCGGAACGAATCCGATATTGCCGAACCACTATAACTGTGTTTGCATCCTCTTTCCTTAAACTCTTTATTTACAGCTTTCTACTTGTATCTATTATTTGTTGCTTATCAGTTTTTATAAACTTGTATAAATTCCGCAAAAGTTTTTAAAAACTCAATTCACCCCCCCTCTTGGGTTGAAACCTCGAGCTACAATTGGTATCAGAGCCTCGTTCTCTTTATAAGGCTTAAATTCCTAGAGTTGATCCAATGGCAGCAAATAGCTACTCTGAGGGACACTCTTATACTAGACCTCCATTGTTCAATGGATCAAATTATAACTACTGGAAAAATAGAATGAAAATCTTCGTCGAAGGACAAGATTACAATCTATGGAGAATTATAGAAGAGGGACCTAAAATTCCCTCAAAAGAAATAGTTATTGGAGAGACTCTTCATACAATGCCTAAACTCAAAACTGAGTTTACTGACGAGGATTGTAGAACGATGTCTCTCAATAGCAGAGCAACAAGCATGCTACATTGTGCTTTAGATATTTCTGAATATAACAAAATATCTGCATGCGTTTCTGCTAAAGAAATATGGGACAAATTGCAAGTCACATATGAAGGAACAAGTGAAGTAAAAAAGTCTAAAATTTACATGCTAATTTCTGAATATGAATCTTTTAAGATGTCTCCTAATGAAACCATTTCTGAAATGCACTCACGATTTACTACTATTATAAATAGTTTAAAATTGCTTGGCAAGAATATTGAGGAAGTTGAACTAACCAGAAAAATCTTAAGATCTCTACCTCCAGAATGGAAACCAAAGAGAACAGCCATTCAAGAGGCCAAAAATCTTGACAAGCTTGATGTTGAGACGCTGCTTGGGTCATTATTGACATACGAGATGGAAGAAATGACTCCCATCGTCAATGATGATGAGAAGAAGAAGAAGCAAATTGCTCTCAAAGCTTCTACGAGCAACAAAGAAAAGGAATTAGAACAAGAAACAGAGAGCAGTGAAGAAGATGGTGAAATGGCTTTAATCACCAAACGATTCCACAGGTTCTTGAAGAAAAGCAAGAAACCTTACTCAAAGGATCCCACCTCAAAAAGGGAACCACTTATGTGCTATGGCTGCAAGAAGCCAGGACATATAAAAGCTGACTGTCCGGTTTCAAGCAAACCATACAAGGGCTTCAAGAAGAAAGCTATGGTAGCAACTACCTGGAGCGATGACGAAGAAGATGAGTCATCAGACAAAGAAATTGGATACGAAGAGATTGCCAACCTCTGTTTAATGGCAATCGATGATGAAAGTGAGGTAACATCTTCTCCCTCTTCAAAAAATAATATTGTTACTAGTAGTGAAGAATTACTAGAAGTCATAAATGAAATGCATGAAGAATTAAAGAAATTTGATTCTAGAAATTCTGTTCTTAAGAAAGAAGTATCATCTCTTTCTAAGGAAATGATAGTTCTTAGAGAAGAAAAAGAAAAATTATCATCTTTACTGTATAATTCGTCTCAAGATTTTCTTAAAGATGAAAATGAGAATTTGAAAAATAAAATTTCTGAATTAAACAGCACTGTATCTAGACTTATGCTTGGTAAAGAAAAACTTGATGCAGTGCTTTCTTCCCAAAGATTAAGTGGAGGAAAATCTGGTGTAGGATATTCTCCATTGGGAAAACAAAAAACAAAAGAGAGCTTATTCATGAAAGCCTCTTGTGCAGATGGAGCTTCTACTTCGAAAGCTCCTAACCTTGTTAAGAGCACTCCCTTAATAAATCCGAGGAACTCTAGAAACTTAAATGATCATACTAAATTGAAGCATCCTAAAAATACTCATGCTTATTTGTATGCTCATTCTAGAAATGCTCATACACATCCTAGAAATAATCATCATGCTCATTCTAGGAACAATGTGTATAATCAAAGAATGCATTCTGCTCATCCTAGGAATCACCATCATGGCTATTCTAGAAATAACTTGCATACATATGCTAGCATGTATCCTAGAATGCATCATCGTTCATTTTCTGGAAATGACATGCATTTTCATACCCCTTACCGTAGAATCATGTATCCTAGGAACTATCATCCTAAGGATTATAGGAATGCACATTTAAAATTTCCTAGAAATTTCTATGACTATAATGCTAGGCTTGTGCATCATCAACATGTTCATAGAGCACCATATATTGTTAAGAAAGTATGGGTCCCAAAAGGAACCGTATTTTCAAGGACTAACCCCAAAGGACCCAAGAAATTTTGGGTACCTAAAAATGCTATCGTATATCCTTGTGTGATGTAGATTTGCCTTCACACCAAGGAGAAAGGTAACTGTTGGTACCTTGATAGCGGTTGCTCGAAGCATATGACCGGTGATAAAAGCGTATTCAAGGAGCTAACTCTAAGAGATGGTGGACTTGTGACCATTGGAGACAATACTAAAATAAAGATCATAGGGCATGGAAAAGTCGGTAATGATTTCTCAACTTTAGATAATGTATTGCTAGTACAAGGCTTAAAGCCAAATTTACTTAGTATTAGTCAATTATGTGACAAAGGATATAAAGTTACATTTGAAACCTCTCATTGTCTAGTTATAGACATCAAGAGCAACAAGATCAAATTCATTGGCCATAGACATGAAAATGTCTATATAGTTGATTTGAAATCCTTACATTCCAATAATGAAAAATGTTTTCCTGCTTTTAGTGAAAATCAATGGCTATGGCATAGAAGGCTTGGTCATGTAAACATGAACTTGCTAAAAATTGTTTCAAGAAAAGATTTAGTTATTGGTCTTCCTAAAATCAATTTTGAGAAAAACAAAATTTGCAATGCTTGTCAAATGGGAAAACAAACTAGGATATCTTTCAAAGCAAAAAATGTTGTCTCAACTACTAGACCTTTGGAACTTTTGCATATGGACTTATTTGGTCCAATAAGTACCATTAGTCTAGGTGGCCATCAATATGCTCTTGTTATTGTTGATGACTATTCAAGATATACCTTTGTTATTTTTATTGCTTATAAGGATGAAGCTTTCAAAGGATTTGAAAAGTTTTGCAAAAAGGTACAAAATGAAAAAGGAATTTGTATTTCAAGCATAAGAAGTGATCATGGCAAAGAATTTGAAAATCAAAGCTTTTCAAAATTTTGTGATGAAAATGGAATTAATCACAACTTTTCAGCTCCTAGAACTCCTCAACAAAATGGAGTTGTTGAGAGGAAAAATAGAGTTCTAGAAGAATTTTCAAGAACAATGCTTTGTGAAAATAATTTACCAAAATATTTTTGGGCCGAAGCCGTGAATACTTCTTGCTATATTTTAAATAGAATCTTGATAAGGCCCCTGCTTGATAAAACTCCTTATGAACTATGGAAAGGGAGAAAGCCAAATATTTCCTATTTTCGTGCCTTTGGTAGTAAGTGCTTCATCTTAAATAACAATAAAACTAACTTGGGTAAATTTGATTCCAAGACCGATGAAGGGATATTTTTAGGATATTCTACTACTAGTAAGGCTTATAGAGTTTTCAATAAGAGAACTCTAGTAGTAGAAGAATCTGTGCATGTAACTATTGATGAATCTAACCCAATGAGTAGTGGAGAAGTTTCCTTTAAAGATGATGCAGATTTTATTCCAAGAATGGAAACTTCTACTCCCATTGTTGACCCAAAAGTGAGTTCTTCTCAAACAAATGAAGGGATGGCAACTCCAAATTTAGACCAACCATCCTCAAGTCAACAAGAGGAAAATCTACCCAAGGATTGGAGGTATGTAAATCATCATCCAATTGATCAAGTAATTGGTGATCCTTCACAAGGGGTAAGAACTCGCTCTTCCATTAGAAATACTTGCAATTTTGCAGCTTATTTGTCTCAAGTAGAACCTAAGACATTTATAGAAGCTGAAAAAGATAATGATTGGATAATTGCAATGCAGGAAGAGATAAATCAATTTGAGAGAAACAATGTTTGGGAACTAGTTCCAAGACCTAAAGATCATTCAATTATTGGAACTAAATGGGTATATAGAAATAAAATGGATGAAAATGGTATAGTAACTAGAAATAAGGCTAGGCTAGTTGCTAAGGGATATAACCAAGAGGAAGGAATAGATTTTGATGAAACCTATGCTCCCGTAGCTAGATTAGAGGCTATTCGAATGTTATTAGCCTTTGCATGCTTTAATAAATTTAAACTGTTTCAAATGGATGTGAAAAGTGCCTTTTTAAATGGCTTTATAGAAGAAGAGGTTTATGTTGAACAACCTCTTGGTTTTGAAAACCCTAGTCTTCCAAATCATGTCTACAAGCTTTCTAAGGCTCTATATGGGTTGAAGCAAGCTCCAAGGGCATGGTATGAAAGACTAAGTAAATTTTTGATTGATAATGATTTTGTAAGAGGAAGAATAGATACAACTCTCTTCACAAAAACTTACAAAAATGACACTTTGATAGTTCAAATATATGTTGATGATATTATATTTGGTGCTACTAATGAATCTATGTGTGAAGAGTTTGCTAAGTGCATGCAAGGTGAATTTGAAATGAGCATGATGGGAGAACTTACCTACTTCCTTGGACTGCAAATCAAGCAACTAAAAGGAGGTATCTTCATCAATCAACAAAAGTACATCAAAGATCTACTAAAGAGGTTCGGGATGGAAAGCTCAAAGCCAATTGGAACGCCTATGAGCACAACCACCAAACTTGATCTTGATGAAGGAGGTAAAACTGTAGATTCTAAATATTATAGAAGCATGATAGGTGCTTTACTGTACTTGACTGCAAGTAGACCTGATATAATGTTCAGTGTATGCATGTGTGCTAGATTTCAATCTAATCCTAAGGAATCACATGTAGTTGCAGTAAAAAGAGTCCTTAGATATCTACAAGGGACTCAGACCATAGGATTATGGTATTCTAGAGAATCATCTTTTGAGCTAGTAGGATATTCGGATGCTGATTTTGCTGGATGTAGGTTAGATAGAAAAAGCACAAGTGGAACATGCCAATTCTTAGGTGCTATGTTAACTTCTTGGTTCTCCAAGAAACAGAATTCAGTTGCACTATCAACTGCTGAGGCGGAATATGTAGCAGCTGGCAGTTGTTGTGCCCAAGTACTATGGATGAAACAACAACTAGAAGACTATGGCATGAGTCTCAAAAATATTCCTATATTTTGTGATAATACTAGTGCCATAAACCTAACCAAAAATCCTATTCAGCACTCTAGAACCAAGCATATAGAGATTAGACATCATTTCTTAAGAGACCATGCTCAAAAAGGTGATATAAGATTAGAATTTATACCTTCAGAAGATCAAATAGCTGATATTCTTACAAAACCCTTAAGTGAAGCTAGTTTTTGCAAAATAAGAAAGTTGATGGGATTGCTTGATTTTGATAAAATGAATGTTTGATTGCATCTCATTTCATCATTTGCATGTTTGACATTGAGTGATAGAGTATTAATCCATGTTTAATTATTCCCTTCACTCAAAAATGTCATAGATAAACAAATATGTGCTAAAAATTCAAGACTGGAAATTTTTCTAATGGTCCAGTCGACTGGTAAATGTGCTCCAGTCGACTGGTAAGTCACTGCCTGATTGTCCAGTCGACTGGTAATTTTAACCCAGTCGACTGGTAACTCTCTGCCAAAAACTCCAGACGACTGGTAAGTCTTCTCCAGTCGTCTATAAAATCAAACCATGCTTGGAGCCAAATTTTTTAATTTTGTTTGAACCTCCAGTCGACTGGTAACGATAGCCCAGTAGACTGGTATCTCACTGTCAGTTGATCCAGTCGACTGGTACGTGTACCCAGTCGACTGGTACGAGAAACTGTTCATCTTTTCAAAAGGGCCCAGTCGACTGGTAAGTTTACCCAGTCGACTGGTATCGCGACTCTATAAAAGGGACTGTTCATTTTCGCCCTTCTTACGCCATTTTCAAAGAGCCCAAGCTTTCTCTCTCTAGAAAAATTTATCTTTTTGATCAAAAAACCATCCAAATCCCTTCTAAACACACCGATCTACTCATTCCTAAAGAGATTTTTAACTTTCTACGGTTAAAATCTCTCATTTTTACCAAATTTCCTTTTTCCAAAAACTTCAAATTTCTCGAAAATGAGTGACAAAATCCGTATAAAACTCACAACAAGTGGACCTAATGCGCCCAAAAAGCCTAGGTCTTCAAAACCTTCGGCTTCGGAATCAAAAGGGAAGGGAGTAGCAGGGTCATCCAGCAAGGAGCCCAGAACAGAGTTGGAGCAGGCTCTGTTTTTCAGCCCAGCTGCTTATAAGAGGTATAACTCTATAATCCGTCACAAGAAAATCATGACGGGTAGAGTCGTTGATTTCGACTCCATTCGTCATGGTAATTTCGATATTCTACCAGCCTTTGAGGCAATAAATCTGACCCCACTGGTCAGTATTCATGAAAAATATTACCCGCGACTGATTCACCAGTTCTATGCGAACTTGGTGAAACCCAGTCCTCTGGCTCTGAGATTCAGAACCAGAGTTAGAGGTGTGGAGTTTGAGGTCAACACTGACCTCTTGATGAGCATTCTGAGAATCCCTATAAGGGGGGTTCAATGGAGTCTGGATGGATGGCCAGACAACTTTGAAGTTGAGGAGGCCTGTCGGATAGTCAGGGGCGACCCTAACTATGTGTACAGACCCACTACATTTCACACATGTAGTGACTTGCCCCTCGACTCAAAAATGTTTCAATTAATTGTCAGTTGGACCATCCACCCAAGACTCGGGAGTCGAGGGTATCTATCTAAAATAGATACGGTATTGATTTGGTGCCTGAAATCTGGGCACCACTTCAATATATATCCTCTGCTGCTTGCCAACATGATAAATGGCGAAGCAAACGACTCCGGGTGTCTTCCTTATGGGATGCTCATAACACTCATCCTCCAGCACTTCCGGGTACCTTTGCCTGCCTCCGAGGCTCAGGATATCGGATTGACGGATATCATCAACATCTCATCTCTGAAGAAGATGAGATGTACTGTTCGTGAAGGGTTTCTCTATCCAAAGGCTGGAAAGCGCCTAAGGATTCGAGAGGATGCTAGTGACAGTGGTGAGGATGCTGATATGGCTGCTGAGATGGAGACAGATACCCGAGCACCTCCCATTGGTGACTCGAGTACTGGTCAGACTGGATATGGTGACATCCTACGAGCTATCACGAGTCTTCAGATGACAATGGAGTCCGGTTTTCAGTCCATGCAGTCCGATTATCAGAGGCTGAGCTCCTCCATAGACCACCTACGAGATGATTTCGAGTTACATCGAGAGCACACCGAGGGTTCCCTAGCTGAGATTAGGGAACTTCTTCGTGACAGCTCGGACTCTCCCGCACCATGAGTCTCTTTCGTTTATCAGTTCTTAGCACTTTTCCAGTATTTGTCACATAGCACGGACATCTCATGTTTGTTTTTCTTAGTTATGGCTCTATAAGACCCGACTTGTATTGACTTTTTCTATGATGATGTAATACTATAAGCCATATTTCTTGCATTTATTTAAGCTATTTGTGATATGTTAGAACTGTTTTTAAATATCTGTTTGTCTCATAGCTTATTTGTTAATTGTTCTGCCCCCTTTGGTTGCTGTTGTCAAAACGGGGGAGAAAAATGAGAAAAACGAGAAAATCTAAGTAAAAACGCAACCAATGCATAGATTTAGGGGGAGCATTGCTCCATATCCTTGTAAAAATGATTATTGATTGGTTGAGTTTAATTCTGGATTGGTTGAAAGAAATATAAACTGTGTTTGCTTGTATACAGGGTGGTTTTACTCGAAAAACAGAGGAGACTCTGTCCAAATTTCCGTAAAATCTTAACACTTAGTTTTTAAAACTGTTTTTACATTATTAGTTTTGTCATCATCAAAAAGGGGGAGATTGTTGACCCCCGCCCGTATTTTAATGATGGCAAAACACAACTGTTATTTAACTAACATGTTTAAACTAAGTTGTGTTAAGGATCAAACACATTCAACCAAGGATCAAAGTGCAAAAACTCGAACCGAATCAAGTATCAAGTGAAGACTGAAGATCTAGTATAGGTCTTAAGGTTTAGAACCAATGTAAGTCTCACTCATACATTGTATTAGCTTGTTTAATGGCTCAAACACAAATGGTTTTTCTAAAACCATTAATTTTAAAATGTTTTTAATGAAAAACAGAAGAAAAACTGGGTTGGAAGACAACCCAGTCGACTGGGTACATATACCAGTCGACTGGCATATGGGTCAGAAGGTACCCAGTCGACTGGATGAATTAACCCAGTCGACTGGTACTTTGACCAGTAATTTCCCAGTCGACTGGATGAATCAACCCAGTCGACTGGTAAAATGGACAGAAAGTCCCCAGTCGACTGGATGATATATACCAGTCAACTGGATACCCAGAAGGTCTGAAAACGTGTATTTTTCAAGTGAACCCAGTCGACTGGTATCTCGACCCAGTCGACTGGTAGTTCAAAAATATGACCGTTGGACTCCAAATCTGAACGTTTTAAAGTAAATCTTTTTCAAATTAAAGTCCAAAACGGCCATATTAATTGTTTGCTATATAAACCCACTCAGCAAAGCATTCAAAAACAAGCAGCACATATTCAAAAAGAGTTGATCTCATATAATCAAGTTTTTATACTCTTGAAACACAAAAAGCTTTGAAATAATCTTATTGAGCCATTTCTTCAAGCTTTACTTTGAAAGAGAGACATTTCTGTTGTAATAAGCTTTCATTTGTTGTCTCTCTACCTTTTACTTTACACCATCTTTGTAAAGGGATTACTTCCGAGAGGAAGGGGAAACTTCCGAAAGGAAGGGGATTTTTCGGTTTAAGCAATTCCTGTAAATTGCTTGTGTACGGTTTGTGCAACACCCGGCTAAGTTGTGCGACTAAGTTTTCTTAGTGGATTACTTCAAGGAGTTCCTTGAAGAGAGTGGACGTAGGGTCGGAACGAATCCGATATTGCCGAACCACTATAACTGTGTTTGCATCCTCTTTCCTTAAACTCTTTATTTACAGCTTTCTACTTGTATCTATTATTTGTTGCTTATCAGTTTTTACAAACTTTTATAAATTCCGCAAAAGTTTTTAAAAACCCAATTCACCCCCCCTCTTGGGTTGAAACCTCGAGCTACATTAATCATTCCCAAGTACTTAAGAATGTTCTTCATAACAACCCATTATTCTAAACCTATATTAGACTGATATCTGCTAGTAACACTTATAGCATGACTGATATCAAGCCCAATACATAAGATGACATACAAGACACTTCCTATCGCTGAAGCATAGGAGATCTAACTCATGCTCTCTCTGACTCTCTTCAAGTGTCTTTGGGGACATCTGCTTTAAGAGATGCACTCCATGTCGGAAAGATAACAATCATCTCTTGGAGTTTTCCATGGTGAACCTCTTCAAAATCTTATTTATGTATGTACATTAAGACAAGCCAAGCATCATTCTAGATCTATCTCTATAAACCTTTATTCCCATAATATAGGATGCGTCTCGCAAATATTTTATAGAGAAGTTTCTTGAAAGTAAGACTTTGATTGATTGTAACATGCATACATCATTCCAAATGAATAGTATGTCATCAACATACAATATCAAAAATGTAAGTGCACTCCCACTAGCCTTCTTATATACACACATTTCATCCAAATTTTTTTAGAAAATCAAATGTTCAGGCACGGGAAGCTTGCTTTAATTCATAAATTGATCTTTGTAGTTTGCACACTTTGTGGTCACTACTACTTGATGAAAAACCCTTTTATATATATATATACACACTTCTTCCTCTATATTACTATTGAGGAAGACAGTTTTAACATCCATTTGTCATAACTCATAATCGTAGTGTGTCTTTATTGCGAGCAAGATTTTGAACGACTTCAGCATGACTGCAGGAGCAAAAGTTTCATCAAAGTCAACTCATTGTCTTTGTTTGTAACCTTTCGCTACTAACCTTGTGTTAAATGTCTCAACCTTTTCATCATCACTCATCTTTCTTTTAAAAACCCATTTGCAACCAAAAGTTACAATACCTTCAGGAGGGTCAAACAAGGTCCAAACTTGGTTAGAATACATGGCTTCAAGCCATTTTCTCGAATTGATGTTTGATATTACTGATCGTAGGGTTCTTATTCCCAATAAGGTGTACCTTTACGTCACCCTCAATGAGATACTCATATCTCTTTGGTGCTCTAGGTATCCTACCTAATCTACGAGGAGGTTGTGTGATAGAAGACTCTATTACAATAGACTCTTCAGGTTGATCATTGTTGATTTGTGATTCTTAACATACCTCTTCAAGTTCTATTTTACTCTTAATGCTCCCTTCTAGAACAAACTCTCTCCAGAAAGATAGCAAATTTGAGACAAACACCTTTTGCTCATTAGGGAGATAAAAGTAATATCTCAAACTCTCTTTGGGATATTCCACAAATCTACACTTATCAGACCTTGCTTTTAACTTGTCTGCAATTCCAAGGCATAGCCCTAGAATGAAATTGTAAGGTATAGTAAGTTTTTTATTTGATTAAATCCAGGGTTAATTTTGCCAATTAAATTTTTTTGCTCATACCTTAACAATTACTTTCTAACAATATCACCACCCTAAATTTTAGTATTATGGGCTTTAATAATTGTATTTTATTACGTTCTTATCGAAATTAAAAAATATTATTTACTAGTATTATTTTTAACTACATATAAAATAATAAAATATTAATTACATGTAATACTTATCACGTGCAGCACACGTCCCATAATAACTAGTATTTTCAAAATATTGAGTGGAGGCAATTGCCCACCCTCAGAAATACATAAACCGCCCTACGTTTGGAAGATAAAGCTTTTATTTCAGGTAGGTCTTTTTCCACAGCCTTTTAGCCTGCTTCCACGACAAACTCTTTGTTAAAAAAAGTGTCTGATACCGAACATTTCCTTTTATAATAATAAATGCCATGGAAACAAACTAAACGACCGTGAAAAAAGGGTGCCTTTTATTTCTTGTTCTTTTGTAATTTGGTACTTTGCCTCCATCAATAAAATTGATCTTTGGTGTTTTAAAAAAAAAAAAAAAACTACCATCTTACACACCGAACTCATTAACATATAAGATTTCTTAAAACCTAGAGAGAGAGAGAGAGAGAGAGAGGAGAGGTTATTGCCTAGTATAGGAAGATACATGGCATGAAAAAGAGGGAAATAGGAGAACTTTTCACCATTGAATTGCATGAAAAAGAGGAAAAAAAAATATTTTCTTTTCATTCAATGATGAAATAAACTCTTGTGTCATGTATTTTTCATGGACCCGAGTTATATAAATTTCTTTCAAGAAATAGAGACAGAAATTCAAACATTTAAGTCTATGTCCTAATTAAGTAATGTTTTAGCGATAATAAAACAAATTGAAATTGCATTGACAAACCATATCTCAGCTGCAATTTCCACCCAACAGTTCAGAAACAAATATGGCATAGGAATCCGATCGAAAAGTATCCGAAGATCGAAATTGAAGATGATCAGTTTACTTTAATCAAGAGAAAGAGAAATCATGCCATCCGTTTGATCACAAGCATGTGAAGAGTTTAAATGATCTTCATTACTATCCCCATCCCCATCCTTGTCCTTCAATTCTTCAATCCTCTCAATGGCCTCTTTCAAATCCAACCTATTCTCCACATCTACTTCACAACAACTGAGTCCAATCTTTAACAGCTTGAGCATTTCCCCTTGGCTATTCTTCTCAGCCGTCATATCTTTATCAAACACCTCACTTGTCCACTCTCCATGAAAAACTGACATCACCCAATTTGCCAAATCCTCTTCATTTGCCTTACTTTTCTGCAAGAAGTTGGCAGGAAACTTCCCCGTTAAGATCTCCAAAATCAATCCACCAAAACCCCATACGTCAGTCTTCTTTGTAACCCGGCCATATTGCAAGTATTCAGGGGACCTGTAGGCCACCATCAGCTCTTGGGCACTCTCTTGGTTGATCACAGGGATCAAACCATAGTCGGTGAGCTGAGGCTCCATGTTTTCATTGAGAAGAACGTTAGAGGATTTAAGGTGACCGTGGGGTGCGATTATGCTAGGCAACTCTTTGTAGAGATATTGAAGCCCCTTGGCTACTCCTTTGATGATCTTCAGTCTAGTTGGCCAGTCAAGACTTGGTTGGCCTAGAGCTTGGTGGCCTGAGTCAAAACAAATGGATATTATGTGTTAAATAGGAGAACGAATTTCTAACATTTGGTACATACTTAGATTAATAGTACAATGTATCATAAAAAGGTAATGAATTTATATTATTAATTTATAAAATTTGTTTTATCTTATCATAACCTTAATTTTTTTCACTGTACCAAATGACACTTCAATGTTTTAGACAAAAATATAAGTGTACACGGTCTGAGAATTTTTTTTGTAAAACAAGTATAACACATTATCTTTAAGCTTGTTTCACCGAAAAAAAAAAAAAAACACGTTAATCATGTGAGTGAATTAACCTCATGATTAACATTAACTTTGTGTTAACTCAAACTTGTGACCGAATGAACCCAATATTGAAAGTAAAGATTTTTGTTAATGAATTAATAATCAAAATATTTTTAATAAAATTATATAATCATATTTTTCTTTTAGGATATTATTTTTAAAGTATGAAGCATACATGCAGTTTTTTTTTCGAGTGAACTGCCTAGGATTATTAATTGATATTTCAATTTTTTTCAAAAAAAAGTTCCATTATATATTAATTATTTATTAAAACAATCATCCACAAGTTTTCTATTTTAAAAGTATTACATAATTATCTCATTAACAGTATAATTATCAAATACATCTTTCTAAATATAAGTGACTGAGCAATTATCCAGCAAACAGTGCTTCATTACTTCTAATTTTACTCAATTAGCAAGACAAAGAATTAATATGGTTTTACTAATTTATACTCAATGACTAAGGAGTTAATATATCATTTTAACTGGTTAATTTCATAACAATATAATATTATTTTCAAATGATAATAGTAATTCATAACGATATAACATTGTTCGTAATTGATAAAACACTAAAATATTTAATCTAATTTCAACAATCAAATACACTATTAAATAATTTAAATTAAAGTAAAGCTTGTCAATATGGTCTACTTTGCAACTTATTTATGAAACAATTTAACATACTCATCGAACAAATGAACATTGTCATATATTGAAAATAAAAATTTGAGTTTATACACTTATCTTGCTCTAGCCAAATCTTTCTTTTCTTTTTCTCCTTTGTTTTTCTCTTTTACTTTTCACTTTTTATTGTATTAGAGGTCAAACTTTTGTCTGACGAGGAATACTTGGTTATTTCGGGTCCAAAACTTATGTTTAAGACCAGTTAAAAATTTCGTTGATAATTTTAAAGAACTCTACTAGTAATTTTATTTTTTGAGTCTTATGTCTATAATGATAATAAACCTTAAAATAGTGTTTTAGTTTCATTCTAACCAGGAACTTTTCCAAAGAATAGTAGACAATTCATTTCCAAAAGGAAAAAAGCTAAAAAAAAACTTTATTTTAATTTTATACTCTTCTTAATTGGAAATACAAACGAGAATTTAGGGTCTGTTTGAAACAAAAAAAAAATATATAATTCATTTCATTATAAATAAATTGAAAATAAAATTTATTTATAAATAAATTTTTACATTTGATTTTGTTATTTTAAATTGTATAATTCATTTGAATTTTCGTGTTTAAAATATTTGAAATAAATGAAAAATCTAAAATATAATAAAAAGAAAGAGAAAGAGGGGGGAAAGGAAGGGAATGAGAAAGTGAAAAAGAGTATTTTGATCATTTAAAAAAAAGTATTTTGATTAACATAGCTTTTTACTTTTTATTTTGTAGATTTCATTTATAAATTGTATCAATTTTGATAGAAATGATAACAAACCAATTCAACTTGAAATGAAATTCAGATGTTTTTTTCTTCAAATATGACAACTATAGAATTCATGAATTACATAAAAGTTATAGAATTCATTTGTTCCAACCGGAGTCTTAATCTTTTATATCAAATTCTTTCAAATCAATAATGAGTATAAGAGAACATTTATTTCCAAAAAAAAAAAAAAAACCATTTTAGTCGAAAATAATGTTACTTTGGGGATTTGGGAGAACATACCATGGAGATGAACAGCCAAGCTGCCGTTCCGAACAAAGTCAGAAATCAAGAGCTTCTCTTCCTTCCTATAATAGTAAGCCACAAGAGGAAGTATATTAGGATGCCTCAACCTTCCTAACCTCCTCATATGCTCCTGAAACTCTTCTCTCCCAACATTGTTCATTTGCTTGAACCTCTTCACAACCATCACTGCACCAGTCTGAAGAGCAGCCTTATATGAAGAGCCAAAGCAACCACTTCCAAGTATTTCAGCTGAAGCTTTTAGCATGTCTTGCAAATCAAACTTCTCTCTGTCATCCCTCACGAAGGACAACTTCATGCTCTGATCAGCCTTCTTTCCGGTACTTCCACCGTGGTCTGATGACCTGTGTGAGGCATCATCTGTATTCGTAATACCCGATTTCTTTTGGAGGTTTGATGACGGTGTTTCTATCGTTTGGGAAAGTTGCTTCCGCCTGGTAATCATGAAAATGACTACAATAAGTGCTAACATTGCCACTGCTGCAACGACTACGACTATCACGATTGTCACCGCCGGGAGCTTCTTTGGGCTGGGGTTGGGGTTGGAGTCGGAGTTGGAGTTAGGGTTAGGGTTAGGGTTCGGGTTAGGGTTAGGGTTCGGGTTCGGGTTCGGGTTGGAATTAGGAGTGGGGTCTGGGCTTGGGGGTGAACCACATGCGCTCAAAGGTTGTCCACATACACCTTTGTTGCCTGCTCAACCAAGAAGAGGAACTGATGCGAAGTTAATTTTTAATTCATAGCTTCAAGTGAAAATCAATTATCGAACTGTAATTAAGGTAATATTGGTGGTGGTGGTGGAAAAACATAACCCATGTCAAAGAAAAGCACACGAACACCACAATTTTGAAAAATAAATAAATAAATAATGACTGATCAGTTTGTGTCAAGAGGGTGATATATTCACCTGCAAATGAGCTCGGATCCCTCTTCATAAGTCCTTCCGGGATTAAACCAGTCAAGGCATTGTTCGACAGGTCTAATATGTTCAAATCTTGTTTAAAATCGGGTATTGAACCATTAAATTGGTTGTCTCCAAGTCCCAATTCCAAAAGCTTGGGCAATGTGGTCAAAGACAAAGGAATAGCTCCCGTAAAGTTGTTTTCCGCTAAGTAAATCTTCTTCAAAGACGTCATACCCTCAAACTCATCGCCAGGAATCTCCCCAGAAAAATGATTGTTAGACAAATAAACGGACCACAACACACCAAGTTTCTTAATCTGCGGCATTGGACCCTCAAAGTTATTCTTCATGAAGCTTAGTCTTCTCAAATATGGTAAATTCTTTAACACATCCACGTTGATAGTGCCTGAAAGTCCCATATCCTCAAGCTTTAAACCCCAAATTGCACCATCGTGACACTCAACACCAACCCAATTAGCCACATCCCCATCCCCATCACATGGAGGTTTCTGCGTATTCCAGCTACCCAATGCATCTTTTCCATCAATCAAAGAGTCCTTAAATTTGAGTAGGATTTCAGTATCTGATAAACCTGAAGAGGGTACAAAATGGAGAGACGCAATGCTGAGAAGAAACAAGTGTAATATTCCCATGGCGTATGTTGCAGGTATGGGAACGCGCACTCAAGGGGGCGACGTGCGCGCCCTTCGAGAAGGAGCTACAATGCAACAAGGGATGTTTGGTGCTGGGTCGGGGGTAGAAAGATGGCTTAGAAGGACGTTGGAATTTGGATGACATAGAACAAAAGATTGAGAGGTAGAGGAAAAAATGTGCTAAGAATAGGTAATTGCTTCACTGTCAACAAAGGACAATTGAAAGGGGAGGGTGCATGTTTTTGCTTTGACCAAGTCTTTCTTATTTGGTATGGTAGTTTGAATTTGTGTCACAAGAGAATTGTTCGGGCTGCCATTGAACTTAAGAGAAACTTTCTCCCAATTAAGTGTGAAAACAGGCCAGTCAAACATTTTCATAACCAATTATTCCTTTCTTTTTCTATTTTTTTTTCCTTGTTTTCTTCTTATTAAGCTTTTACTAACATTTAAATCTCTTTTTTAATGGTACAATAAGTCTAAAACAAGTTGATGTTTCACCTGCTAGTGTAAAGGAATTTTGTGATTCATACGTTTTGTATAAAAATTTTGTTGATGCTTAAAATGTGATTAAGTCAACAAGGAGGGGAAGCATGTGTGACGCTGGGACTCGGAGTGGTGTGGACTTGTGGATGAGAGGCTGGTGCCTTGCTCTTCTATCTCTGTCTCTCTCAAAGTTAAGTACATGAGGTTGGCCGCTAAGAAAACTTAACAACTAACCTAATCATGAAAAAGAAATAAATCTATTTACTCTGGATGAATGCTCATATGAAAATCACGGAAATAACTTTAATTAGAAAATTGTATACCTAAATAAATAAACTGCAACAAACAATATAAAAAAATTAATCCAAAGCTGACCTGAAGATGATGGTGTAACGATCAGGTTGGCCACCTCTAAGATGGTTTCGTCACGTTTTGAAATCCCAGCACGACACATATATGAAATAATATAAAAACATACATCGATTGAAAATATATATACACTAACCCTCAACCCTCAACAAGGGAGTTACATTATTAATATCTCATCCGAAACAATATATACAACATATTATGCATGAATATCCCTGAATATCTATAATTTTTTTTCTTCCATTAGTCTGAGGATGTGGACCATGAGACTTACAAATAATAACTCAGTCTGAATCTCAGCTCACAAATTTATATGTCCTGTCTGCTACCTGCAATTATTTAACAATGAGGAGTGAGTTTCACAAGCTCAGTGAATTAAATTTACTAGAAGTACTCGATTTGTATACTTCTAGTTATATTCATTCATTGTTAAATCAATATAATTAATCATTTATCTCTTTTCACATTCTAATTCAATCATTTATCAATTTCTCAATAAATAAATTGTCAGACTATCCTCTTTCAATAAATATATCTCATATATTTTATCAATTTAAAATTTTCAATTTAGTATCATCATAAGGTTCACATCATACAAACAGTTGATTATATAATTCTTTATTATATAATCATCTCTATTTATTTATCATCAAAATGGTTTCATTGTGAGACTCATCTATCTATCAATCATTTAATAAATAAAACTGATTCTTTAACATCTCAGCCATTAATAATAAATATTTAAAACAAATATAATGCATGAATTTAAATTTTCTTTCTTTCTCATCAGATTATTTTATATTATCATCTGAGAACGTCTTCCTACATGCCGACATGTTTCAGCTAGACCATCTACCTTCCTGGTCTTCTCAACCAGACCAACTAAGTTCATGATCTTCCCTTTCATGCATATGAGCAATAACATGCAAACAAGCATACATCAAAACATTCGATTCAACTATTTAGCTCTTTCTCAAAATTATTATTTTCATCATATTTATTAAATTGTCTCCTCATATATCATATAAAATTTTCAATCATACTTTTAAAAATTTCATATAACTTTTCAACATAATTTTCATTAATTCATCATTTTTAAAATATAAATTCTTATATAATTAATTTTCAACATATTATTTGATCTCTAATCAATAAATCAATCAATTATCATACATAACAGAAAATGTATCATTCAATCATTATAATTTAACAATTTATTCAAATATCATAAATTCATATTTTTATTGATCTCGATTACTAAAAGTAAATCTAACTCACCATTTAACACTTAAAGCTGCACGTGAATCACATTTTTGTCTTTTTTGTTTCTTTAAAAAAAAATTTAAGATTGTTAATCACCATCACTCCCTATTGAGATGAAGTCTTGATATTAAAATTGGAGAAATTGAATCACAACTTTTGCAAGAGAGAATTGAGATGAAGAGTTGAGAAAACAGAAGAAAATGAGTGAAATAAGGCGAGAGAGCTGAGAGTTTAAGTAAACTCTCTTCCCTTTTTTATATAATATTTTTTTATATTATTATTTATTATAATATTCTTTACTTTATCAATGGGAAACAGGCAGTCCCGATCCTTCTTTCTTTCTCTTAAAGCATGATTAGCTCACTATGAACCTGAGCATCTGACCACCACCATTTTCATAAATTATTAACCTCAAAATGTGTACTAACCCTATAGTTGCTTTTAATCTGGTCCCATGCCATATAAGAGTATCATTAGTTATAAAAATTATCTTTACTTAATATGATCAGCATATATATATATATATATAAAGCTTAAGCAACCATCACAGTGGAATTTGCTTTTGTCCTTTCGTATATAACATAAAATTAACCCTAGCGAGAGGGTTTTAGAAAATGGTGGTGTTGCATTTTCGGGGTGGGTGATGGAGTGTAATCATTGTTGTTAGGATATGTACGTTAAAGGTGTGGCATGTGACTCAAATATAAAATTTGATATGTAATTGGAGATATGCATCAGCATTTTTTGTAGTTTTCCTTTTTTTTTATCATTTAAAATTTATAGTTTTAGTCATCCATTATTTAAGATTCTGTCATCATTTATAAATTACAGTTTAACTATTTATTATTTATAATTCTATTATTTTATAATTTTATCATTCATCTTTTAAAAATCAATTTTCAACCTTTTTTTTTCAAAAATTTCATAAAAATTAAAGTAAAATTATAAAAATTTATGTTTTCTTCCATTAAATTTTCTAATTATTTTTCTCAACCTCATTACACATTTTCTTCAAAATTCTTTTATTTCAACTTCAAATTTCGTAGTTTTCAATAATTTCTTCTTAAAAAATTTCTAACTCTTTTCAACAAAATTCTCAATCTCATCTTTCAAATATTATTTCAAATCAATACTAAATCTTTCATCAATAAATTATTTAATTCAATATAATATGTAAAATTATTTTTTTACCCTTATTTTATGAACACGAGTATTACAATTCTACCTATCTTACAAAAATTTCATCCTCGAAATTTTCTTATCTAACTCATGAAAAAGCTGAGGGTACTCTTTCCTCATTCTTGCCTAATGCTTCCAAGTAATTTCTTCAACATCTTTGTTCTTTCCTAACACTTGAACTAAAAGAATAACTTTATTATGCAAGATTTGTTCCTTTCTGTCTAGATTTCTGACTGGTACTTGCATAAAGGTCAAATCTTCCTGAAGTTCTATAGCGTGACTCGGAATACTATTGGATTCATCATGTAAACACTTCCTAAAAAGTGAAACATCAAACACATTGTACAACTACTGGTCCAACTCTCTCAATCACCTCATACGGCCCCACAAATCTTAGACTCAACTTTCTTTTCTTTTTAAATCTCAATAGACCCTTCCACGGAGATATCTTCAAATACACCCAATCACCAACCTGAAACTCGAGAGTTCATCTTCTATTATCAGCATATCCCTTTCGTTTATTTTGTGCTGCTCTAAGGTTTTCTTTATCCAGTTTGATCCTCTCTAACTAGTTTGATCCTCTCAATAGTCAAATATATCATTTTTGGACCAAATATCTTTCTCTCTCCAACCTCTTCCCAACACACTGGAGTTCTGCACCTTCTACCGTATAAAGCCTCAAATGGTGTCATCCTAATACTAACTTGATACTGATTATCGTATGCAAATTCGATCAAAGGTAAATAAGCATTCCAGCTCACTAAAAAAACTCAATACACTTGTCCTCAGCATATCTTCTAGTATTCTAATGATCCTCTCTATCTGCCCATCAGTTTGAGGATGAAAAATTGTACTAAACTGCAACTGTATACCCATAGCCTTCTGAAAACCGCTCCAAAATCTAGAAGTAAATCAAGAATCTCTATCTAATACAATGCTCAAAGGTGCCTCATGCAATCTCACAATCTCAGCTACGTACAACTCAACTAACTTTTCAGGACTCTAAGTAGTCTTAATAGGAAGGAAATGCGAGACTTAGAAAGTCTATCTACTATAACCTATACAGCATCATAACCTCTCTGGGTACAAGGAAAACCGGAAACAAAGTCCATACTAACATTCTCCCATGGCCACTCAGGCACTGGAAGAAGCTGTAATAAACGTGTCGGATGTCTATTCTCAGACTTCACCCATTGACAAATCAAACATTTAGAAATATACTCAGCTACATCATTCTTTATCCCTGACCACCAATAATTTTGCCTTAACCCCCTATACATCTTATTATTACCCGGGTACATAGAATACACAAAATTATGAGTCTCTCTTAGTATCTCATTTCTCATATCAACATCATTGGGAACACAAACTCTATGTCCCAATACCACTATACCATCTTCTCTAATTCTAAACTCAATCGACTTCTCACTCAATACTTCATATCTGATCTTCTTTATCCTTTTATCTCAAGTCTGCATATGTAACAAGCGATCAATAATAGAAGTTGGAAACTCTTTTCATATTCTTCTGACCACATAACTTCACTTCCTTCCTGATCAATCTTGTTAATGGTACAACAATAATAGAAAAATTTTGGATAAACCTCCTATAATAACTAGCCAACCCCAAAAAGCTTCTAATTTCAGTCGCACTAGTTAGTCTTTCCCAATTCAACACTGTCTCCACTTTCTGTGGGCCAATTACTATATCATTTCCTGACACAACATGCCCCAAGAAAGATATTTCATTCAGCCAAAACTCACACTTAAAAAACTTTGCATACAATTTCTCTCTCCTCATAATCCCCAATACTATCTCTAAATGTCTCACATGCTCCTCTTAATTCTTGGAATACACCAGGATATCATCAATAAATACAATTACAAATCTATCCAAAAATGGTTTAAACACCCGATTCATTAGATCCATAAATGTTGCAGGAGCATTAATCAACCCAAATGGAATCATAAGGAACTCATGATGGTCATAACGTGTTCTAAAAGCAATCTTAGGCACGTCATTCTCCTTTATCCTCAACCGGTGATAACTTGACCATAGGTTTATCTAAGAAAATACCCTTGTTCCTTGTAACTGCTCAAACAAATCATCTATCATGGGCAAATGATACTTGTTCTTGATGATGATCTTATTCAACTGTCTGTAATTTATACACAACCTTATAGTTTCATCTTTCTTCTTCACAAACAACATATGGGCTCCTCAAAGCGACATACTTGGTCGAATAAATTGTTTTTCTAATAACTCCTAAAGCTGAATTTTCGATTCTCTCAACTTAGCTGGTACCATTCTATAAGATGCTATAAATATGAGTGCTGATTGTAGAATAATATCAATAAAAAACTCAATCACCCTACTGGGAGGCAAACCAAACAACTCCTTAGGGAACACATTAAAAAAAATATTTCACCACTAAGATTTCTTCTAACTTCCAACACTACTTTTTAGAATCCACCACATATGTCAAATACCCCTCACAACCATTCTTCAACCGTCTACTAGCAGTCAAGGTAGAAATAAGACAATTTGCAAGTATCTTACGTTTTACCTAAAAGCTAAACTCCTTTTATCCAAGTATCCTAAACACTATGTTATTCTTAAAACATTCAACGTAAATGTGATAAGATAACAACCAATTCATCCTCAAAATCAAATCAAAATCAACCATATGTAAAGACAACAAATCAACTTCAAACTCTCTATCAGTCATCTCGATAAATAGTTTTAATCATAATTCCATCTCTAGTCAGAACATCAACAATAATATTATGCATCGAATAACTAATATAAGCATCAATAGACTTCATAAACAGACTTGATGCGAAAGAATGAGTTACACCAGGATCAATCAATAATCTAGCAGGTCTATCAAGAATAGATACCATACCCATAACAATATTAGGAGTGATCTATACATCCTGTTGGGTCAATGCATAGACTCTGCTGTCTCTGAGTTGTAACTGGCTACCGTGTCCACTTTTACTACTGGTCCTCTGCCTCGCATATTCCCTGGTTCACCACCTATTTTCTCCCAATACATCCAACACTTATCTCAATAGATTTTCCCACTGGACAATCTACACTAATATGTCCTCCCTCACCACATACAAAACACATCAGAGTAGAACAATTCTGAGATAAATATCCTACCTGATTGCACCTATAGCACACTCTTATCTCTCGATCATACATCAAACTACCACTTCTTCTTGGTGGCATACTTACTCATCTACCATAATCTCCAGTTCCTATAGCTTGTCTCCCAAATCTAGGGGTCCCACCAATATTACTGTGAGCTATAGAAGCGACAGATCCTGTTTTCCTCTGACTCTGCATCACAATTCCCCGTGACAAGGAACGCACTTTTTGGGGTGGTCTCCCACCCTGCACACCCATACTACTACCACCTTTGGGTCCTTCAAATCTAGACATCTTCAGGTAATCCCTCCTACCTCGAAACTCCATCACATATTTCTCAATCGGCAATGCTTTATCCACCATTACAACATAATTTACAATACTCATATAAGAGAGTTTAATTCGAATCTCATATTGTAACTCATCTAAAAATATCTTACATTTCCTCTCCTCTGTATTTACTAACTCAGGTACAAACCTTGATAAGGCTATAAATCTACTATCATACTCAGCCACAGATAAAGTGTTCTACCTCAAATGAATAAAATCTCTATCTTGTTGTGCTCTAAAAGTATTTAGAAAATACTTCGCAAAGAACACATCCTTAAACTTACACCAAGTTAAGGGTTGATCTACATGAGTACTCAATCTATGTAGAATATCCTTCCACCATTGAGAAGCCTCACCTTCTAACTTAAATGAAGTAAAGGCAACCTTTTGCCTATCTGTCACTGGTAAGACTTCAAAAAATTTCTCAACATGTTTAATTCACTGCTCAGCATCAATAGAAGTTACAGATCCTCTAAAATATGGGGGTTTAATTTTAATAAATCTCACAAAACAGACTCCTTGAATCTCATGTGTAAACACACCCTCTCCCTCATGAACCTCTTGTCTCACCACACTAGATTATGCTATCTCATGTGCAAACACACCCTCTCCCTCATGAACCTCTTGTCTCACCACACTAGGTTCTACTATAGTCCTTTCTTCCAGTCTCCTCTGTAAATTATCAGCCATATCTTCTACTTCATTCATTCTCTCTATTGCATGATCAAGAACCTCTCTTAGCTTATATCTCCTAACTCCTAACACCAGATTCTCTCACACCTCTACTAGTACTAGCTGTACTACCAACTTGAACTCCATCTCAGCCTCAGCTCTTCTAAAAATTAGGGGCCTACCACGCCCTCTCTGGTTTAGTACTCTAACTCTAGCTCTAGCACGTCCACTTGTCATCCTCAAACTCTATATTAAAATATAGTTTGTTTTAATCTTCCACTTCTTTAAATTTTTATGCAGTCTATAGAATCATAAAACCTAATGCTCTGATACCAAAATTGTAACGACCCATCCCGGGTTAGCCACCCCCGAGACGATGTCGTCACGTTTTGAAATCCCAACACTACACATATATGCAACAATATAAAAACATACATCGATCGAAAATATATATACATCAACCATCACCAGAGGAGTTACATTATTAATATCTCGTTTGAAACAATATATACAACATATTATGCATGAATATCTACAATTTTTTTTTCTTCCATTAGTCTGAGGATGTGAACCACGAGACTTACAGATAATAACTCAGTATGAATCTCAGCTCACAAATTTATTTATCTTACCTGCTACCTGAAATTATTTAACAATGAGAAGTGAGCTTGTAAAGCTCTGTGAATTAAATTTACTAGAAGTACTCGATTTATATACTTTTAATTGTATTCATTCATTGTTAAATCGGTATAATTAATCATCTATCTCTTCTCACACTTTAATTCAATCATTAATATCAATTTCTCAACAAATTATTAACCTCAAAATGTGTACCAACCCTATAGTTGCTATTAATCTGGTCCCATGCCATATAAGAGTATCATTAGTTATAAAAATTATCTTCACTTAATATGATTAGCAGCTCTATATATATATATATATATATATATATATATATATATATATATATATATATATTGTATTTCCTGAGTCTAAATTGCCTAATAATTTAATAAATGTCTTGAACTTAACAAACTAAAGCTTAAGCAACCATCACATCATGGAATTTACTTTTATCTTTTCGTATATAATATAAAATTAACTCTACTGAGAGGGTTTTAGAAACTGGTGGTGTTGCATTTTCGGGGTGGGTGATTGAGTGTAATAATTGTTGTTGGGATATGTACATTAAAGGTGTGGTATGTGACTCTAATATAAAATTTGATATGTAATTGGAGATATGCATTAGCATTCTTTGTCGCTTTCCCTTTTATTTTTATCATTTAAAATTTATAATTTTTGTCATCCATTGTTTAAGATTCTACCATCATTTATAAATTACAGTATTACTACCGGTTGTTTATCATTCCGTCCTTTCATATTTACAGATTTATCGGTTTACAATTTTTTATTTCTCTTTTAAAAATTAATTTTTCAACTTTTCTTCCTTTCAATCATTTCATAAAAATTAAAGTAAAATTATAAAATATATATGTTTTTTTCCATCAAATTTTTTAATTATTTTTCTAAACCTCATTCCACATTTTTTTTAAATTCTTTTATTTCAATTTCAAATTTCGTAATTTTCAATAATTTCTTCTTCAAAAATTTATAATTCTTTTCAACAAAATGTTCAATGTTATCTTTCAAATATTATTTTAAATCAATACTAAATATTTCATCAATGAATTATTTAATTCAATATAATATATATAAAATTATTTTTTTACTTTTATTTTATAAACACGAGTATTACAAATGGTGGTGCAAGGTCGACGATGCTAATGGCGGTGGGAGGCTGACGGTTGTGGTGGGGTTAGCTAAATTGCACGCGAGAGAGAGAGAGAGAGATAGATAGAGAGAGCAAAACGGACAAAGAGAAAGAGAAATATGAGAGAGAAAGGAAGTACTGAAAGGACGACAGTTTGTGACGAAGGGAGGGAGAGAGAGAGATAGAGAGAGAGAAAACAACAAGAGAAAAGAGATAAAAAGAAATTCACGAGATAAAAAATTAGGCTTCAGTTAGGGGTTTTAAAATTATCAACGATGGCATGTCTGTTGCTGATATTTTTTATGCCATCGTCGAATGCTTGCCACTTTTTCCATTTCCCCCTCCAAAAAAAAATTTGAAATTTGGATCCACATCAACAATGACATTAGTCAATATCTACAATGGAATTCCCGTCGCTGAAAACGAATTTTCTTATAGCATTTATATAACAAAGAGATGGATAAAGTGTTATTAATGCAGATGATTTAGATCTAGATCATTGCTTGATGAGTAAATAGATAGTCGAGATCGCTTGGAGTATTAGTATAGTTTTACCCTTATGCCCTTAGGTGGGGTTTTTTTATCATTTTATCTTGGCTGGCAAAATGACTGACTGTTTTTCCCTTAAAAGTGCCTCGTGTTGTCTTGGAAAGTGGATTTTTGCCTACAACAATTTGCTTTGATGTAAGATTCTTTCCCCTTTTTTTCTTTTGCAATGGTTGATCTACACATTAGGGATAGTCCTCATCATCTCATAAGCCATTCACCTTTCATTTAGGAGTAAAAATGAGGTCATATCAAGTCCTATCTAATTTTTATAAGACTAAAATGAAGCTTATAGGTCGTTAGTATGGTTTGGAAAAGAAGAAGTGTGATTGAGGTTTGAAAGTGGTTTTGATGCAAGAGAGATAATCTCGGTGGAGAGGATGTCCACTATGAGTACATCTTTGTTGCAATTTATTACTACAACATTGTCCATCATAAATCTTCTTTGTATCAGCCTAAAACCAATGGTATGCCTTACAAAGAGTGCCATGAAACAGGTTGTATGCCTTATGAGATTATCGTATGTCTTTCTGAATGTCAACTAGAGCTGCTTCGTACGCATTACCTATTGGATCGAGAATTTTATTTGTATCTAGTTTTTTGCTCGCAAAGCAGGTCCTAAGAGTGGTTCTGATGAAAATTTGGCATAGAAAAGCAACAGAGTTTTTACATGACCTAATTGCTCACAAATCGCAAGTAACGGTTGTTTATTTTTCATATTACTAAAGGCATGTCAATTAAAAACCACTTGGACAAGCCATGAGTAATGCCCCACCCCAAAAATCTTTTCCCAAGCCAAAGCTTGAAAGCGTTGCATTCACTATTTGTGTCATTACTCTATTTTTTCTTTCTGCCACACTATTCTGTTGTGGTGTATAAAGGAGAATTATTTTATGCATTGATTCAAAGTAGTTAAGATTATAGCATTCACTTTCTCTATCAGACCTTAAGCACTCCTCACAATGTAGTTCTACTTCAAATTTGAAAACTTCAAATTTTTTAAGTGATTCGTTTTTTGTATACAACAGATAAATATAGCAGTATATAATATAATCATCAATAAAAGTTACTAAAGTTAACATGTCCTAATGACTATGCCATAAAGTAGAAGATTCAACAATACCAACAGAATGCATCTTGTAATTTTCAAAGCGATTAACAAGAAATTCTTCTCTGGTTTCTCTATGCAAAGAACATCTACCACTTCAAGATTGCAAGTAGACAACGCCTCTTCTTCTGCCATTGATTGAAGTAGTCTCCGTCAAACCTTTCCAACTCAATAAAATTTACATCCGTTTCTGTAAGTGTTGCAGTATCCATATAGAACCTAAATTAAGTCTTAAGATTGTTGGAACTAAAATATATAAAATATAAAAAGTGTTTGAGAAAAAGATAAAAGAAATGGCATCAAAACGTGTAGCAATGCCACTTTCTTTGAGACTCAATTTTTCCGCACTATAAACAATTCAATTGTGTACGGGGTTTTCTGCAAACAGTCTTTAGGATACAATGAAGCCCATTGATTGAGTGTGGTTTACACAAAAGAAAATCAAATCAATGAGCATTCAACCGTTGTGACAAACTTTTTAGGGAGTTTTGTAGTGCTTCTACTGTAAACAAAATAGAACTCAAGTCTAGGGTTTAATTTGAGAATGCAAGATGAGAGTAAGATTTTTGCATTTGTTCTTATTGTTATTAGTGGAATTTATAATTTATTATTTATATAGGTTTTATGTCTATTTTCGGAAAGACACCTTTTAGACAAACTCTTTGAAAAACCAACTGACTTTTGGTTATTAAATTATCAAAAAACCATAAATTCGAAAGATTCGAAAGTTCAATTGATTGTGAAATTCAGTAAGACGAATCGACTGGTCTAGTGATATAATCGATTATGAAAACTTTCTATCAAATTTCGTATCTAAAAGTTGTGTAAGTCCACCGATGAGAGATCCTAAAACTTCAAGGTCTCGTGTTCGATTCTCTAGATTTGTGAGTTATTTATCTAATTTTATATCAATTATTTTTCATTTTTAAATGAGTTATAAATAATGTGATAATACGAACTTATATTATGACCAAATCACTAATTGTGCTACTTATATATTGCTCCAATGGGCTACTCTGAAATTCAAAATCTCTTCAATTTCATAAACAGTAAAACTTTTTAATTTTTGCACAAAAATAAAATTTAAATCGTAAGTTAAAATTTATAAAAAGCATACTAATTTTTATAACTTTTAAATTCTCAACATATGTTAGATAATAGATCGCAATAATTTTATTTTATTTTTTTACAACTGAATTTAATTTACTGTTGTAAAAATGAGATGTTTTTAGAAATTTCGTACTACTTCAAAAAAAAAATCGTGAACCTAACTCATATAAGTGTTACTCTTAAAAGATACTATGCGAATAAAAATCCACATCATTACTATTCCTTATTGTAGAACGTTTCTGTTTTTATCCATGGCATCTTCGCGTTTTTCTTCCAAGGGATTGCAGAATCTTCATCATAACTAATTTGCTAAAGATAAATAAGAGAGAACACTTGGACTACATTTCACAACCAATATGATGAATAAATGTTCTTCAATTTATTTTCTTCTTCTATCGAGTATCGCTTCTAATAGCAGAGCTCCTAGAGCCGTCAGCAGTTCAAATCTACTTTTGAGAGAGAGGTTCAATTGTGGCGTTAGATATCATTCAAGAGATGAGACAGTTTTGTGAGTCAAACTCCGTATAACCAACATCAACAAGGCAAAGGCCATCAGGGGGTGCGGGAGGAGCTGTGGCTCGTCTGCAAGTAGCTTCAATCAGGTTTAGTAACCCATCATCTTCTGCACCTGCAGCTGCTTCTCTTATTGCTGTTGCCACAAGCACCCGAACCATCTGTATAGTTGCCAACCATGCAATGCAAAGTTAGTGGCAATGCAATAGAATAAGGACCCAAGAAGAACCTGAAATATTACCAGGAAATTGCAGGTATACAAGTTAGGAATAGGAGAAGAGCTAAGTGATCAAGGGGGAAATCTAAAGGAACTTGTCATTAGCATTGACTGGGGTAACCAACATTATGGGAGTTCGATAATGAACTTGTAGAATCATATTTTTTCCATGCAACTCCACTAAGACTCGATCCATTTGAAGGAATTAATAAAACTCATCAGCCAAACCTAGATACAATAGATTCTGTAATTCTAACATATTTCGGTATAAACTTGGGTTGACAAATTGGCAAGCAAACAAGATAAGTAAAAAAAACCTTGCGAAGGAATCGATTAGCAACAAGCTCGACACACATAACCTTGACTCCTCCATTATCCTACAAGTAAAATGCAGTGCTGTTAGTCTCATGGATAACTCCATAGGCTATTGTCGTAGAGCTAAGTTTACAATTCATCAACTTTAATCATCTCAAGCAAAAAAGCAAATGCACAAATATAAGTGAAATGAGGGGTCAAACTTCTGTAGATTTCTTAAGAGAGGAAACTCCGTGGGGGGTGGGAAGGGACAAACAGAAGGCAGAAAAACAAGACACCCAAGAAGGCTTGAAGAAACTCAAATGTAAAATTATGATGCAACTTAATCAAATATGTAATCAAGGAGGTCGTAAATGATAAAAAAAAGTATAATAATATAAGTATCCATGTCTAATCTGGCAAACACAGACACAATTAAAAGCATGCATATCAATAAGCCAGGGCAAAATTAAGCTAGCATGAACTCAGGTCCAGCTCAAAATTGAGTCAGGCCTAAACTGAAAGATAAGAACACCCAAACCCAGCAACCTAAAATGATTGCAACTGAATTCTTAAATTACTCAAATGATTTTTCCTAGTTATTTAGAATTAGAACATAAAAATAAAAAAATTTAAAAAAAAAAACTTGTTCTTTGGGCTTCGTTCTAACCCTAATTGATTGGCCTCCAACTGTACAAAAAAATTGTTAATTGGTTCACTTAGGGCTGTAAATCAGCTCGAGTAGCTCGATCTCGACTCGAGATCAGCTCGACTTTTGGCTCGCTCAAACTCGCTCAGAACACTTCATGAGCCAGTCTCGATCAGAATTTTTGGCCTTGTAAGATTCTTGATCCGAGCTTGAACATAGTGTGACTCGACTCGATAAAGCTCCAGCATTCTAAGCTCATTACTTTTCAAGCCGAGCACTCAATACAGCTCGATTCGACTAGACTCAATTTGGTTTGACTTAAATCAATATATTATACAAGTTCTACAATATAGGAAACAAAAGTCAACCTTACTTCAAGGAAAAAACTTAGATAAAAAATACTTTGCGAAAAACAGCCATACGTATGCAGTTATTAGGGTTTTATGTTCAGCTCTTCTTATCGTCATTGAACTCGAGTTTAAGCTTGCTTGCAAAACTCATAAGCCAAGCTCGAACAACATTCTTATTGCTCAACTTTGGATCGCGCTTAGCTCGAGATCATAATTAAATATTTCAAGCCGAGCTTAAGCATGAAGTCACTCGACTCAACTCAGCATGTATACAGCCCTCGGCCCACTGACAACTAGCCTATTTGACTAATCCCTCTCCATTTCTGCTGTCTGGGTCTCAATTTCTGCTGTCTGGGTCTCAATGCATCTGAACCCATGCGAATCCAGGCGTCATCTTCTTCCTCAGTTACAGATTCACCCTAGATGCAGACCCAACCTCGTATCCCTTTCCCTCACCAAAGAGAACTCCTTGCCCACACAACTTCCAAGCAAAATAGGCCCACCCAGATCCCACCTACACTTAAGGCAGGCAGCAGCATATCAGCTAGAGTTTCTAACCTCTCTAGAGCTAATCCGCAACCTATTCATGCCACCAGACTTCAAATTCCCAGCAACACTAAGTTTCTGATGGATAACAAATATTACTCAGATTTTCGATGAAGCCCCACACTTTTCACCACCCAAGATCCTCGACTTCGGGGAAAACATTCGTTCCAGTCCCACCATCATTCAACTCCATCAACATCAAGAGCCGCCACGTCTATTCCTCAAGATGAAAAACAGTAATCTATCCCTCAACTCTTAACATATGAACCATTTCTCTTTTTTTCCCCTAAACTGCTTCCACCCCTTTCTGAACACTGACGCTCCTCATTACATAAATAAATCAAGATCCGACCACCTTTTCCAATTCTTTGTGATTCTTAACAAGTCAACTCCTCCTCTAGCCTGAAATAAAAGGATTTTCTCTCACCTTTTACTATAGCGACAGGAATATATTCTTTCAATTAAAAAATTTAAACTTATATTATGAGATGACAGCCCATGTTAGGACTCAATAAGCATCTCTCTTCCTAATTTTTAATTTTATGCAAAGCATTCTCAAGCATATTTCCGAGTACTTCCAACATTCTAATTTATTTATGTTTTCTTTCTCACACAAAGAAAGTTCAAAACATAGAGAATTCCATATTGCAGTCACCAGGATGTCTACCACCAGTAAACCATTCAGCACGCAGTTAAGCATAACAGCCTATCTGAAAAGATACTTACAGGTAACACATTTAAAGTCACAACAAAAATTTTAAAAACTTGTGATAAAATGCATTCCATGATTCTGCATTTCAGTAATTTAATTTTTGCTTCTTTTGCTAAAATTGATACCAGGACTCAGAAGAGTACATAAACTTTTTCCAGTGATTTATTCAACCCAACAATATAAGCATTATTCTTTTAAGGCATGAAAAATAGAAAGTTAATCTGTGAACGACAAGATGAATTCATAGCCAAGTCAATTCTAGAAGAGAAAGACGAACAAAATTAAATTTTCAAGACAGATAGTAAGAAATATTTACAGAACATGGTAACATGGCTTCTGCGGCTCGAGCATGATAGATGAAACATTCTGTCGGTGGACCTCTGAAACAAAAACACTTCCAGTAATAAATCACACTGAACGATAGGCCTTCACAACATAAAATGCATATTGAGCTTTAACTTGAGCAGTAAAGAGATGGAGAGCATCAAGGGTCGGTAATGCATGACAGTAGCACAGAAATAATAACAGGGAATTAAAAATATAAAAAACTTGTCCAAATCACATGGATCAACCCCAAATCACATGGGACAACAATCCAAATCACATGGACATACTAACAACTCAATCACAGAGTGTTTGCAATTCAATAAATTGATTGATTTTTTTATTCATTCATAAGCTAACTGAAAATTAACATAAGGATATCTCTTATATAGATATCTTAGTAGTCCTAGTCCTACTCCAATAAAGAATACTTTAAAGTAATTAAATTCTAATTGGTTAAATATTGATATCTAATAGATATCTTATTACTTTAAAGAATTTAAGTAGTAATTAAATACTGAGCTTAAATAAGAAAACTATATAATAATTCCTAAAACTTAAAACACCTATAATATTTTACGATTACAAATTTGCCCTCATACCCTAAATTAAAACTAACTCTATTCTTCTTTGTGTACTCCATCAGTAGGTCATACATTTAAATCTTACAGTAAAAGAATAAAAAATAAAAAGCAAATCTTTCAGAAAGACTAACAGTAGATTAACAATACATTATAAGAATAAAGCTAACCCTAGCAATATTTTCAGCACTAATCTAAAGGAACCTAACTATCAGGTTGGGTTGTTGGAATCAAATTTTTACTCTCTCCGTTCCATTTTTTTTTATGTCATTTTTTTCCCAAAATGGATGTCCCAGACACTTTGTCCAAATTTTAAAATTGGAGTGTAAAAGCCATTCTGTATCCAAAAAATGCCTTTCATATATTGAATATTTCTATCAAGAAGTGATTATTTGCAGGATCCATTCCCGTTGCCTTTAATTAAAATGTGGTTGTTTCTGGGTCCATTTCCTATGCTCATAAGAGTCTTTTGGGAAAACAAAAGTTTTCTTAAAATTTCTGCATTTTGGAAAGTGATTAAATAAGTGTGATGGAAGAAATAGAAAAGAAATGATAACTAAATTCATGCTACAAATAGGCCATCCTCACAAAGGCAGTGAACTAATGAGGCAGAGGTCAGAATAGATAACTCAAGCACAAAAATTATAATCATGTTTGATAAATTTCAATTATCAAAAAAAAAATTACAATCATGTTGTCAACAAAAACTATACACATGAGATATTAAAAGAGAAGAAAACCAAAAATAGGAAGAGTGCAAGAAAATATGATCATGCCAATGAATCAGAATCAGTCTCAACAATTTAAAGAATAAAAAAAAATGAACAAAATTCATTCCTTAACAAGTCCGATAAAGTAAGCTTGGTGCACTTTGCCCTGTTAAAATCATGGGCAGTCAAGAAAAGTGCTTGTAATCTGCAAGGAAGATGCTGGAGAGATACATTTTATAAGGCGTAAAGAGGCACACTCCAATGTGAAGCAAATCCAAAATGCACCAAGTGTTAAATTTTGTACGGGTAACTTCAGATGTGCATGCATCTGCAGGCAAGGCAAGCATTTTACTCTTTCTAAGCATTTCGGGATATGGTGTCTGCATCATTGGAGTGGGTTTTTAAATTTAAAACTTAAAACAAAACCACAGTAAATGTTGAAGAAAGCATGTCAAATTGTCAAACTTTAATCAGCCAACTATACCAGCATACAATTACGCCAAAAGGAAATTAGTAAACAGTTAGTATCTCGTGATTCACACAGCCTTCTGCAGCTTCAAGTTCTTTAACTTTCTCAAGCGACCTATCTTCTATACATTTGGGCATATATAGAGACCATCCTGTTTGATTTCATACTTTCATCAGTGGCATACTAATCTTTTGACCATTTTTAATTAATGATGAACATTTCTATAAATACGTAGAAAGAAAAATAAAAACTAGAATATAAAGGTTTATCCATCGTGCGTTGAGGCTTATGACGCCTCACTAGCGACAGAATGCTTCACATTACCCTTTTGCTAAAATATCAGATAGAAAAACAGAAACCAAAGAAAGGATCAGAAACAAAAACCTTTCTGAAGGGTCATAACTTGCACCAGCTTATGGCAAGATGAGGTTTAATTAACCTGAAATGCAGTTGACAAGCTCTGGACACACTAAAGGTGCTACAAGGGTGTATCAGTAAACACTATGACTTAGAACCCCTAAGGCTTGTGCTGGAGCAGGCTAGCACAACATTTTAATAATAATTTTTTACTTGAAAGATTTTATTTAGTCGTACTTCTTAAATCGTTCTATTATGTTATTTACTACTTGCAGCTTCATAGCAAGAGGAGGAGGAACAGGCTATCATAACAACATTTTAATTTTTGGTATTTGTGAAATACAATCAAGCACTGAGGCGTCCATATAATAGACGTGATAGTATTGAACCCATCAGTATGACAGACATGATGATTGTGATAAGTGGTTAACTGGACGAATGGATGGAGATTATGATGAGAATGATGAATTTGTATTTGAGAATGATATTTTAACATAGGGTACTGTTGCTAGAACTGCTGGATCTGATGAGCCCACCCATTGCACTAGATCAAGACAAGTGCAAATGTATCATTGAGAGGACGAGCTTCATCCTCTTCCTCTAGGACTACTCCATTGGATATTATAGATGAGTAAGAAGTTAGTTAGCGGACACAGAAGAGGAAGAATATTGGGGGGCTATAAGTCTAATGAAGGAGAGAGGGAAAAGATGGTCGTTTGCTTGATGATGATGATGATGACTATTGGCCTTTTTAGGAGTAACCGAGTAGTGTCTTGCGTGCTGAGGAATCACTAAGATGATCAGCACCTAAAAATACAAACACATAACTAAATGCATGAACGCATGCACCGACCCACGTGCTCAAACATATACAGAAACACATACGTACGCTCGCACACTCATGTTCCACGTAACAAATTCGAGGTGATGGGGCTAGAGCTAGAGTGCGAGAGCATTGCTTTTCAAAATTCCGTAGGTCTATAACTCTATATTATATTATTATACTGTTATTTTATATTTTGTATTATAAAAATGTATAAAATTGAGAAATACTTTCTTTATAGGCCTATCAAATTTTGGATATTATAGATGAGTAAGAAGTTAGTTAGCGGACACAGAAGAGGAAGAATATTGGGGGGCTATAAGTCTAATGAAGGAGAGAGGGAAAAGATGGTCGTTTGCTTGATGATGATGATGATGACTATTGGCCTTTTTAGGAGTAACCGAGTAGTGTCTTGCGTGCTGAGGAATCACTAAGATGATCAGCACCTAAAAATACAAACACATAACTAAATGCATGAACGCATGCACCGACCCACGTGCTCAAACATATACAGAAACACATACGTACGCTCGCACACTCATGTTCCACGTAACAAATTCGAGGTGATGGGGCTAGAGCTAGAGTGCGAGAGCATTGCTTTTCAAAATTCCGTAGGTCTATAACTCTATATTATATTATTATACTGTTATTTTATATTTTGTATTTTGTATTATAAAAATGTATAAAATTGAGAAATACTTTCTTTATAGGCCTATCAAATTTTTATATAAGTTAGGGAATTTTAAAAAGACACCAAGGGAGTGCCAACCCATGTACAAACCAAGAATTATCAATAAACTCAACTAACTCTTCCTCAGTTACAAAATAACACCCATTTAGTCAAAAATTTAGGGTGTGAAGCTATCTATCCTTAATAAACCCCAATTGTTTTTCCTCTACATAAAAGTCCCTTCTATAGAAAAACCTTTCTTCTTTCTTTAGAAGTGTGCAATCCCTTCCAAACCCAAATTTCATTGACATTCGATCCACACCCAACCCAAAAAAACCAATAACCAAGAGAGTTGTTTCCCATAACTACCTAGTCTATAGACACCATAATAAGAGCTGATTGGCCGACTCAGACTCCTCCTTACAAAGGTAGCACCCATTAACTAAGATTTTACTCCGCTTTTGTAGATTATTAATGGTCACAATCCTACCCCATGAAACCTCCCATACAAAGAATGCAACCTTTCTGGGAGCACAAGCCTTCATACTGGTTTGCCAATGGAAAGTAGGATTCCACTTCGTAGAAGTTCTCTTGCTTCGAATCATAAAAATAGGAGTTTAACTCAAAAATACCATCTGCCTTCATCTTGCCCACTCTATAGTTCTTCTCGAAGAAGCACTCAAGGCTTTGAAGCTCTCAGTCATGAACATTCCGAATAAGCAGCATATTCCGAACAACCTCTCCGGCCCACCAAACAAAAGTAAGAACTAACTAGAGCCTCATTATCCTTTGCTATTTTAAAAATATCCAGAATTGGGTTCTCAAAAGGGATATCTCCACACCACACATCATGCCAAAAGTGAATGTTCACCTCATTGACCACACACTATAAGGACTTCCCCCGACCCTTTGATACCCACCCATTCTGCTCCAAGCCATATTTAGCCAATATGACCCTCCTCCACAAGTTGTCTTTATCCACCATAAATCTTCATAATCATTTTGCAAGTAAAGCATCATAGAAGAGGAAAAGAGATATTAGCTTCAGTTTTTTTTTTTCTTTTTTTAGTTATCAATGTATTTGTTTGGATAATCATGTTATTAAATTTATTAAGTCAACGGAGGGTTGAATTTGAAAATTTCCAAATGTTGGGACTTGGAAAGTATTATGATGAATTTTATATTACTCAGTGATAATAAGTAAAAGAAAGAGTTATCCAATTATATGATTTTCACATAAATAACAAAATAGTATGAATAATTAATAAACATAAAACAAGTTTGATATTTTAAATAATTATTCGATAAACAATAAATATTACATTATTTTACAATTAAAAAATTAGTTTACAGGCTAGTTCAGAGGGTTAGGGATGGCTTAGTTGATTCCCTTTTTTTTGTCTTTTTGGTAAGTGGCTAAGATGATCGACTTTAAAAGTAAATGAAGCCTATCATGGGGACATCTCCGTTTTGGTGATTGAAAAGGGTATATACAAGTTAGAGGATGTTTGTTAGCACATAGTTTTTATTTTGATCCCCTATTCAATTAGAAACAGGAAATTGGATTAGGTACGTCGATAAATATTAAATGTCCTGATCCACGGACTGGTTCAAAGAAATCCAAGGATTTCCTACTGATCTGTCTGATCCACGGAAATTGTGGATTAAGAGTACGTCAGCCCTCTTAGGGGCACTTAGCTCATGTGCACCCACACATAGAAATTATAGAAATGGAAAAGAAAAGGAAAAAGTGTCTGCATGCATATAATTATCAATCAACAGGCACCTTAAATAGGGTGACCTAATCAAGATATAAGAACTTCATTTTTCATATATATATAAAAAAAATAACTTGTTTTTGAATTTGATATCTGATGAAAATTTTTAAGTATGTAGACAAAAATCTAACATAGACAATTCTAAACAAAAAAAATCAGGTATACATACTCTAACAAGAATAACCACCAGTGAGCTCTTCCATATAATTGTTGCTATCCTAGTGATGCAAGTACTAATAGTGCATTTGTGTCCTTAATACTTACACGCTTCTTGAAGGTTTTGTATCACGTGCAAACATCTTGTACGATAGCAATTTTCCTTCAAGTTGCCGTAAAAGCTTATTAACCCTGAATATACTGAAGCTCCGGGGTATCTCTCCACCTTCAAGCTCGATCCTATCGCTAGTAATCAAGTTCTCAACATTCTCCTTACCAATGTGTTCATCACATCCATTTATTCGCTCACCGTGATTAATATTAGAGCTAAAATTCTCAACATCCTTATCACTCTCGCAGGTTTGTTCCCAATTTTCTCCATCAGTTAAAGGGAAAATATACAAATAGCGCCTCCATTTGGCAGAGAAATTAGGATGGAATACACGTGAGACCTACAATAAGTTGAAACTGCTATTAGTTTATAATATTTTGTTATTCTGTCAACAAATAAGCTTTTATCCAGTTGTGTTTATCAACTAAGGACAAAATCAGCTGCTCAGAAACTTTAAGCAAATGTTACCTCAGAGACTGATATAACCCTGAGTTTTCCTGGAGCCACATTGTTGATGGCATCTCCAATGTCAAAAGGTTTAATATCCTTTCTCCAAGTATCTAACATAAAAACAAAGCCAGGGAATGAATTGGTAGAACTGGCAAAAAATCAATAAAATCCATTTAGGCTTTAATATGTTACTATGATTTCAATGGCTTGCATGCCATGCAAATTGTGCTGCTAAATCAACTTCTTAAATGATTTAAGGATTAGAAGAAACACTAACAACATGATATCATAACCCAAAACAAAATTCAGTAACAATGATAGTTTTAACCAATTTGCATACATAATCAAATGATGCAAATGTGAAACATTTCAATTGAAAAGAACTTTTAGTTGAAAAATGAATAGACAGCACCATTAAATCTCAAACACGATAATGTGGAGGGCTGATACTTGAATTAATACAATACGATCTTCCCATGCCAAATCAAAACCATCCAAGAAAGATCTTTATGCAAAATCTCTAAATGCACAAAGAGAAGTGAAACGCCAGTTAACTCCTATATATTTCAACAGAAGAAACATGCTTCAATAGGATCACGTCATAATCGTCAAAATTCATTATTCAAAGTCTTCCAACAAAAAGGTGAATTAGAAAGGCAGAAAAATTTCCCAATTTATCCTTACTAATGGTGGGATAAAGAGTTCCATCCATTTCTGTTAAAGCCAAGAAGAAATGTCACCACAAATACCCTGACTGGGTCCCTCACTCAAGATTCACTATTATTGCAACCACCAGCAATTACAAGTTCGCTTATAAAAATATTCTTTTTACCTCTTTTCTCTTAAATACATATGGCATTGTTAAGCTATATAAAAAGCCTCCCTACCCAATCCTACAGAAGGAAGAACGGGTTTGTATGGGAATAAAAACTTCATTAAAAACCAATAAATTTTGGAGAGAAATAAATCTCCTGCAAGAAAAAACAAGAAGGATTATATATATATATATATATATATATATATTGAAATACTAGATAAGGTAGTGAAAGCACTTTTTTGCTGCTCCCCACCCTTTTGCTAATGCTTTTATTATTATTCTAATAAGCTATCAAAGAAAGAGGGTTACCAATGAACCAAGCTGCTCAGACTCCATTCATGTGACACCTCAACTCAACTCATTTGTTTAACTACACAAGCTGGAATAAAACTTGAATGAAGGATTGTTCCTGAACCCGAAGTGACCATAACTCAGCTCAAACTCTCAAAGACTGGTTGAATAAGAATGGTTTTTTATGTAAAATGCTTGGGTAGACAAGACTATTTTCAAACATACATAGTAATGTAAGCATGAGACCAAGTTTTTTTTTTAAAAAAAGGTGAGAAAAGTGTTCGTCTTCTCTTCACATACACTACATAGTTAATTTACAAAAATAGAACAGTACATTTACATAAAAAAGAATCTGCTTGGAAGCCATTTTAAGAGAGTTTCAGGGGCTTTTTTTTTACAATGAAAGATTTGTCTTTATCAAATTTGAGAACCCAAATTTGTCCTGCGCCAAAGTTGAATATTATGAGCTTGAGCTACCTTGAGCTTTTTCAAGCACTGACAAAGCCAAGCTTGAAAAATGAATATTCAGCTTGGTTCAGCTCAATCGCATACCTTAACAGAAAAGAATATCTATAGAAATATGCACAGGCATTTGATTTGAATATTTATTAGTTTTACAAAATTCAAGCTTCCCAGACATCCTTTAATTTTTCTAACATTGAAATGGTTCCTTAATGAATAACATAAAAAAATCAGAAGAAGAAAATAAAAGAACAAACTAAAGACATCAATGACAGAAAAGAAAAGGCAGTCCTAGCAATGAAAAACACAACATGATAGAAAGGATTAGTTAAAGCCAAAAATGCACAACCTGACAATTAAAAATGTGGAAGCACAGAGAAATAATGACACATGACATTATGATTGGCTGAGTTTGCCTTAAGCTTCATTTGGAATTTTTAAAAAAAAAAGGTTAAATAGAGAAGTGGTCGTCAACTTAGTAAATTATGAAAAATTCAAAGTAAGAAAGTTTGAGAGATGAAGTTTGAACTTCTGACCTAATATATTCAATAATAACAGATTAAATTTAACAAAGTTCATCATACTAAATTTTAATTTCACTTGAAAGGGAAAAGAATGAATGAAAACAAGATGAGCAATATCAGGCCAGCATAAGAAAGAAATTAGTAAAAAGAATAACCATGAATAATTAGAAATAAGTAAACTTGGGTAAATTACAAATTCATCCTAAAAGTTTTGCTCATAATTACAACTCGCTTCTCTAGTTTCAAAATCGGACAACTTGGTTCTTCCATCAAAACCCAATTACAAAAATTTATCAAAGTCCAAAATACCTTTTTATGTATATGAATTTCACATGTGCAGACTACCACTATTCCTTTATCTATTTCTCTCCTTTCTCCACATCGTATATCCTCTCTATACATATTTGTATTTTCTATTTAGCTTATAGGATTCCCATTTTGTTGGCTTTCCACACTGAAGTCGATTTTAATGGTTTTCACCGATAGGATTTTGTTTTGGAATGCATTCAGTAGGTAAAAAAAATGAAAGAAAATGAGAGGAAATTGAGTAATTGAAATTTCCATTTTTAATCATTTGGGACCTAAAAAGTGAATGATATTTTCAGTTTGACAGAGATTTAAGGCTACTAATTGGATTACTAGTGACCAGGTTTTAATTTTTGGAAAAAAAACAAAACTCACAAGAAGTTTTAAATTTCATACTCCTAATTTTTCTTGACTAAGGCAAGTTTTTGCTTTTTTACATTAAAAATTCAACTTAATAAAATTGGTTAATATTGTCTTCTTTTCAATGTTTTTAGCATAGATTTTTTTCCATGGCGTGCTTGTTAGATGACAAAAGAAGTTGAGAACTACATTTTTAAACTATTTTGGTCGAGTTAAACCAAAGAATCTTAATTCCATGTATCATTTATGTGCTATTTTGATAATTGAAAGCAAAGGAAAAATACTTTTTTGACAATTTTTGGTCCTATCACTAGTAGTGCTCATGTTTAAAGAAAAAAAAAGGTTTTTATTAATTATTTTAATATATGTTAGATCATCATGTGCCACTCATATGATTTTTAGTGGCATTCTTGTCATTTCACAATTATTGCCAAACATTGAAGGGTACTTTAGCTATTTTGGTAGCTTTTCCATCAAAGTTCTAAGTGGCAGTTGACTGAGTAGACTGATTTGAAATGTACTAATAAACTTTCAGGGTGGATTGTCTAATTTTGAAATTAAAGTGAGATGTAATTATGAGTAAAACTCAAGGATGAATTTGCAATTCACCCAAAAAACTTTTAAGATAGTGAATGAAAAGGGCCTTACAAACCATTCTTATTCTACTAACTGTTGCTAAATTAAGATAAGATACAAGGGGCCATAAATCACTGTCATGAGAATGAAGTTTTAACATACAGAAAGAACAAACTTGTTGAAGAGCAGAGACCCCTTTGTCAGTGCGCCCGGCAACAAGAGCACAGCCTTCCAATGGTTTACATTTGTCTTTCAGCAGTTGAGCTTTCCTCTCATCAATAAATCTTGCAAGAGATTTTTCTACTAAACTGTAGAAAGCAAAGAAGTGAGAACACTGAAAAAGAAGGGGGGGGTAAGGAGGTAGAAGTTTGGGCAATGCATTTTTGTTTTACTTTTGACTTCACTAATTAAAATCAACAGTTTAGAAAAAAACAAAGTGGTGTGAGCATATTGAAATCCCGATGGAAAGAATCAAGAAGCATTTGAGCATCACAGGGTAAAAGATAAGATATATTGTGCTCGTTCATTTCAGGTCATAAAAGGGCAGTTATCAATAAAAAAGAAATTGATATTAAATGATACAGAGTATTAAAACAGACTGATCTCTTGATAATTTTTGCGAAGCTGCAACATACCAGAAAATTCTACAAGACGAGAAATCTATAGAGATTCTCATACATTGTGTACGAGAAAACAAATTATCTCATCTCCCCATAGATCAAGTGTCCTTTATTTCTTTTTTTAGTACAAAAATGGATTCTAACCTACCCCTATTCCCCCGGATCATAATCCTCAACAGTCAAGAGTTAAACTGGAGCATCAGGCTGATGGAAGATAAAATGTCACGTCACTTAAAATTAGATTTAAGGCTAAATTAGCTCCACGTCACCATTTGATATTTTAAATTACAAAAGGCTTACAAGCTACAGATTGGTCTTCTTGCTCGTCACCTCACCTCTCACTTTTTTCAATTTCTCTTTTCTATCTCTCTATCTAAGTTGAGATGTTTCTGAAATTCCTCAGTTATCCCCATAAATTGAAGATCTGTTTCTCTCATTGATTTTTTCATGTAATATTCGAAAATCTCTGTCATATCTCTATTTTTCTTTCTCATTTGTAAGCAAATAAATTGAAGACTTATTCTGGAATTTTCTTTTGGATGAATGAAAATCTGGAAGTGAAAGGATGGGCTGCAATAGATTGAGGGAAGGAAATTATATGCATGACAGATTTTTTTTTTTTGTTTTACAATGGTTGCTTCCTTTTGGGGGCTTTTCTGAAGAGAGAATAAACGATTTGAATAGTACAAAATTGGGGATATGTATGGAGAAATTCATTTCTGCAATTTTTATTTTTCTATTACACCTATTTTGGTTTCAGATTCTGTAGTGTTTGGTAATCACTTTTTTCCAAATAGTATCAAATAAAATTCATAGTAAAAATCCTCCCAGACATTAACAAAAAAATTATTAATTTTCTTGGAAAGATAAGTGGAGGGAATTAGAGATGCAGATAAAAAAAATAAAATAAAATCACTTGAGATCTTCTTGGAGAAAAATGGAGGAAAAAAGAAGAAACAAAGGAAACTGAAAAACACGAGAGGTTCTTTGCTTCCTTGCCTTAAGAGTTGCAGAGGCAGAAAAGGAACAAGAAGACGTAAAAGGGTGAAAGAAACGGCAAGTTGTGGAGTTAGAAACTTTTTCTTAGTTTAGACGATGTGGTATGTTTATAACAGTTCATTTATTCTTAAATGACGAGGTTTTAAATCCCACCATAAGCCGGATCTCTCCAATTTGACTCGACTGGAGAGGATCATGATCCATTATCCCCCCCCCCCCCAATCCACACTGCAGCATAAAAACCAATAAGCTAATCGTTGCTGGTAAGGTCAAGTGTCCTTCTGTTCAGCATAAAAACCTGATGCAAGATTTTATCTTTTTTTGCCATAAAATAAAAAGATGAGGCACCATAGACTGTTGTAACAAACTTCAAAGTTGACAGGAAAACACCTTACCCTTGAACAGTGTTCAAACCAGGCTGCTTCTGCCATCCATCAAATGAACCCCCATGATATGAAAGAACTATCTTAAATGTTACTCTTTCCCACCGCCCTGACCTATCTTCAGTAGAAAGACTCTCCAATTCAGTTTCAGCAGAAACTCCTTGAGTTTTAGTATCATCATGAATAAAACGCATCTGCAGCGAAAGTTATCTAGAATAAACAACAACAAACTAAATATTATTCTAATGATATTCATAATATATAATTGTTCGTATCAAATATCATAATTTGAAAGAGATGTCATGGCATAGAAATTCATAATTTTCAGCATTGTGCGCATATATAGTTGCCTTGTGATGAGATCTGTAGCACTCCAAAGAAAAAGAAGTGTGACCATTCCCACTTCATGAATATGTTTCTCTTGCATAACAGAGATTAAGCAGAATATTCTAGTCTACCTCATAAACCTGAATGAAATGGAACATGCAAGATCAGTGCACATGTCAGCTCAACATTGAACACCAACAATGGAACCTTTAAGCTCAAAGGATAGGACTAAGATGATTCATGCCAAAAAATTTGCTTTATCCTTTCAAGAGAAATTCTCCCACTTGGCAACTACTACAAATGCTATTCCTCTCATTCGATGATTAAGTAGAAATAAAAATATTTTTTATGAAGAAAATAAAGAACTCCAGACTGAGAACGGCCCAGTTTCTGGTGTCATACATCTTTAGCAGCATACACTCTACTCAAAAATGGTTAGAGATGCCCCATTGAGAGACAAAGGCAGATTTCCTCTCTCTACTAGCAACCAGTTGCACTTTTTTCTCTTGTCTGTAACCAAAAAAAACAGAAAATAAAATTGAAAAACACAAGGGCATTCAATGTCAATTTGGCTCACATATAGCAACTCTTTCTCAATAATTGAAACCACTAAAAGATCTTTTAAAATAATATTTTCTGATCCAATTTCTATCTTAGAAGCTTTAATATGTGTGATTCCAAATAGCAACAAAGAGCTATGGCATTTCCAAGAAATGAAGTAAAGCACTTTATGATGAACTAGATAGAAAGGTTCCCTGCCACTATAGATGGAAGAGGAACCAACAAGAGTTATTTTCAAAATGATGCAATTTCATATAATGTTTTCTTGCACGCTAAAAGAAGGTAAAGTATTAGAGTTAGGCAAGGACATATAGTAAGAATAAACTTCGGACCCAATAAATCAAGTGTGTATATATATACACTAGATTTATTTGGAAATCCATTTGTTTCTGATTGTTCCACATTTTGTCTTAACTTATCTTTTTCTCTTTTTGCACACCACAAGAAGGTAAAGTGGTAGAGTTAGCAAGGTTATGGAGTAAGAATAAATTTCAGTCCCAATAAATCTAGTGTGTATATATACACTAGATTTATTTAAAAATCCATTTGTTTTTTATTGTTCCACATTCTGTCTTAACTTTTCTTATCTTTTTCTTTTTTGTTTTTTTTTTCTTTTTTCCCCCTGTTATAATGGCGGGCTAGACAACTAGTATAGCACACCATCCCTTTTTTACCACCTAAACTAGCTAGCATTTCTAATGGAGTACGAGATGAAGATCAAAATCAGGAGATTTAGAAACCCTAGTCCTTTTTCTTGATAAATAAAAATTTATTAAAAACACTAAAAGGGTGCAACTCAAAGCCCGGGCTAATTACAATGAAAAAAGTCCACCAAGTCTAAAAGGTCATCATTATTTATAAAGAAATTCCCTCTAAACCAAAACTAAGGGTATTGAACCAACTATCTCTTATAATTTCAAACGCTCTCTCCACTCAATCAAAAGTCCTCCGATTCTTTTCTCTCCATACTATCCAACAACTAGAGTGAGGAATCAAAGACAAAACCTTCTTGAGCTCCTTAGAAGCTCTCAAGCCACTCCAAGCCTAATTTTCATCCATCACGAAGCTCGCAACCACCCAAGACACTCCCACAATTTTATAAGCCATCTCACACAAACTTCTCACTAAAGAACAATCCACCAAGAGATGGAACACGGACTCGACACAATCCTTATAAATATAGCACCTATTAACAAATATAGCCAAATTTCTAGAAACCATAGTCCTATACCAATAAGGAAAACTTAAAGAAGAAAACTAATTAATTAAACTTCAAAAAAAAAACTCTAAATACCTCCCAATCCTAATCTTCATTGTGTACTCCATCAATTTCCCTTTTTTATCATGATAGCATATAGTATGCTATGCCCCTCGTGATCAGCCAAGTTTCTACCTAAAAGAAGGAAAGAGGTCCCTTTTTTACTATGATATTGTATAGTATGGGATGTGAATTCAAATTCTAATAGAAAAACTCTCCCTTGATCAGCTAAATGTGCCCCCAAATGAAAGAAACAGGTCTCTCTGGAATTGATGTCCAGTTGTGCACTTCACCTCATGCATGCATGCATTCCCCTACCACCGCAGTCCCACCCACCCACCCACCCCACCTCCCACACACACACTTCTGGTTCAATCAGGCGGCAATAAGCAAGAATACATTTCAGGCTCTACATATGTTTTACATAGCATTTAAAATATCATTGTTGAAGCGTATATAAGCTTGATATACATTGTTGGTCCATTTCCCATCGGCTTAAGCTCTTGGGATAATTGGTAACTAACATGTTATCAGATCCAAAGCACTTGTGTTTGAATCTTGATAACCCCTGTATCTATTTATGATAAATATTTGGTTTGGTGTCTGTCTTCAGTTTGGGTTTGTCTTGTTTTTTGTTTCGAGCTTCATGTGCTAGGTTTATAGCATCTCTGGGGCTATGCATGTGAGGAGTGTAAAAGTGTATATGAGCTTGATATACATTATTACTCATTTCCAATCAGCTTAAGCTTTTGGGATAATTGGTAACTACCAATCACAATTGGATTTTCCCTACAATTACAATTGAGTTTATTATACTGTAGAGATCATAGCTAGACTTCAATAAAGAACCCACAAACGCATACACACACACACTTCTGGTTCAATTAAGTAGCAATAAGTAAGAATACATTTCAGCCTCTAAATAAGTTTCGCATAGAATCTAAATATGACAATTGAATGTGTTCTACCAATTCAATTGAGTTTATTATTTTCTAACAGATATAGATCATTGCTAGATTTCAATAAAGAACCCATTCGTTCTAAAGGTTTAATACTCATATATTAACCTTCTATATTTTATTTCTTATTTCTTTTTATTTTGCATCCATTGGTTGGGTTATACACATGTCTAAGTTACACAGACTCAGGTACAAGAATTGGACACGAGTACTTATCCAAGTGTACACCTGGTTGAAAATTGAAATTTAGGAAACGGGGATGTGGATCCTAAATGGACCGAGTATGGGCCCCGATTCATTAGTAAAAAATATATTTTAGATTTTATCTTTGTTTTTTAATTTTTATATCATTTAATTGAGCGACATCATGATTAGGTTAATTGGATCAATTTTTATACTCTTTTTGACCTTTTGCCCTCTTTTGTTAGCACATTAGTGTTATGGAATGGGATTGATGTAGGAAAGTAACTTAAGAGGAAGAAGTAGTAGATTAAGGGAGAAGTAGAGGAGAAGGAATAGCGAGAGAGAAAGGAAGAAAAGGTAGAGAAATAGAAGAAATTAGAGAAGAACCTGAACTTAAGAGGGGATAAGAAGTATAGAGGAAATATGAGGCAGCGATCGAAGAATTAGGGGAAGATAAAGGAAGAACAAGAGAGAATAGAGATAAATACACAAGAGAAAACCAAAACTCAATAGTTTATTGCATAATCAAAGTCTAAATGAAAACCCTAATAGAGGTACTCCTATATAGGCAGCCAAACATAAATCAAATATGAAACCAAAAAGAATTCTAATAAATCCTTAGTTGCCTATAACTAAATTCCCTAAAATACTACTACTTGATCTCCACGAATAATAAATTACAACAAATTCCATAATAGCCCACAAATAATTCAAAAATCACAAAATATTAAATCACTGCTTTCTTTTTTGCATCATGGATGATTTCGTCCAATTTTTTCCTTTTAGGCCCACACTTTGGTATCAGTAGAGCCCTTTTCAAGGCAGAGGTGTCAGCCTATTAAAAATTGTAGAGTAAAAAAACTGCCATGTAACGATATTGACATGACTTATCTCCTCAATCTCCTTTCTTTCTAAAACTATTTATTCAAACTCTTGTAAACTTGTACTCTCTCTCTCTCTCTCTCTCTCTCTCTCTCTCTCTCTCTCTCTCTCTCTCTCTCTCTCTCTCTCTCTCTCTCTCTCTCTCTCTCTCTCTCTCTCTCTCTCTTTTTTTTCCTTCCCTTTTCTGAGCTTGAACGGTTTTGTTCTCTCTCATCGTTGTCTTTGAATTTCAACAGAAACACCTGTAATGATATCGTGTCCCAAGTTTTGCTGCCGTATCGGACCTGGATTTTGTACAAGTACTCGTGTCGTGTCAACATGGGTACCCTAGACCAAACAGAGTCCAAGTAACAAAGGCATACATGATAGCCCAAAATAGAGAAATAGTGCCTGTTTTGGTGCAAAGTACTTGATAAGTTGACCTTGTGAACAAGAATAGGGTAGTCAGACAAATTATGCTTTTGGTTTGTCATTTCCCTAAATTTAGAATACAATTATTGTTATTTTATTCTTTAGTTGTTTCCATTTTTCAGATTAAACTAACAGTACAAGATCTAGAGACATTACCAAGCTGAACCTTTCATTTTTATATAGTACTCTATTAAAGTAAGGAATGTGCCTTTAAATGCTAAAAAAGCATCATTAAATCATCCCTCTTCAGTGTATCATCCAACTTGGCCCAAGCCTTTACACACAAGAACATACAATAAGCAGTTTGATTCAAAGGGCATAACACCAAACTTGAAACACACTAAGAACATTGGAAGTAGAGAAACTAATACTTAAATATATTACATAGGAAGTTCTTATTAAACTTTTGCGAAGCATATCCCCACTATGGCTTATCCTGCTTATGAATGATCCCTACACAACAATGACAATAAGAAGGATTCGATTTTAATATTCTTGGTAGTAGACATGAGTGGGAACAAGTGTGAACTCAAACCAATATAATAATCCAAAAGTAACCCTTGTAGATAATATTTGTTTCCCAAATACGACACAATTGAGAAATTAACAATAAGACAGAACATGGATATTGTAATAGTGACACACCTCGGTTCCAAACAGTTCTGATAAAGAATTGCACCCATTCACCACCTTTGAATAAAAATCAAGAACATGCTGCCAAGGCCTGGCATACATAAACTGATAGCTTTCTCTGCCAAAACCAAAGTTCAAAAATCACAACAGTTAAGAAAAAGGTTATCAAAAATGTAGCAAGGTATAAGCGCTAACCAAGAAGCATACCAAAGAAAAGTATAAGCGATTTCCACATTAACAAAATTTTAATACCAATATAGTATGTTAACTCGGCTCTACTAGGTCAAGTGGTCAACTCAGAACAAGAAGCAGACATTGGGGGGAGGGGGGGGGAGGCATGGGTCATCCCAACCCCCAACCCCAAAAAAGAAATAAGAAAAACAAAGATTAAGACTACATATTTTAGATATGTTTAATGTTTGGCTAGTTGACCCCTCCTCCAAAACAGCACAAACTTTCTTTTTTGTCAAGAATTTCTAATACTAATTTTTCAGCAATTATATATCCTCAGTATTTACTACTTAGTCTAGAAAAAAAGCAATGAATACTCAATTCCCTAGCACTGCTGCCCCATTCTTCTATATCTTCTAGTTTGCATTAGAAAGTTTCCTTACTCTTTATTCTTTGTTTTTATTTAAATTTTGTTTTGAACATTAAAATCGATTTTATTACTCTTATTAATTTCATAAACACAATTGTTCAATTAAGGCCTGAGTTGCAGAGTTTTACTATTTTTAACATGAAATATCAGCTAGGATTTCATTTGAGCAAACAATTGGCTCCATAATAGATGCGACCAGTTACAATTGAGGCGAAATTATGGATTAATTTTAGGAAGACGATCATCAATCTTTAGCTATTATTGATACAATTTTGAGCGGCGATAATACACCCAACCCTCATCCAACTTAAAGCAAGTACACCACAATAACAATAATAAATAAAAATTTAAACGTAGAAAAAAAAATTGTAAAGAGGAGAGAAAGAGAAATACCTAGGAGTCCATCTTGCAAATCTGCAAGAATCAGTGTGATTGTAATGAAAATAAACTTTGCTTCCCATTATGCGTTGTGCTATCTGTTCACTGCTAGTGATTTTACGGTTTCGCAGGTTATCAGACCCCAAACATGAGTTGCAGTAGCGAGAGTAAGATAACGTCACCGGGACCAACACGCAAGCCGCCAGTAGTGCGGCCAATGCTTTTTCTCTTGCTGGTCAGTGCGGTTGCGCACATAAATCTATCAAGGCAAAGCAAAATCTCCCTTTAAGAATGAAGTATACTTGTCCCCAAACGGCGTCGAACTAGGGGTGAGCTGGATCCGTTTGACTCGGATGACCTAAACGCTCAAATTTGTCTGATAGTACAGTAGCGAAAACATCGACTCAAACGTCTTAACTCAATCCATGACCACCTATCACTGGGTCCAACCTAATCAAATCAGTTTTGAGGATTTGATATTTGGCTTAATATATTTTCTCCATTTAAAATTAATTCAAATATATTACATAAAAAAAATAATATTTTATGTATATCTCATTCTCATTCTTAACCCTGCAGTACTAATGTTTCGTTGAGTTAGTCATATTTTGAATAATTTTTCTGTTCATTTTTATTTCTTTTTCATAATATCATCTCTTTATTTTAATAACATAAAATTAAATAAAAAAAGTGTGGCGGTAGAACATTCAACATAAAATGTTTTTTTTATTTGTTACAAGTACTCACTCGGTGTAATTGTTGTTAACAAAAATTAATTTTGTACAAATATTAATTCGAAAAAATTATTTTAACAATGTATTATCATGTGTGACTGTGAGCTTTGCTTTGTAATTATGTCTCAGTTACTAAAAAGCTTTATTAAAGTGGTTGAGGTTTACTCTCCTCGTCAATAGTGTTTGGGCTCGAGTCCTTTTTATGCGGTGAGGTGAAACAAACTTCATCTGATGATTTAACATAAACCAACACTTGTTTTTTATTAATGTATAAAATTAATTCAAATATTACTTCATGAGATTGTGGGGTGATATTTTCTTCTTGCTTTATTTAGATTCAACTCAAGCTAGAATTAAATCAGGTACTAATAAGGTTGTTGAATGTGATGATGATTTGCAATATGGTTTTGCTTATTATTATGATATTGAGCGTATAAATTTTTACATTGAGGACTTGAGTTATTGTAAACCTATTCAAGTTATAGATGTTAGGGGTCCAAAGGGTAGTATACAGGGGTGTAATCGGCTTAATGATGATGTTGATATAGTGGATATATTTGATCCAGGTGTTGAGCAAGACTTGTTTGATAATGAGGCTATTAGTGAGCAAGATCCTGACATTGTTTTTTAGCATGTTATAGAGGTTGTTACTGATACTTTTGTTAAGACTGTTAGTGACCATGTTAATGATAATGTTATTGAGCATGTTAGTGAGGCTATTACTGATATTGTTGCTAGTGTTATTGTTAGTGAGCATGTTAGTAACAACGTAAACGAGCATGTGTTTACTGAACCTACTGGTGTTCTGATCAATGAAGCTGTTAGTGTTCCGATCAGTGAAAATGTGAATGAGCATATTAATGACAATGTAAATGAGCATGCGTTGTGGAGCTGCTAGTTGTTGTTAGTAAGCTTGTTTTTTATAATGATAATGTTTATGTTCCTCTATTTGATAATGTCATAAATCATAATATGAATGACTGTGTTTGAGGAGAATATAAATCATCATAATCTTCGTCAGGTTTGATGATTGTTATGATTAAGAGATGATTTAAAAGAAAATATATAGAGAAATTAAGGATAATATTAACTAAGGGAACTTAAGAGAATGATGAATTGGGTTTAAAAACTTTTTTAATAAATATAAATATAATCACAAGATTAAGAAATTAATCAAGAACAAATAGTAGAAATAAATATAAGTTCACTGGAAATTAAAAGAGGAAATGAAAATAGCGTGCAAACTCGATGTATAGTGGTTCGATAATATCGGAATCACTCTCAACCCTACGTTCATTCTCTTCAAAGCTTCTCCTTGAAAATTTCACTAAAACAAACAAGCAACATTCAAGGTGTTGCTCAAACTTTTACAAATTTCTCTCACTTAAGAGATTTTCACTCAAGTGTTTAACACCTAAACACTCACAAGAATTACACCAACTCTTCCTTACAAGATGAAATTGAATGAGATGTTTTTTGTACACAAGAGAGAATACAATTAATGCTTACAACTCAAAAAAAAATTCTCTCACAAGAACAAAGCTTGAAAATGGCTCAAAGAATAAATTTTGAAAGCTTTGAAGAGTTGTAAATGAGCTTTATGAGAAATTGATTGTTCTAGGTAAGATTAAAAGCTAATTTATGATGGGTATTTACAGTGTTAACTCAATGTGACCGTTTGGTGCATTAAATGCTTTGTCTCGTGCTTCAATTTTTGAAAACTAGTCGTTATACATGATAAGAAAGTCAATTGTGAAGATGTGATAGTCAATTGTATTCTGAAAATTTGAAATGTCGAGGCAGAACACGAGCTAGCAGTCGACTGTCTTCTTAGGCAGTCGACTGTGAAAACTTTTTATTCTTTTTCACAATTGACTGTCTAGATACATAGTCGATTGTCCATTTAGTTTTAAAACAGATTTGCTTCATCCATTTTGACAGTTGACTGTCTATAATTCACAGATGACTGTATCCTTCAAAAAAATTAGATTTTTTGCTTCACTTTTCAAACCAAGTTAGAAGCAATAATTTTTTCAAAGATAAATCATTTTACCAAATAGATTTGTGAGCCAAACTAAGCTAAGTAGTTGAGAGAAAGAGATATATTAACCTTAGTTAATCCTTAATCTTCTAAAGACTCTCAACAACTTCAATCTTCAAAGACTTTTCAAGCCGACTCTTCCACTTTGAATATGTGTGTGCGCGTCTCTTAGAATACGTGAAAGCTAACTTAATCGAGTCATAGCTTAGATAAAACATAGTTAGTACACAATAATTTATTTTTGTCATTATCAGAATCAAAGTGAGGTCAATAATCTCACATTTTTTATGATAACAAAACCATCTTTCAAAAGACATTTTGTAAAAATCTAAGTGTTGGAATTTTTTGAAAAACTTGTCAAAATTCCCCGTATTTTCATCAAAGACTCGTGCAAGTTTTCAAAAACCAACCAACAAACATATATAACAAATATGTAACCCAACTTGCTCACACTGTTTAAGTGAGTCTTAATGAAAAGAACACATGGTAACAAGTATACATAATTAATTTTTACTGCCATACTAACTTCTCTCTCCCTTTTTGATATCATCATAAAAGGGATATAACAAGAAAGCTCCCCTAAGTAAGAGCAATTAGAAATAATGGAGAAAAAAACTATATACTTAAATTTTACAGAAAAAATGAATAGAGTTTCTTTGTTTTTTCATAAAACCCCGTACAAAATAAATACAAATGATATATAATACAACCAACCAAGCCATAAAGTAAAATCTCATCCAAGTACAAGGAAAAATATCATCTGATCACAATGAAAAATATCATCCAATCACAACCAAATATCCAAACTCAAGAAAAGATCCAAAACTTCCAAAACTAAAAGTAAGTCTAGAGTTATGGAATGCATCATAAGAAAATAAAAAGATATGTTCTTGCAAGAAGCTCTAAAGTTGCAATGCCATGAGGGAAAAGGTAAAAGTGTTAGGGAAAGATGTCAAATGGAAATAAATGGGCAATCATTGATCATTATCATCTGGGCGACGGAGTTCATAAATAATCTCATCACGCATGGCATCCATCTGCTTACAAATATCCTGAAGGTCACCTTCAAGGACATCAAAACAAGCTTGCATGTCCAAGGCTAGAGAAGACATCCCAATCTTGATCTCTTACAAATCAGCCATGACCTCCATGGAGTGCAAGATTCAGTGGCATTAAAGAAGTGGACCTCATTCGTGAGTTAAACGTAGACATTGTACCTGATAGATGCTTGTTTGGTGAACCCTTTACAGTTGCCACTCATGCTCAAGTTGTCCTTGTTGTAGATGTTCCCAGTGTAGATATAATAGAGATCTAGACAGATCTAGACACATGATGCTCCTTGAGTTAATTGAGTGAGATGATGATGTTTAGTTATAAATGTTTTAGATTATATTTGGATATTTGATTTTTATGTATAGATGTTATGTGGATATTAAATTAAAATATTTGCTAGAGACATGACAAGTAAAGTTGTTTCACCTTAACGGTGCAAGAAATTTGAACTTTAATGGTAAGGTTAATAAACCATTACATTTGTATGAATTTTATAATTTATATTTGTATGGGTTTTATAATCTATGAAATGTGTAAAATAGTTTATCTATCACTTATTAACTTTTTTGGATAATAATTTTTATTTTATTTCTTTTTTCATATTTATGGGATATAAGTGGTAAATTTGCTCATTTTTAACTATATTTAAAATTAAAATATAACCATGAAAAATACTATCAATCATCGAACGCAAATAAAATAATAGACAGCTTTGAATTCATACCAAAAAATTTGTAACCAAACAGTCATGAATAAAACAGTTTGATCATAATCAAAATTTGAACAAATCAAACACAAGACACCAAACGGTTTTCATTAGTCCAACCAAACGAGACTTATGCGTGTGGAGTGCTCAACATCAAGTGAAGACTTTGTTACATTACCCACTTTTGATTTCAAATAATATATTTCAAATTTTTTATCTAAGGAAGCGTTTTGTAATAATATATTTATCCTTTAAGACATGCAATTGATCTAATAGCTTTGGTCAAAATCAAGTGAAATTTAGCAACCTTTCATGAAAAATATATGAAATTGTTTAGTAGGACCTAAGATTAATCAATTTTTTTTTCTTTATCTAGAAAAGAGGCATATTTTTCTCATAGAGATAATAAAAAAGAAAACATATAACACAAAATTACGAACACACTTGTGCAAGAAGAAATGGATATTTAGATATTAGTCATCATATAACAATTTCCCTAACAATAGCAAAACTACCGGGACAAATAGTATCCGATGGGTAAAGAAAGAACATCCTACTACTTCACCAGAAAATTAACAAGATCTTTACAGAGACAATACTAACTAGGTACCACAAAGAGCAATAGATAGATCTAAGTTAATAAAATTATGCTTTTCTGTAGAGGAAGAAGAAGAAGAAGAAGGGCCAAAGCAGCCCTTATATTGAGACCTAGAGTAAGATGAGATTGCCTCGCTGATTTCGCTTGTCGACCAACCATTACTTCTCTGGGAGGAAGGATGATGGAATGGAAGAGACAACGTTAATTCACAACCGCAATGTTCTTCTTCTCCTTTTGTGCTCTCTTCATCTACCTTGGAGATCTGATAAGCAAAATATCGTGTATGTTAATTGCAAATATAATAGTTTTACCGTTTCATAACACATGAATTAGAGAATGGGGAAGGAAAATGTTTGTGCAAAAGAGAGAGATGCACATGTTTGCTCCAATGCAATAAAGACCCACTTTGAATTTCCATTTTAACTTCCAAATTGGGGTCCCCAATTTACTAACTATATCATGAATTTCTGCTAACTTAACCATTTTTCTAGGATATGTTCACAACTGACCTAAAGGTAGGTGAGGGGCGAAGCCACAGTTGTCCCTCCCAAAAAACAAAGAAAAAGAAAATCTTATTATTATATAAGTTACATATTGGATCCTGCCCAATAAAATACCAAAATCACCGGCTGTTTTGTGTTAAAAAAAAAATTGAAAGGGGAGGATGAAGTCTCTATCAACGTTGAGTGAATATCGGTAAGCTAGTAACAAGTGATTCATACCAAATCAACCAGAAAGCCCTGTCTCACCCACCACAACGACAAACTTTGAACCTAAACACTCTTGACGAAAAGAGTGAACCTCAACCACTTTATAAAACTTTGATGGTCTCCCCTTTCCCAAGTTTAAATTCCTTGCCCCGCCCCTCTACGCAAGGAAAAATACTTGGCCGGCTCTGGTAGGGTCTAATGTGTTTTAGATACACTGAAAACTTCATTGGTAAAAATAACGTAAGTTTAGGTGTAGGACCCAAAGGATACATTACCGAAGTTTTTCAAAATTACCAATAAAACTTCCGACAGGAGCTGGCCTAGTATTTCTCCTTGGTGAGGGCATATAAAATTACTAATGCAGATGGTTTGGCCTTTAGGTAGGGAATATTGTGAGAATAGTATATTCTGTTAGGCGTCTGTCACTACCAAAAATAAAAGAGAAATAAATGCAAGGAGACGGTAAATAAATAGAGCAGTTTTTAATGCAAATTTAAATCAGCTTAAGAGAATATTAAGGTTATGAAGCTTTTAAGCTGTGAAGTGCGAACACGCTGTGCAACAACACAGGTGACGCAAATGAAAAGCATGGATATGTTCCATGCTACCACAGGTCACATGCAAGAGCCCTTTGTCTGGAGGCTAGAGAAGATAGGCCAACATTACAGAAAAATTCTAGGACGAAACCAAAACCCAATATTACACTCAACCCCAACAAAAAGACACGAAGGGAGAGAGAGAGTGGCACATGGGTTTTTACAGTGTACCTTGAGGAAATCAGATTGATCCACTTTGTATTTGAAAGAGTTGAGTTTGTAAAGATGATGATGTGGCAGAGAGAAGGGTGAGGATTGAATCTGAGAATGGTTCTGCTCCCATCTGATCAAACCACCATTACCTTCCTTTATTCCCCTATGCTCATCACCCGTCTTATGCAGTTGATCGTAATCATCAAAAGAGTACGGATTTGATATTATTTCTTGGCTGCATTGCAGGTTCTGATCAGATATTGAACTCCTGCTCCTCTCGATTCTAGCTCTGAAGGAGGTGGAAAAAAGAAAGGAATAAAGAAATCAAAACCAAAAGGCAAAGAGCTGAAAAGTAAAGATCATGCAACACAAATCTTCTTTTTGTTTGTTTCTTTCGTGGCACCAAATCAACTTTTAATTTCTTTGGTTTTTGAAAAGTCTGAAACCACATTAGGATAAAGCTAATTAAGCTGACCTTTTTGAAGAGAGAGGAGTACTGGCGTTGATGAACTGAGAATCTGATTCTTCAATGGGCTTTGAAGATGTGTGAAAACCCATATCATTTACTTCATCAACACAACCATCATGGTCCTCAAAAGATTGCCTTCCTTGTTGGGTGGAACTCCTATTAGCTGTCACAGAGAAACCCATTTTTTATAATAAAAAAATAAAACAAAAAGTGGTGCTTCTTTTATGTGAGAATACATGTGCAATGTTTGACAAAAAGGGAAGGAGCATTTAACATGGTCTGATACACAAAAAAAATTAATGAAAATGGAATTGCAGTTGTGGGTTTCATCAGAATGCCAATATTAGAAGATCTGAAGAAATACAGTTCAACATTTGATCTCATCTGTTTTAGTATAAAATCAAAAGGAATAAGTAAGAAAATGAGAGTTCATATATAATAAATGAAGCCACTCATTTCCAAAAGATGTGTTATGATGTGAATTCATAATCTTTGCTTTTCAACTTTGGATAAGAACCCATTAGAGGAAAGTACAATAGCAAGTCTGCCTTTAATGCATTATACAGAACAATCAATGGATCATGAGATACAACTTCAACTTGCAAAAGTTAAAATTTTAAAAGAAAAAATGAAACCATATAAGAAATGAGAGATCAGCTGATGGATATGCATACCTTGTCTGCCCAGGTCACTCCTCATACTTCTATACATCTGGTTAATGGAACAAAAGGGAAAACCCATGTAAAACAAAGCTCGTCATCATCGATCAAGAGAAGAAAAATAAAATAATAAAGGAATTTTATTTAAGAACGTACGTACAAACCTGGAGATGGCTCTTCACATGTGAAATGGTGAGTCCTTTCACATCCATAAGCTGAAGAACAAGCTTAGGCGTAGCTTCTACACACAGAACAAGCCAAAAAAGAAGAAGCTCAAATTTGTTACAGCTACTATTATATATCATCAAACAAAAGCGAAAGAGAAAGAGAAAAGAGAGAAGAAAAAGAAACTGACTGTCTTGACCACCAAGCAAGTCGATGGCATGAACAAAAGAGCGATGAAGTTCAGGGGTCCATCTCAAACGAGGCACCTTTGATCTTATGTACTGCCTCACTGCACCACTACTCCTTCCACAACTACCCATCGACCTCTTTTCCTCAAAAACCCAATGGGTACCTCAAAATCCTCTCTTTCTACAACAATCTTTCACCACCTGGGTCTCCTTGCTTTTTCCTTCAATCTTGTTGGAATTGTCTTGGTAATATAAGCAAATAGAGAGAGAGAGGAGATAGGACAGAGAGAGGAGACAGGAGATAGGAGAGAGAAAGAGAGGAGATGGGAGAGAGAGATTACAGTACAGAGGAGAAAGGGAAAGATCACGAGCAATGGAAGAGACGAAGCTGTAAATTCCTTAAGGAGCACTGATAATACCTCTGCTTACTGCTGCTTTGTTCGGTTTCTTTATAACTCTCTGTCTGCAGAAGAGAGAGAGAGAGAGAGAGAGAGAGCAAAATTCTCATCACGAGATTCTGATTTCCTCCTTCCACCATAAATCATTACATCCCCCTATACCTGCCTTGCTTTGACCTTTGCTTCTCTCATTCTCTCTATATTAATTATTTATAAATATATAAATTACTTCATTTTCTAATACAGCCAACGTCGTCATGATCACAAAAAGGCCCATCAAATATTTTATTTTTTATATTTACTTCCTTAACAAAAGCACACCATTCCTGTTCGGAAGTGGGACACCCTTTTGACTGTAGTTCTACCAAGGATACACTTAATTTTATTGGACCATTTTGCCTCTCTCAATTGCTTCAAAGTACAGTCTTGACCTTCATGTTTAGCTTTGGGGTACAATTATCACTATCCAATAAAAAATAAAATAGTACTATTACAAACTGCCAATATATATTCATGAGCTTTACAATTTTTGAATTTTTACCGTTTGCACTGGCAGAGGAATATTAAAACTCGCCTATCCAAAAACTAAAATCTATTATTCATTTTATCATTTTTTTAAATGGATATTTTAAATTATCTATTATTTTTTAAAATAAAATACAAATATCATGTATTTTACAATAATTTTTTATAGATAAATTTCACTGCTTTTATTTTCTACCATATAAATAAAAAGTATTATAGTAAAATAAAAATATTTCTTAAAAGTTTGTATCCATAAAAAAAAAAAGTAACATTATAAAAGAGTACTACTTACGTTGTTGTATTCTCAACCATTTTGGGATTAAGTCCAAATGAAAAATATTAGTACTTGAGTATTATTTATTTTTTGAGATAATTTTTTATAAATTGCAAAAACAAAGGGCAAATGTAAATGGAACATAACATAATTTCTCCTCTTGGTGGCACGTGCCATTTGCAGTTCACTATCTCAGCTAGAGGCGCGTGGATATGATAAATTAATCTAATATAATGTCTTCTGGTGATAATAAAAAATAATTAATTTTACGATTGTTTTATTATTAGAATTTATTGACTGATTAATTAATTTAATTAAAATGATTTTGTTAATTGATTAATTAAATAAAATATATCAATCAGTCGATTAATTAATAATTAAATTTTTTTTAATCATTTCAATTTTTTAATTAATTAATATTAATATTTTTAATATAAATATAATATAAATAATGTCAACTAATCAACTGTATTAATTAAAATTAATTTGATAAATTAATATTTAAATATTTAAATTAATTTGATTAAAAATATTGATTAAAAATTTTAAACGGCTAACCATCGTTTCGAGTTAAATTTCCTAAGAACGTGGCTTCACGACTGTTGTAAAACGCGTGGCCTATCTAATGGAACCAAAGTGGCGGAGTTAGCGTTTAACCTTCACAGCCGCGCATGTTAAAACCGGTCAAACCCGAAAAACTGTTGCGCTTCACATCATGTGTTGGGACTCTATGGGCGAAGACAAGTCTCTGTAGGCTGGGCTCTGCTTTCACGTCAAAGCTAAAACAAGTCAACTAACTACACAAGGGCAGGAGAAATGAAAGCCAAACAAGACAAGTTAAAAAAACATTGACGATGATATTTTCTCCCAGAATCTCCACCGTCTAGTTCCCTTGTCATTTCAAATATCGACGGTCCAGATGGTGAGAAAGAGAAACACGTAAGTGGGACCGGAAGATGATGGCTTCCGTATATAGAATTTTCTTAATAGCCAAATAAAACAAAGAAAAAATCAATCACGTTTTCTTATTTCTAAAGGTATTTCTTAGCTGGTGCCGTTTTGTTGAAAAAATCGTATGGGTTTACCAAATTTACAACGTTATTACAGTCAACTTTTTGTCTTTTGTTAAAGGATATGCAATGTTTTTCGAGATTAATTTAAATAAACGAGTATAAATAAAATTAAATAAATTTTTATGATTACGTATAATATTTTAAAATTTTTGATCATTTTAAATTCATATTCAAATACTAAATAAATAAAAAGATTAATCTATTTATTGCCATCCAACACTTAATACCATCCCTTATGCCAAATGGACGTCTTTGTCCTCTCCCTTTAATAGGATATTCTATCTGATTATGGTGTCCTAAATTATCATAATTTAGTCCAATAATTATCAAATATAATTTTTTATTATGTTTTATAACATTAAATTGTTATCAAATATAATGATTTTTCATGTTGCATAGAAATTGTAATTTATTATGTTATGTAAACAGTTATATTATCAAATATATCTTATTATCGCACCAAAAATATATATATATATATTTTCAAAGATGTGTAAGAATAGTTCACCATCAAATGTGGAGCTTTTATATCAAAAATTCATTATTTTTTTAGTGAAATCTACAATAGCTCATTGAATTTTCAATTGCACAAAATTGTTTTGAGTATAATATCCAAATCCTAAATAGCTCTTATCGTCCTTCACACACGTGAATTTTAAATTAGTGCACGTGTGGCACGCATGAGTTGAACACGTGACCTCCAAATTAGGTTTGAATTAGTAAAAGACGTGAATGTCCTTTTTAAATTTACAAAACTTAGAGAATTTTCTCTTCCTTCATTCTTCATTCACAATTTCTCATATTTTCAATCTATCAAACCCGAAACGGTTCTCATTTTGTTTCTTATTTCTAGATCGATTTGCCGAGATTTCCACAATAGAAATCCTTTGTCACATTTTTATTCTTAAAGATTGCACAAGTTAGGAGCTCGAAATCTTTGTAGGTACACATTCTTCTTTCCTTTCTATAGCGAGTTAGGGTTTTAGTTGAAAATGATGACTCCTCTTGAAATCCAACTGGTTTTAGGTCAGATCTTAAATGAGTTTATAATAGTCATTGATTATTTTATGTTTTCATGTTGAACCTTAAATGGGTGCAAACAATTTTAGAGTTTTTCGCGTTCAATCTAACTTTTTTTTAATTTGGCGCTTGAAATCAATGGTGTTCTTTTAGGGTTTTGGTGTGTCTTGTAATACATTAAAGAAAAAAATTAATACTTAAATTTTTTCATTATTTAGTCTATTGTTTATGCTATGTTGTTTGAAATCGTTTGGTATTTGTTGTTGTTTAACAGGGTTTAATTGTCTCATACTTCGATTTGTATATGACTGTTTTGGTTTTGATATGTCTTATAATGAATGAAATGGTAGTATTAAGTTTATGTTTTTTAATTGTTTTACTTTAGGAAGCGTGTGAATTGTAAGAGTTGGTGCATATTTCACGGGTCCAGATTTGTAGAACCCTGTACATATTTTATGTTTAGTTTTTTGCTTGACAGTTTAGGCTTGGGCCCACGAATAACCGTGGTTTTACAGCAAGGTGAAAACCCTAATTAGGGCATCTTAAGTTGCTTATAAATACCCTCGATGTACTGAGCGCATCTTGTAATGAGAGATTTGTGAGGCTAATAATAATGAAACTTCTAGCATGACGTATCCATATTCTGAGGTAAACCTAGGTATATCGTGTATTATTTTCTTTTTGTTTATAATTCATATGATTGATAGGTCTGGAATCGTTCAATTAGTATCAGAGCCTTGTGTTCGAGGATTAACGATCAAAGATATCGATTGGATCACGGATTGAAATTGAAAAGTTCGGAGATAAGAGCTTCTAGTTGTGGAAACTGAAGATAGATGATCTACTCGTGGACAAGGACTTGTGGACAGTGATAATCGATGAGATACCGAAAAGTACGATAAGCATGACGGCAGCATCCATGGCAGAGACGACATCGCTGGTTATGGTTTCGGCATCATCTTTAGCAGCCATCACCGAGTGGGAGAAGCTCGATCAGAAAACACAAAGTCTGATTCGATAATGCCTGATCGATTCTGTCCTGATAAATGTTTATAAAGAGAAGATGTGAAATACTCTCGAAGAAGCTGGAAAGCTTTTATCAGAGTAAATCTCTGGTAAACAAACTGTTTAAGCAAAAGAAGTTGAACAACCTTCGGATGGCTGAGGACAATTTTTTCTTTATTCATCTACATGAGTTTAACACTTTGATAAGTCAGTTATTGTTTATCAGTGTTAATATGATGGATGACGATAAGGCTATTACATTGTTCTGCTCACTGCCTGATTCATGGGATAACTTGATAGTTGCGATTGATAGTGGTACGACTAACTGTCATTTGAGAATATTGTGGCAGTCTTATTGTCTGAGGAGATGATGGAACAAGGAACAAAAAACTTGTCAAAAGAAACTTTATCTGTGAGAGGGCGAACTCATGATAGATACTACAAAAGGTCTGGTAATAAATCCAAGCTCATTAGAAGATCGAAAAGTAAGATAAATCTTGATTGAAGTGTTATAAAAAACCCGAACATATGAAGAGCAAACAAATTGGAACACCGTGGTTAGGTTATAAATTTGTAGAACAATTTAGAGATGACAATAATTTCAATATGGGTTTGTTGATGGGGGAATAGAAGGGAGTACATCCTTGACTTAGATCAACGACATATAAGGCAAAATCGGAGGCACAATATACGATACATGAGGATGCAAATGAGCAATACACTAACTTGTATATCTATCGTACATGATAATTTTAAATCCATATCAAACAATTTACAATCAAACAATCAATTAAATTAATTATAATAAAAAAATTATCACGAATCAAACATTAAACACCAGATAATTTTCATTACTCTAATCAAACAAGTCCAAGTGTCCATTTCTTGCAACAATGACCCCAGGATATAATGCAATTAAAGACGTTGGTCCTAAAGTCAAGTGCCTGCCATTATGGACGACAAAACGCATTTACTGATAGCGGAGCAGCGACTGGCTACCACCTGCAGGTACAGCAGCAGCACTCTTTTCTTTCTTGCCTCAAAGGAAAGAATATTCAACTACTGTATATTTTTTATTTTCTGTTTCCCAGCCTGCAAACTGCAAAGGAAGGGAATTATCATCACACTGTTGTCTCATTTCCCTTGGGATACGCGCCCTTGTACGTACTCTCACGCGCATTGATTATTTTCTGTTTGCCAAGAAAAGGAAAAACAGAGCATCAAAGGATTTCTTACCCTGCTCTGGTAAATCTAGCCCGTTGATTACCTAATCCATCGTTTTTGTGTAGAGTTTTTGATTTTGATGTGATGTGTTACAGTTCTAGGGTGGCTCTAGGTTGTATTGCTGGACTTAGAGTGTTCGTTTATCCCTTCAAATAAATTTTCCTTTTTCTTTTATTCTGACGATTTTTTCTCTCACATATTCCTGAGAAAAAACTTGAACATAGATTGATTTAAAAGGTTGAAGTCAACGCGTGTAAGGTTGAGATGTAACTCCTCATAACACCCTATTTTATCTCAATATAATTGTATTTTGCAGATTCTCTATCGTAGTACTAATTTTTATTTTTTTAAAGCAAAAGCATGCGTTTACTTTTTATTTTTTTTAATCATAAGGGAATTTTTTTCTTAACTATGATAAAGTTCAACGAACATTTGAAACAAACAGCAAATTATATAGATTTTTTACAAATCAAGAGATCATTTTATAAAAATCGAGTGACATCTCCAATTAAGAGTGATCGAGAATTAACGAGTGTTAGTACCTAGGGATTTTTTATTTGCGGTGTTTTTGGAGAGAAAACTTAAGATCAAATTTTAATTTCTAATAATGATTATTTGTATTTTCATTAAATATAACCTTTATTTATATTAAATTTTTACACATAAAGGCTCTAAGATTTTAGAATTGCAATTAAATTCTTAAAATCTCTCTATTGATCTTTAATTTCTCCATTCATATAATGTTAAGTTCAATATCACGCTAGCAGTAGTTTGTAACTATTACGTAACAATTGGATCTCATCTAATTAATTATTTTTTTTAATTTGAATTCGAATTAAGACTCTTTTTAATTAATAATTAATTATAATTAATTCTTGAGAGTTTCTACAAGTCATGATTAACACATAGTAATTAGTCATAACCAATGTATTCAGATGGCTAGGAGAACCAAAACGTCTCGCCCAACACTTTTCCCTCTGAAAACACTGATTATAACTAACTAGGCAATATGAATTAATGTGAACATTTTCATTGTCAATTACCATACAATTCAATCATTTCATTATGTAATATCCTTAATTAAACCCGAGGCATGGATTTACGATCAAACCGTAATTATTTAATCATATGTATTTTTATCTCAAGTCCATAACTTATATAGTGAAATTAGAATTTCGTATTTAATTTTCACCCGACTTGGCCAATGTATTTTCAAGCTATGACTTAATTAGATCATATAGGCCATTCACTCTCTTTTAAAAATAGTGATGGATCATCTACTGTACATTCACCTGCCTCCATACATAAGTGGTCATACCCAATTACTACCTTTATGTGACTTGAGATTATAATCACATTTAAGTAGCATCAAAGCATGACGACCTATACACAAAGCATCTATGGTGCCTTAAGTCTAAGAATCAATTATACAACTGCAACATAAGAACTTCTATTGATAACCAGTAAAATGTCAATTAGGAATTAGTTAATCGAGTAAGTTCTGTGTACATGTTCTATAACAAACACTTATATAACTTGTTTTAGTGTCTCATACACTAGTGACTATGAGAATCAATCACTCTCAATTCTGCGAGAAAACATAGTATGTATTAATCTATTCGGATTCATTAATGTCCTTCTTAGAGATCATATGATTAAGAACATTTAAGAATAAAGTTTAAGGAAATATATTTCATTGGCACGATCTTATCATGATGCATGTTTTTATTACTCTTATCCTTTTAAGTTTTTATTGTGTAATGCATATGCAGTAATGAACATGATAAATAATAAAAAAAACATAATTATTATTTATTGTTAATAAATAAATAATATTAATTTACAAATAATATGTTCATAACATCAAATGCTATTGATTTATAAGACATACTACTATTAAAAACTTCTTATCTAAAGTGTCCCTTAACGAGCATGAGTAGAATCAAGGTCCTTTGCGGATCAAGAACGTGTGGGGTGCTCTCTTGACCTTTCCATCGTTTGATTAGGAGAAAACACTTTAGTCACTTTTAAATTTGTTTTATCCTTGTATTTTAGAAATTTTTAAAAACAGTCATAAAAATTCTAGAAACAAATTACCTTTCAAAGAATTGTTTTTTTAAAAAAACACTAACAAAAAATATTTGTTTATGTTTTCAAAAACAAGAAAGTGTTTTGAAAATAGATACTTAGTTGTACCAAAAATGCAGACTTGTGAGACCCAAACCTTTTCACAAGAGTATTTTAGTTTGGGTAAAGATATTTTAACTCCAAATTTGACACAGTGAGTAATGTTAAAATGGAAAGGTAAAGATTAGGTGTCAGCCCTAACAGTGCTCTTCGCCTCGTCTAGTTTGGTTAATGAGATGATAAACACGGTCGGATGTGAGTTTTCCAGCATTGAACTTAATCGTTAACATCGAAGCTAAACATCTTATAGTCAAAAAGAAAATAAAGAATGAGTAAGAGAAACAGTGGGTAGCAGAACGGCCGCATACCATAAATGTAGAAATTAATTGAGCAAGTGGACCAGGTGGCCCCCCATCCACAATAGAAGAAAACAGACGAAAATATTAAAGAATTAATCCCACATAGGAACAAAACGGAGACAGAAAGAACAATGAAAATGTGTATTAAAGCGTTGCAGATGCAGAAGCTGTAGAGAGATGGAAGCCCCGACTGAGAAGAACCACAATTAGCTGACTTTTTTGCTGTTCACTTTGCCTGTTCGAGTTATTACTTGTGATGGTGATGATGATGATGATGGCAAACTGGCAGATCAGCAAAAGGGAATGATGAATATTCCTGCAACTGAACAAATGGAATGATGATATCCTATTGGCAGCAGTTTGGCATTTAGACATCACCTAATATGTCCAAACAAACCACCCAGCAGCCCCGATTTCTTACTATTTGAATCTATTAAAAAAGAATCGCCATTCCTTTTTTAATTTACCTCATACTTCCTTTTATTTTTCTTTTTTTTTTCCTCAACCTTTAGATACGTTTGGTTTAACAGCGAAAACAGTTTATAGATTATAAAATGGTTTTTCAAGGTCAAATTACAGTATATAAATCGTTTAATATTTTTGATAAAATAATAGTAAAGATATTTTTTAGGTAAATTAAATTTTTTAAAAATAAAATTCATTTTTCAAACCTTTTTTTAAATATGTTTAACTTAATTTTTATTCATAATAAATATGTTTAATTAAAATAAATATCTAACAATTGATTATATTTTTTAAAAATATTCTGAAGGTTTTTTGTGACGAAAAATATCCAATAATTGATTTAATTTTTAAAAAATACTTTGAATATTTTTTATGGTAAAAAATATTATGTTTCTGTTATAAAAAAATAATATATGATTAAGCAAAAAAAATATCATAAAATATTTTAATTAAAAAAAACATATATATATATATATATATATATATATTAACTAAACCTAAAATTTATAAAATATTTCATCAACTCAAACCAACCATACTTAACTACTAATAAGAACTTGTTTTTAAATAAGATACCATCAAAATGATTACATTTTAAAGTAATTTGAGTTATGTTAGATTATAAATTTTTTAATCATTAATAATAATAAATAAAAATGGAACTTTGAGTTCATATTTATGTTTGATTCGTTATTCATTCGTTAAAATACAAATATAAATATAAAAAATAAAAAATATTAATAAATAATTTTTTTAATTTATATTTTTTTATCTGTTATTCGTAAAACTCAATTCATATTCAATTTAAATCGTTATTTTTTCACTTAATTAAAATATTTTTATTAATATTTATTTTTAACATGTTACTGATTTTTTAAAACTCGATTATAAAAATGAAAAGTAAAACTTACTTAAAAAAAAACGAATTACCTATTAAAACGCTGTCCTAGTATCCGACTCATATCCGCTCCTTCATACCGTACTCCACTTCTAATAATAAATATGAATGGAGAGAGAGAGAAAGCGAACGGGAGGACGTGGCTTGGAGGACGCCGGTTAATTTGGCGTGTGCAGCAGAAATTTTTTTACGGCATCGGGAAATGTGCCACAGAGAAGAAATTTGCAAAATCAAATCAGTTTCTCTCTCTCCCTCTTTTTGACTGACTGTAGAGAGACAAAGTGCATGTACCGTTTAGAAAGAGAGAGATCTTGAAAAGAGGGGATTTTATTGTTGAACAACTTCAATTACTGGGAGTATTTGTTTAGGCTTTATCTTTTTATGTTAAGTCTAGTCAGTCGCCGAGCTAGAGAAAACAAGTGACGTAGACTATTTCTCTGTTCTCCTCCTACCTTTGATTCTTGAGAGATAATTCAATGCATTTATACAGAGTACTGTTAATGCACGATGTGATAATTGAGATCGGTAATTATATCAAAGGGTAAATGGCTGTCGCCTGTCGCCCAAGCCTAAAAAACTAGGATGCTCATTTCACGAAAATACCTTGGCCACTCCCCGCAGAATTTTTGTTCCATGAAATAATCGAATTTTTTTATTAATAATATAAAAAATTATAATAATAATTAAATAAATTAATAAAAAAATTTAGTTGCATGAGTACATTACTCCTTTCTGCATAATCCATACCAAATTATCAACAATATTAAAAATTGTTTATAGACTTAAATGCATTCATTATCTTCAGTTTTAGAGTATTGAATTTTTTTTGAATTGAAATCAAGTTTATAGTGAATTTAAATGTAATATTATTGAATAAAAAATATTTAAATTTAAATTTATCATGATGATATTTAATTTTTTAATTTAATTTTTATTGTAATTTAAAATTTTAATTTTTTTAAAAATATTATAATTGATATTTTTCAGTAAAATCTCCATTAACTACCATTCAAACTAGTAATTGCTGAATACTTACCTAATTTGAGTGACTTAATTACTTGAATTGCCTTAGTCAATGTTATGATTAAAAAAATAATTTTAAAATCCCAAAAAAATCTCAAAAAAAGTAAGTTCTAGAGTCTCTTTTTCCTTTTTTTTTTTTTTTTTTTAATGAAATCATACATTTGACCACAAAATGATTATCAATTACTATGATTTGATATTTTGTTATTATGAAATGTACTACAATCATTACAAATGCAGCTTAATGTTTTTTTACCACGTTGATATTGATTACCATGAAATAATGAGATTAACTATTCTGTTATCAAAATTATGAAATAAAATATGTAATATATTGTTTTTATATATAAATTTAAATTTTTTAAATTTTGAGATTTAATGGGGATCACTTGATAATCAAAATTTATGTGTATTATATATTTTACTTTATAGTTTTTTTGACACAAGATATCTTAAAATAATTCCAATTTACCATTCAACGTAATAAATTAACATTTTCGACTGGTTAAGGGATTGTAGTTGGACCCCAAATTGCATCTTTTTCTTCCTTACCTCATATCTATTTGCAACTACCCTAAAACCAAAGATATTGAATGTGTTTAAGCATAATTTATAATTTCATGTCGAGATATGAAAGCGTTTGATCTACCCGTCGACACTAATAGTATTGAAGTTACTTTATTAAGGAAAATATACAAGAGTATCACGCAGTTTGATTTTGTTAAATTTAACTTCCTTGTAGTTTTATCGTAATCAAATAAAAATCAAATCAAACAAAAGATTTTTTTAATCGCAACGCTTCAAATTGATTTAATTGTTATAATGGTTTTTTAGATTTAAATTAACAATATCAAACATAAAAAAATAAATGTGGTTGAATTTTTAAATTTTTTGATTAAAATATAAAAATTAAACAATTCTTATCGTTTGATTAAAATATACGTAAAGAAAATTTGATTGAAATTTTAATTTTTAATCTTAAAATAAAAAAAATAATACACAAAAATATCATACGGTTTGATAATTATTTTATTATAATAAAATTATAAAATACTTCAACTTAAATATTGAAACCACTTATATTGAAATTTAACAAAATTAAATTATTTTTTTGTGTATTTTCTTTTTTATTTTATTGAGACGTTTTATATTCATGTTGATAGCCCACACTGCCCTTATTTTCGTAATACCGCATGTGGGAGTTATGAGAAGTCCTTTCGTTCACCCACTTTTCATTTTCCGAACAAGCTTTTTTTCCTTCTACAAAGAAACCAACATCCTACCCACGTGACCATTTATTTTATTATTTTTCAATAGATAATAAATATGACCAACTTTACACGAATGTAAAGTTTGACATTCGCTTGTAAAGCCATGTTTGTCAAAAAGATTTGTCATTAAAAAATTTCCCATCCTATTCTGCCTGCAATCGAGGTCACCTAAAACCAATTGCAATAATTAATATGGAAAATGAAAGTGACTCTGGAGAATTCTGTTCATTTCCTAACCTTATTTTTTTATTCCAAAATTCCAGTGTTTAATCATTTATTTGACTCTGCCTTACTGCTAAGTCCTAGTTTTCCAAAAGAACAAGTTGGGATAAATAATTAATTTGACCAAATCAAATTTCTTATGTTTTGACCATAACATTGCAGCTGTAATTTCAAAGCCTGGCTGATATTTGAAATTAGAGGGTGGGAACAGGTCGGTCAGGTTGGGATTTGTGGGTAACTGGTTTAGTAGATAAAGGGTTAACAGATATGGATTAAGATACGGTTAAAACATACACCCAACGGTAAGATGACACGTAGATAGTTTTTGGTCTAATAATAAAATGACACGTAAATATTTTTAGATCTAATAGTAAAATGACACGTGAATATTCTTACTTTTAATAAAATAATGATGTAGGAATAAACTATTAACAAATTCACTGTCATTCTCGGATATCTCTGCGCAGGCCTACACTCATAATTCCAAAGAACCCTATTCTCGGACACTTCTATCCAGACCTGCGAGCGTGATTCCAGAAATCATGATATTTCTTGGACACCCGGTCATACCCGCTTACAGAGGAACACGGTCTCCGAGATTGCTTCATCCTTTGCACGTGAGCAGTCTCACATCTGAAACACTATAGAAAGGCCCAAATTATGCAAATCCTAAGACACAATCACAATTACATTTACTGAAAGCACCAACGTCCACATTGTTCTAAAAGCTTATACTAAAAAAAGCATCGGAGCGTCCTCGGAGGCATCACTCCCTCCCTCCTTCGGTGACTCTTTAGCTCATCCCACTTTCTTTGTGCAGGCTCTCCCTCAAAGAATCGACCTCCAACTCAGCAGCACATTTTTAGCATCATCATATTAAAAATATTTGTTTTTTAACGAGTTTTATTTTTCATGTTGTTTTATCAGACGGACAATTGGTCAAAAACTTGTATGAGCAAAAAATCTTTTATTTGAGTGAAAAAATGATAATCTAAATTGAATACAAACCAAATCTTATGAATAACGGATCAAAGAGTAACAACTAAAATTTTTTTACTTCTCAATCAATTTTATTTTTTATTTTTTATTTTTATATTTATATTTTAACGACAAAATAACAAATTAAACTGGAATAGGATAAAAAAAAAAATACTTCTATGTGAAATTCTAGCATTCAACGGCCACCATACATTTTTCACAACACTAAATGTGATTAGAAACTAAAAAACAATATCTTAATTCTCATGAATCATGATGATCTAGGGAATGAACAATGATGGAACGATGGGCTCCCACCATCTTGACTTTTCAACCTCAAGGCATTGAATTAGGTAGACGGTTTGACTAATTCTGTTAACTTTTACTGATTGAAGACCTTGTGGAATTCAAGTGTATCATGCAATTCAAGGACAGATCGAACAAGTTTAGGTATAATTTTGTGTCAAAATTGAAAAGTCACGCGTATCAACCAAATAAATTCTTGGGAAGACTTAACATTAACATGATAAAAAATATGTAAAAAATATATATTTTTTTATTATACATTTATTTATAAAGATAGATAATGATCAATTCGGGTTGAATGCAGGTAATCCTTGTGAATACGAGCGAAAAAAATTTGATTTTAAGCGAGTTAATTTTTTCACATTCAAACTCAATTTACTATTTCGTGAATGAATTTACGGATGATTTATTAAAAAATTATTAATATTAAATAAAACAAATATTAAAAAAAACACACAAAAACGTTTTATTGATGACAAATGTGATGACATCACCTTTATAGTTCATTTTTCCACCTTAAACAACAATTTTTCCTCATGCCATCTTAATTTTCAATAAACTATTATGAAAGACGAGAGTACTTTAATCACTTTTATATAAAACATTTAAATATGAAAGACGAGAATCATTCAAATCTCTTAATTTCATCCATTTTACTAGATATCCATTTCATAATCCAAACATAGTATGCATATGATCCAAACACAGTGTTTTTGAAGCATAAAAGCTTACCTAAAGTACAAAACTATGTAATACCCTTTCATAAAAATATTACTATATATATATATTAGTATTTTCATACACGTTACGTGTATATTAATTTTTTTATGTGATTATCATGTTTAATATGTTTATAAATAAATTATTATTTATTTTTTTTATAATTATTAATAATTTTTTTTTGATTTCGTGAAAATCAACATGAAACTAAATTTGTGAGATCAAAATCTTTAAAATGTAGTTGATCTCCATTTTGGTCTCTTAGTCCTCAAATGAATTGCACCTTTTATGCAAGAAGCAAAGTTGGTGGCACCCACAAACTTTTGTACTAATAATTAATTTTTATATATACATATATATATAAATTTTTGGGCTCCTTCGTACATGGAATTAGAGTGAACTCGATTGAAATTAGAGACTCAATTGAGAAAAAAATAAGATATTTGAAAAAGTAGGACCCACCTTCTTTGACTTTTCATCCTTGAAGATTGGAATTAGGTCGTCGATGAGTAATTGGTTTGTTTGCAACCTCGATCTAGTCATGCACGTAATAAGCCATGCAAAACCATTAGCTGACGTGGCACGAACATCGCACGACAGTGAGGATTTTGCCGACAAGTGACAAAATTGTGAGTATTCCTTCTAGAAATCACCAAAAAAAAAAAAAATCAAAGCTGTTAGGTTTAGGTGTTTTATGTTTTTGTGGCAAAGATTTTAAAGTTTCCATTTGATTCCATAAGAACATAAGAAATTATTCTTTCAATTTTATAGATCATAGAATTCTTTTGCGTGTAACATACTCCCATGTCCCAAGTCATGCATTTATGCTTTCTCCAAATTAATATATTTACGTTTGAAAAATTGATTCATTTATTTATTTGAGATAATTGACTCTCTTTGGTTTTTGAGTCTCGGTCCGATAAAATCGATTTTGTGAGAGTTATTATAAAATCAAAAAAATTCATTAATAATCATAAAAAAATTAAATAATAATTATAAAAAAATAAAAAATTACTATTTAATTTCTTTGTGATTATTAATAAACTTTCCATTAAAACTCTTACTGACCCAATTTCGTAGTATAAAAAAAGAAAGAAAAGAAAAGCAGACGCACGAGAAAATGCCTCCCAAAAGAAACCCAAATGTGAAACATAAAGAAGAATCTAATAACGCCGGATATATAGGCTTTACTTAATTATTATACTAGATCAGTACAGCATAGAAAATGGCTGTGGAAAGATCCGCACAACAGGAAAACAGATGAAAAATTTAATACAGAGATAAAGAATGACACAGCCAATCAAAATATTGGTATTAAAGAAGAAAGTGATATGGATCTTTGGTATGCCAGTATAACATACACTGGAACTTAGGAAATGGGCTCTAACAATTAACAAAGGTCTGATTTGCTTCTCAAGGACAATGTAAACCACAACCCCAATCCGTCTAAATACCAAGTCTCCCTAGAGGGAGAATATGAATACTCTCATTTGCCCATAACGACCACTTTTTTAACCCACAAAACCAATACACCATGTATAAGAATGGTAGCATTGTTATAATGGCCTTTCCAAAACAGGGTACCAAGTAGAATGTTACTCAGTATAATCACTTATCACCCTACAAGAACGAATCTTGCTTATAAGAGATAAGGACTACCTCCTATTATGTAAGCCAATAAGCCCAATGAGGCGGCCTCGTAGAAGAAAAAAAATTACAATGTATCAAGTAACAAGCGAGTTCCTCTGCTTTTCTATAATTATTTTCAAGTAAAAGCCATCCCTTGTGATGCAAGTAGCCAGAGGCATAGGTCAACTAGAAGGCATTCAATCAAGTAAAACCATGCCAATGAGTGATTTTATTCCCTAAAACAAGATTGCACAAATGATAAGAGATTTGAAAAGAATAAGGAATCTGTTACATTCATCAGGACAAACGGTTCCAAATGACATTCCATCGGAAGCAGCAATGAACATCAAAATATCCACTCCCCTCGAAGCTTCCTGTCAGAAATTTGAACCGGAGTTTCTGGCAGAATTAGTAGAGGTTCAAAATTACAAGAACACAAACAAAATCCTCCAGGAAAATTGTTGGTAGGCAATTAAATGCAAAGTATTAACTTGTTAGGACAACTACACCTCCAGAAGATAGGAGTACATGCAAAAGGCTTGCTGAGTGAAAGCACCATAAAAAAATTTCACAATAGATATTCTTTCATGGAACAATCACCTATAGAATGTACTGAGATTCATAATTGCATGCGTTCTTGAATGCCTGTACACCACAATATCTTTGGCCATTCAGAAGTTTCATACAACAATCATCTATAAAATGAAGTGATTCAAATTGAATGAACTCTTTAACACCTGAACACCACAATATTTTTAAATGCTATGAAGTACCTAAGAATAGTATTTAGCTCATTTCAAAAGTGATGCTATTACTTGGGGGCGGATTCAAATTTTTTTACTTGGAGGTGTGGGCGAATAGATGCACTTCTGATATCTGAATCATATTCTAATTAAAGAAGTTGACTCTAATTTTTGAGATTAAATTCTTGAACAATTAAGAGGACAGTGTTTATCAATCATCATGAATATAAGCATAAGAATAGAGGTTGAAGTTAAGAAGACACATTATTTTCCAAGTGATTTACAACTATTCTTTCAGGGTGGGTTTGGTATGAGGTAATCTACCACTGTTCCTAGGGATGTTATGAGGAAAAGATATTTTCCCATGATTGGTATAGCAATAAATGGGAATCCATACGTGAATATTTTTTTTATCAATGTCTCTACATGCCCTCAAACTTGATTACCCCCTAGATAAGTGCTTATCTTTCATTCCCATGGTAATAGAAAGTGAATATTTTTTCCTAAAAATGCCCTTCCACACCCAAGCTCTTTTCTCCCCCTCTACTCACTGGTAGCAGTGATCATCGCTGGTCACAGGCTAGGCACGACCACTGGTCACGGCCTAGGTGCAACCACTGAGTAGTAAATTTATTTTTGTATTAATTTTTTAAAATAAAAACAAAAGTATTTTAAAAAAGACGAAAAAATATAAAAAATAGAGCAATTGTCAAAAGCATGACCAATGGTTGTGCTTGGGCAGCGACCAGAGGTTGCACCTGGGCAATGACCACTGGTCACGGCCCAAGTCCGATGTCCATTTTTTGTTTTTCCATCTTTATTTCTTTAATATTTTTTACCAAAAAAGTTATAACCCAAGGCCATTATTACATGTTATCTGGTTTAATAATAACTACAAACTATTTAATTAATCACTTACAAGTTACAGTAATATATTAATATTTATAAAATTATAATTTATATGTTCTAGAGAGTTAGTAGAAATATTAAAATTTGTTGAAAAATAATTTATTTAAATGCTTATTTTTATTTTTATTTTTATCTGATTTTCCAATTTTGATCGTGACTATGCGATGCTCTTGAGGTTTATTTTCCAATTTTCACAAATATTAGGTAGAACAATAATTGGATAGGGCTTCTTTTTCCTTTACTCTAAAATTCACTTCAATGCATTGCCGAAGAAAGATCTATTTTAGAGAGAGTGGAGAAGAACGTGGAAAAGGAAGAAGTTTATAGATAGAGAGATGAGGAGGAAAAAAAGAACAGTAAATAGTGAAACACTATTATTATATCTGTCAAAATATTAAAAAAAATACTCCTCCAGTCTCAAAATGATTGTCACTCTAACTTGATTAAATGATTAATTTTTTCTCTAATTTCAAATTTAGAAAGTAATTAAAAATTCTCAAATGTACTTTCATAAAGTTTATGAGTATTAAAAAAATATCGTCTTATAATTTTAAATCAATAAAAAGAATAGAGTCAAAATTGCTTCAAAAAGTCAGAAATGACATCCATTTTGGGACGGAGGTAGTAGAAAGATGTAGTTTAAGTTAATTTTGAGCAAAGTGATGAGGTGGCATCAACTTATGTTTTTGTTTAGAATTTAGGGTTGAGATGGGGCTACAATTTCTCTCATGTGCCCTACCTCAATGAATAGAACCAGGATCCAATTTCCTGAATGTTAAAAAGGATGCAAGCTGAGTGGGGAAAGAGAATTTTAACTTCACTTCAGACACAAAGTTTACAAAATACAACCTTACAATCAATTTTACTTATGAAAACATAGACTTATGTTTTCTGTTTGGTACGTTGGCGAGGGGATCGAACCCGAATCTCCTATACGGACGACTCGAAAGTGACCACAAGGCCAAGAGGCTCGGGTTAAACTCGTGTTTCTAAAGTTACATATAGAATTTTTATTTAAGAAAAATATATATTCAATAATAGTTAAAATACGAAATATAGTTTTAATAATTTGTATTTAACATAATTTTATTACATAGATATAATCCCGCACATAGTGCAAGGGCTCTACTTGTTAAATAAAAAGAGAAGGTTACTTTAGTAAAGTGCGAATATTTTTTTTGATAAATAAAATTTATTAAAAAAAGCACCAAGAGGGTGCAACTCGAAGCCAAAGGCTAATTACAATGAAAAAAGTCCACCAAGTCTAAAAAAATCATTATTATTTACAAAGAAATTCCCTCTAAACCAAAAGTTGAGGGTATTGAACCAACTATTTCTTATAATTCCAAACGGTCTCTCCACTCAATCAAAAGCTCTCCGATTCCTTTCTCTCCATAGTATCAAACAAATAGAGTGAGGAATCAAAGACAAAGCCTTCTTGACCTACTTAGAAGCTCTAAAGCCACTCCAAGCCCAAATTTCATCTATCACGGAGCTCGCAACCACAAAAGGCACTCCCAAATTTTATAAGCCATCTCCCGCAAACTTCTCACTAAAGAGCACTCCACCAAGAGATGAAACTCAAACTCGACACAATCCTTGCAAATATAGCACCTATTAACAATCGTTTTTCCCCGTTTTTTAATATTGTCAAAAGTAAGAATTTTCTCCCATGAGGCCTCCCACAAAAAGAAATTAACTTTCTTGGGAGTGTTGGAGCACTAAATTGTTTTCCAAGGGAAATTGGAAAGACCATTCGAAAAGGCACTATCAAGGAGGAATTTATAAAGATATTTCACTTTAAAACCTTTATCCAGGCAAGGTCCCCATTTCATCGCATCCTCTCTGCCTATCTCACTCCTAGAGCTATATAAAGTTTCCAAAAACATCGCAACCTCTTTTACTTCCCAATCTTGAATATTACAGATAAATGGCACAACCCAAGAGACCCCTTCATTAGACAAAGTGTAACAAAAGCTAACCCGCGCTTCTTTATCTCCCACAATATTAAAAGTACCCCAAAATTTGTCCTTTAAAGGAGAGTTCTCACACCAAATATCGTACCAAAAACAAGTTCTAACTCCATTACCCACCAAATCTCAACAAAGGGCCGAAAGTCTTCCCACCCTTTCCGAATCCATTCCCAAACCCCCACTTCATAGCCCCCCCCCCCCCAAAAAAAATCTCCTTCGACATCCGCCATCATGATCCATCCCAAATTTGGCCACCGCCACTTTTCTCCATATGTGATCTCTCTCAAAAAGAAATCTCCACAGCCATTTGCCAAGAAGTGCCTTATTTAGTAAGGAGATAGATTTAATACAAAGCCCCCTTTTTCAAAGGATGTTTAACCACACCCCAATTAACCAAATGGTACTTATATTGCTCCGAAGTGTTACCCTAAAGGAATCTTCTTTGAATGCTTCCAATCTATTAGCCACCGAACTAAGGATAGGAAAAAGAGAAATATAATAGATGGGAAGGCTAGAGAGAGTGCTCTTTATAAGAGTGAGTCTACTCCTTTTCGAAAGTTTCGAAAGGTAATGATTTTTCCATCCAAACAACTGTTTCTCAAATTTTTCCACAATCAGGTTCCAAATACTTTTATCTTTGAATTTATCCCCGAGGAAGACCAAAATAGGAAATAGGGAGAGTTCTAATCTTACACCCCAATAAGCTAGCAAGGAACCAACCATTACCAGCTTCACGAAGCGTGATTAAGTCACTTTTACCAAGATTGATCTTAAGATCCAACACCGCCTCAAAACAAAGAAAAATACAACGAAAGTGTAAAATTTTGAAATCTTAAAATTTTTCCACCCAAAATCAACCACCATTTCTTTTTCGCACATTTAAAATCCCATTAAATCCATCAATAAAAATCCCAAAAACTAAGAAATAATATCAATTTATAATCTTATCCATCTTCTCTGTTCCTTTCTCTTTGGCTCCCAATCATTACAAGCTCCCTCTATCTAGCTCTTTGATATGCTGCACATGCATATTTCCGGATTTTTTTTATAAATCATATTTGCGGATTTCTTAGATTAGTTTTGTTTTAAGTTTACTTGATTTTCCATTTTTACAGTTCCTTTTCTTTTGTTTCAAGACGACCTTTGGATACATTTAAATTAATTGAGCATGTTAATCCTGTTTTTCCTGTAATCCAAGTCACTTTTTAAAATTTAGATTATTTTACATTTTATGTATTCAATTTTATCATGACGTTATAGTAATTGTCGGCCCCCAAAAAATAAAATTCCTGGCTCCGCTACTAACCCACAAAGAGAATCCTCTAAAAACTTCACAAACCAACCTTAGATCATGCATAACCCAAAAGTCAATGAACACCCAGATTAAATGAGAAAACAGAAACCCTAAATCAAAAGCCTGCCAATACCATGACTAGATTAAACAGCACCCCTCAATCCAATCTCCTAAAAAACAGAACACCGATCAACAAAACGCCCTAAATTTCAACAAAAAAAAATCCTAAAGATCATGCATAAGAGATCAAATATCAATCTACAAAACCCGTCAATAGAAATTAATAAAAAAAGAGACTAAAACAAGACATGGGAAACAAAAAACTTACAAGAAACAAGAAGGCGAAGAGAAGCATAGACTGATAATAAAGCAGGCTAAGCATTGGCAGTTTTGGGGATGAGAGGAATTGTGGCACCCTGCTGATGCTGCTTCAACTTGGCTTGTTCCTCGCGGATCTTCTGCATCTTTAGCATCCTCTCCATGACCAGCTCGTACTCGCACTTCTCGTAAACGTGGCGTTCGTTCTCGCACTTCCACGGAAGGTAGAACTCCGCTTGCCTACACTTGTTCAGTGGGATCAGCAGGTGCGCGCATTGGTCTCTGTACGAAAGAGGGACCTTCGCCTCCACCATTTCTGCTTGTGTTGCTATCATCTTCTTCGATGATCCCTCCACTTCCATGATTACGAAGCTGCCTTTTGTTCTCCACGCAATAGTACCTTGTTTGATTGTTTGGCTCTCAGCTGGGTGTTTCCCTTCTACTGGTTGTTTGGGTTTTGGTCTTTAGTTATACTACTGCTTGAGCTGGGCCAAGACGTTGTGTCGGTTCCGGCCTTTTTATTTTGTTTTAAGGGACCCGATTTGACTTAATTTTGAAAACTTTATTTATAACATTTGTACACATAAAAATTAAAAATTATTACATTACCAGTGAAGTTTATAAAAATTATCAGTGAATTTTGTCAAACTGTACGTGGTTTGACTTAATTTTAGAGTTTTGCTGGTAATATTTGTACAGATCCAAATTGGGTAGCTTCACTGGTAACAATTGTACAAACCCAAATAAAAATTATGACATTATCAGTGAATTTAAATTGAATGTTATCATTACAAATTTGAATTTAAATATTCTTCATTTGATGATGTGGCATCCAATCTCACTGAAAATTTGATTTCATTTCAATTCCTAAATAGAAAGAATCATGATTCTTAGTAAATGATGTATTTATAATTTTGACTTGATGACTTTTTAATTATCCAATATTTTTATATCAATAAAAATCATGATTAATTTTGAATAACTTATAAAAACTTGATAAGCTTTTTGGAGATAAATTTTTATTAATCTAATTAAATTTATGTCTTATTTATAAAAAAATACTTCATTTCATTGAAGAAAATGCAAATCGGCCACAAGAGCCGAAAATACAAAATCAGATGGTTGACCTTTGATTCTCCCAAACACAAGGAGCAGTCACTGACAAATTTTTTTTTTTGCAGGAGTATGATTATATGAGCCACAAAATTATAAGACTTGTGGTGAAAAGATTAATCGAAGCAAACTCAGAGTCGAATTTGAGCTCGATTTTTTAAAATCAAACTTGACTTGATTTTTAAACTTAAAATTTAAATTAATTTAATTTTTGAGCTTGAACTTGACTTTATTTTATATATAATTGTATAACTTTTCATATTGCATTTTTGGTAAATAATATACCTTGAGTTGGTCCAATAACTATTGGGTTGAATCATAATTAATTGAAATCGTTTAATTAGGTTTAATTTTTACGGGCCGTAGAGGATTGATTGATAAGTGATTGGGCCTAAATCAAATCCATTAAAATTTCTTAGTAAAACCAAACTGGCCAAAATTTAGTTAAATGGGTTAAAACCTTATCAAGTTTGGCCAAGGCGAGCAAGGCTTAGAGATGGACCGTGAATGTGATCGATTCCCATTGGTTGAAAATAAAAATCAAAAGAAAAGAGGCTCACTCGACTAACCCCCCCCCCCCCCCCCCCCCCCATCAAGTTGATCGGATAGGAGTAAGGCTTAGGTATGAACCGTGGATGTGATCAATTCTCATTGGTTGACAAAGCTCTCTTTGCTGTTAACATCTAGATTTATGTCCGAGTTATAACAAATAGGGAAGCAATTTAAAGATAAAAAGGATGTAATAGGATAATTTAAAGATAATACAATAGGATTAAATGAAGTGTGATTTTTTTATCCATCACTATTAGTCTGTGAGTTAAATAAATGCTGGATATTTGTTTTCTTTTTAGTGTTTTGAGACTATCCTCAAGGACAGTAAAAGCAAATAAGAGTTTTCATTCTTTCTAAAGCCCCCATGGGAAAAATAGATATAGGTTGTTGCGCACCCTTTAAGCAGGCCTGACACTTCAGTTTTACGCTCCAACATCTATTAAAACTACTCATCCAGTGACCAATTTTAGGCCAATTCATTTCCATGCATGAATCCTATACACCTAACAATTATACTACATTTATTGATGTCAACACTTAAAAAGGAAAGCAACAATATATAAAAGGCACACGCACAACAGTAATTACAAAGCAACGTTATCCAATATAGTACAGTCTGTTTGTTCCCTTTGAACCTGGAAGGAGATCTTGTAGTTGCCGAGCATAAACTATTCATTGCACAAGCCATTTGAGACAGAAGTCATCCAAGAAATGACTAGAACACCACCCTCTTGAGAAATACCTTAAGAAGCCTTCTTCTGTTTATACCTTTTGGCACAGGTGACGTACACTGCCATGTTTAAGAGACTGAGTCCAGCCAAAAGCCAGAAAAAATAATCAAGATGACCCTTATTCAGGTTATCTGGTATCCACCCTGCCTTTCCGCCCATAGTTGTGAAGTGAGTCACAACGGTAAGAATAAATGAGCTCAGGTAATTCCCCAATGAGGTTGTCAGAAGTGCCAAGGCAGTGCATAAACTCCGCATGGCATCTGGAGACTGATCATAGAAGAACTCAAGCTGCCCAATGAACGTAAATACTTCTGCAGCACCCAATAAGAAAAACTGAGGTGCTTGCCAAAAAATACTAAGTGGTACAGGAACTCTTTTGTCAACCAACCCAAGCTCTCTTGCAAGGTACAACCGCCAAATCTCTACCAATGCAGCAGCTGACATGCATAGGACAGATAGAAAGAGACCAATTCCCATTCGTTGCAACTCAGAGAAACCCTTATCCTTGCCTGTGAACTTCCTTGCAACTGGAACAATGAACCTATCATAGACGGGGACCCAGAAAATGACAGCGATGACATCAAAAGTTCCGAGAGAGGCAGGAGGAATCCTGAAAGAACCAACCCATGTGTCCATCATCGTCCCTTGTTCCACAAACAATGTTGACATTTGAGCATAGACAGCAGCAAAGACAATTCCAGTAGCCCAGATGGGAAACATTCGGATCAAAATTTTCAATTCCTCAATCTGTGTTACAGTGCAAAGCCTCCATTTATTAGAGAAGTCCCCAGTTTTGACCTCAGCATCTGAGAGAACAGCAGCTTTGTCAAGGCACCTGTGCCAAAATAGATGTTAGTAAAAATTATTTTAGACAGAAGTTGAGTAATTGTTGAGGAATTAGATATATTATATCTGTGCCAAGTTATCAAAATTTCAGTCTAAAAGAAAATAAGAAATATCTGAAATGTTGTCATGATTTCAAGACAGCATATCAGGAAAAAAAAAAATTCCCATGCAGTTTGGCAAATCAGACTTAGTTACTCTCTAGCTTATCAAACATTTAGAAGCATGCATTGCTCGCCGTCTTTCCAGGAAAATTATTCAAGAAAGCAATTAGAGAGCATAATAAAAGGCTCTATGAAAAATATGAGACCCTATGAGAACAAATTCAACAGGAAGGCAGAGGTAAAAAAACTGTACACTCATTGATATACTCCTCTATAAAATGAGCATAATTTTAGGAATTCAAAATTTTATTAGCTCAATATACTTAACAAATAATTAAAAGGTGCAGCATGTACAAAATTTAACAAAGAGGTGCTCATGGAGAAAATGGGAATGTTTGGACAGAACAAGTTCACTGCTTGCACAATCACCTTGAAAAGTGTGTCTTGAAGGGGAGAGGAACCCTACTAATTGGCCAATTATCACACCTTGGAGAACTAGGCGTCGAGCCCATCTGAAATATTTACTAAACGACGCCATTCTTGTACATTATTATCCTTTAACTGATCCCTATTTCATATTTATCTAATGTGTTCAAATGGAAAACATAGAAACAATTTGAATTCAATGGGCTGCCCAAAGAAGCTCTTACTATGTGTGTTTTTACACACACACACACACACACACACACACAAAAGCAATCACACTTCTGTGACGATAAAGAAAACAATTATGCACTAATAAATGTTTAAAAAATAGTATTTCAATTTAGGTAGTGTAGAAGAAATTACTTGAATTCATCACTGTGCTCCAGTTTCCGACTTCCCGCAATGGCAGAGTTTTTGTCTTGTGTTTCATACAGGAGACTACTGTCTTTTGGGACCTCTAGATTCCACTTACGGAATGATGCCACCAGAACCTGACACACTCTTGTTATAGGGCTTCCCCCAGGTTTCTGAAATCTATAGAGGGGTGTGCCTGAAAAGAAACTTGCAATAGCAATGCCCATAAACAATGTAGGAATTGCAAATCCCAGGCCCCACCCAACATTTACTTGAATCCACACCAGAAGACTGCCTGACACGATAGCACCAATGTTGATGGAAAAATAAAACCAGTTAAAGAATGATCCCTTCTTTACTCTTTCTTGACGATCAGTATCATCAAACTGATCTGCTCCAAAAGATGAAACACATGGTTTGATACCACCAGTCCCGAGAGCAATCAAGTAGAGCCCAATGAAGAATACTGCATACTGAGCTGGTGCAGCAGAAGGGCATACAGAACCCACACATTCAGCAGGCTTCAGAGCTGGAAGTGAGGCCGAGAGTGTCAAAACAGTCATTCCCTACACCAAATAACAACCTTACATCAACCAACACTTAGTAGAATGTGTAAAGGACATGTAGAGCATAGATGAAAACAATCAATGCAGATAAAAGATGACATGTGGCAAACTGATATCACATGCCACAGAATCTATCGGCACTCATGCCAATAAAACCTCATCTGTCACAACTACCCAAGGTGCATATATCAGATTCTACCTTGATATATTAACATTTTTGTCGTTTGTGACACCATCAGAAGCACAAATCCTTTTACTCTCTTATCACATTTAACCTATCAATCACTAAAATGCAATGTCATTTTTGGTTACAGCATTGACTAAAGCTTAGGGCACAGCGCTTCCAGCACATTGCATAAAGATTCCTTTACTAATTACACACCTTAAAACTTCAGAACTATCTATTATCTCTCTGTGAAAAGGAAAGTTCAGATATTTTCCAAACAACTATTGACCACAAAATTCTAAGAATGATGAATTGCACATGCAATCCACAGTAGAATCAAGAAAAAGGGTGACAGACCTGAGACTATGATATAAAATAATTGGTGAAATAACTAAATAGAATAAGAACTAGTAATCTAAGGCTCTAGTTCTGCTGGCTTGATGGTGAGGAGGATGTCTGAGAAATCATGTGGTCAGGCAACGATAACAAAATACTTTTTTGTAACAAAAAACAAGTAGCTTCAATGAATATTTACAATGAAATAGATTGTGGAGAAAACAGCAATTGTCCAATATCTTCCCCAATAAGCATCAGCTAGAACAGCTCCAATAAGAGGTGTGAGATAGCATGTGCCCTGCCATGTGGTAACATTTCTTGCAGCTGAAACATTTCCCTCGTGTAATTTGGTGGTAAGGTAAGTAACAAGATTGGCAGCAATCCCATAGTAGGCCAAACGTTCACAGCATTCATTACCTGTATGTGTAAATCATTATACAAATGTCAGAAATAAGATGAACTGCTCTGACTAAAGCCATGTCATGCACAAAGATAAGTTACCCAAAATGAAAGGGCATGCTTTCCAATTTCCAGTTTTATGCTTCAGAACAGGCTTCCCATTAATGTCAACTGAACCATCTCCTGTGTATAAGCTGCTGTTTTCATTCTGAAAATAATATGTTAAAAAGCATATGAGTAAGGTAGACAACCTCCAAGGCTCTTGAGTAAGCAAACCTTTGTAGAGGAGAAGTATTCATTGTAAATAAGAGAGAAAGAAAGGGAAAAAAAATAAGAAAGGAAAAGGTTTAGTAAATTAAAACAAAGAAGAATAATTGTTTCATATACGGTTAGCACAAATGGTAAATAAGCCGAGCTCGAGAAGTAGCAGAATCCAAGCCTTGAAATACTTGGCTTGCAAGCTCACAAGCCTGGCTCAAAATTCATATTTTATGAATTAAATTTATATTTATATTATATACATTTAAAAGATAACTTGTGTCTAATGTTTAACAGAGAGCCTGCTCTTCTTTAAAGAAGCCCCACGTGCCATTCTAAAGTCCGCGAAGAGTTGAGAATCTTTATAACAAGAGTTCCTCTTCATTCTATCTTTTGTAGCTGAAGTGGAATTCAGAGCCTAAATTAAATTTAAATTTAAATTAGCCAGTCCAAATTCAATTGAAATTTTGAGTATTTTCTTTTCAAGTCTAAGTCTCTGATAAATCAACCTGGAATATATTGAAAGAAGAATGATGCTTGGGTGATCGACCAAGAAGAGGAGATTACAATTCTTGAGGTGTTTGTTAAGTATTTGAGAGGTAAACTTCCTTTACAGCAACCTCCGCTCTAATCAAGCTATGCTTTGCTTTCCATTAGTTTTTTTATTGTCGTTTTTGCATGATTTATTCACACACATGTGGCATGTTAGGCAATTGATTGGGCATCTAGATAACAAAATGTGTGGAGGACAAAGCTACCATCGCTGCAAATTGTCCGATGCAGATGAAAGAGTGGTTAAAGCTGGCAACAAGGTTCTTCCTCTCTCATGTGGGATTGAATCTCACATCATCAAGTAAACTGGGGATAGGAGTGAGCACCTATTTATAAATATTCCTCCCCTCGAATGAAACTTTTAATGGTTGGTTTCATGTAGTTCAACTAACTTGAATGGGCTTTTTACCTTGTTAGATTGTTCCAAGTCAAACTTTTGCTAAATTTTGGTAGTGAATCAGATAGCTCAAAGCTGATTCGACCTAGAGCAGACCCAAGTTCGAGCTTGGGAAAATGAGCACAGACCGACCTTGAGCCTGGATTTTCATGCTCAGCGCGAGCTCGAGTAGACCACAAGTGACTCGAGTTGAGCACAAGTATCCAATAGCTTGACTCGGCTCGTGGCCACCCCTAATTGCTTGTCAAATGTATACATGCATTTGACAAGATATATCATTATTAACTTGTGCTTTGACTGAAGCAACTCATCTATCAAAGTATAATGGTTCAGTAATGCTTTACTGAGTTAAATAACAGTCAAAGAGAAGAGAATATAAACAAAGCTTTCATGGCATAAGGAACCTAATCACGGTATAGGTTACTGAGGCCACCAACTAAAGGCATTCATAAAAGAAAGTGACTTAGAACAAATGACGATAGTAAGTTAATTCAGCATATTAACAAAATTGAGGAAGTTTTGACTGAATTCTGAAATTCCAAGTTATATAAATGGACCTTTATGAAGATTGTCGGCCAAAAGAGTGAAGAAATCTTGCTTCTTGGAGTATAAACTCCATAATTACGGGCTGCAAGAAATTTCATGCTAACTAAGGAGGTAATTTCAGCTATATATCTTTAAAAAGACCATGGGAACCCACACATGGGATTGCCAAAAGTTAAAAACTTTAAACAACAAAGCAATCAACTCTTCTGCTGCTACATATACACAGTGCTGGAAATAAATATTCATTATCCGCATTCCTTATACTCAACATATAAGGAACAAAAGCTATGTGCATAGCACAGATGGAATCCCTTTCCCATACTACTAGGATTACTAGAAGTGAATATAATGATTCAATATTCAAGGCCAAAAAAATTGGTAACCGATATGCAAATAATGAACTCTTTTAAACAACTTTTTTCTTCGCGCTAAGAAAAAGCAAATAGCTTCATGAGATTGACTATTGCCAGAACTTCAATTCCTTTTTTCCTTCTTTGGCTAAACAACTGAACTAAAAAGAAAAGAATAGTGAAGAGAACAACAGTATTCAAATTCAATTAGCTTCAAAAGATTGAAGATTTTAAGAGTGCAGGGAAGTTTGCCAACCATTAATACAATACTTGGCAAGAAAAGGTAAAGGAAAAAAAAACTGTACATTCATATTTGGTAAGTCTAAAGTACCATTAGCACAATACTTGGGGAAAAGGAAAAAACAGGGAGTAAAAAAGGAGTAGGAATCGAACTTCAGGAATTAAACAATTTTTTTTTTCTTCCATAAGTAGGAATTAAACAAAAAATTTAGAGTAACCAATTAGTCCGTTCAGCAAGCCAGAGGAAACAACTACATATCTAATACGCAAAAGAACAAATTCACAAACAAATACCCATCATCAAACCATATTTCAAGAACAGCTTTTACTCTCTGAATCCGATATACATAAAGGGATCGAAAAATTCTGAGGAAAAAAGTCAGCTAACAGAGAATTAGAAAGCGAGAGAGAGAGAGAAAGAGTAAATTAAGAACCTGTGTAAGTCCCTCTTCCAGGAGCGATCTATTTTCCTCAACCGAACCCATATCTCTCTCTCTCTGTATTAGACTCTGTTACTCTCAAGTCTCAAAACCAACGTAAAACCCCAAATAGAGATGAATTAAAGAAGGGATTTCGAATTTTATATAGGAAGAAGAGAAGATAATGATTGACCAAGAAAATGGACTAAAGAATCTTGATGACGTAGAATCCTAGAAATGCGTGCTCACTTCCCTTGGCAAATCATATAAATTTTATTGCAGTACGTTTTTACTCTGTGTAAAAGATGTCAACTTCATTTTTGCATCAAGTAAATTTGTGAAACAATCTTGGACATGGGTCAGAAAAAATTGTTAAACAATCATTTTTCGTTTTTGCTTTTGTTGGCAAAACAAGAAAGGTAGGTATGGGCTTATGCGTCACGTTTTTCATAACTTTTCTTTGAGCCGAAAACAACTCACCTACCTAAGTATTCCACTAATCAAAGTAAATTAGAGTTATTGATAAGTGATCTAACTAACCATAATAGAACAAAATGGATGCTAAGTTGATGTAATAAAGTATAAAAGAATATTGGACCAATTTTTAATTTGGATCATCATATTAAAAATTTCTGTTGGATTTTCGATTTTTGGAACAAGGATAACAAAAGTTTCACTAATCTTTTTAGGCATCAAACCAGTTTGAAAAAAATCTATTTACAGTTTGCACTACAGACTTTTCTATAATGAACAAGTAATGTTTATAAAATTTTACATTTAGATCGGTGCTTTGTCATTTTCCCAGAATCCAAACAACAGTCCTAATTTCCTCCGTAGCCAAAGAAAAAGAAAATAATGAATCAAAATTTTTATTTTTATGATTAAGTTATTACTAAGATCCTACCTGCCATGGCATAGGTCAGCTAATGTGGCTAGCCCACCAATTAGCTCGAGATGGTTTATTGCAAAATTTACGTTCAAACTTGGCTGCCGGAACTCCCAAAGTCATAATGATCTACAACGGTCAGATTCAACATAGTCTAAAATTCTTTGTTTCAATATAGAATAAATGGTACCATCACCCTCTTTTTGGGTCTTGGTGATAATGATTCAAGTCGAGTTTAGATTTGAATTTTTTTTAGATTTTATTCACGTAGGTTTTTTTTAATTAATAGATTTAAATCGAGTTTAAATTCGATCCAATTTATTAGAAGTAATTAAAAAAAATAGATCTGGAGTGTTTTTTATTTTCGAGAGTTTCCTTCGATATTTAAATTAGTATATAACTAAAATAAATAAAGTGAAGTGAAAAAAATGTGTCTAAAATGAGTTGTCTAGAATTATGCTTTTATTTATAAAACTTATGATGAGTAAGTTACTATTTTATCTAAGTTGTGAAATTAACTTTATATCAAGATTGTCATGTGTCAAATTTTTATTTGGATCATATACTTGGCCCACATCATATACCTTCACTTCTTTAAATAGGCTATAAAATGTGCCAAGCTATATGATGCGGAAATGCTAACACGAGAAAATAGTTTTTCTAAGCTCGACTTTCTTGAGGTTGTTTAAGGTGGGGTCACTTTGGGCTTACGATTTAAGTATAAGTAAAACTTAGTTGAAGTTCTTTACATATAATTCGTGAAGTTTCATTTAAAATTTTTATTTTTATAATAAGATAATAATTATCATGATTTATATCATCTAACATAAATTAATAAAAACTTTTAAATTACAAAACAAAAATCGACAGGTTTTAATAAATTCTAACCGTTAATTATGGATTAAATCATATAGTCAAATGATGATTTTCATTTAAATTTTTTATATATAGTTTATTACATAAGTTTTATCCAATAATAATTTTATTATTAAATTTTACTTTTAAAAGTGTTATTTTACTAATAGAGTTTCACAAACTTCACGAAAAAAAGTGCAACCCGATCAAAATATATTTTCTCTCAAAAAATTGGTGAACAGAGTGGAAATGTAAAGCAATAGAATCGGTATTACCGAAAACCGAAGGGGCCGTCTTCTCTGCTTCTCTCTTCTATTTCAAACGACCCGGACCCAAGTTCCCAATCCCTAACCCTAACTCTGTCTTCTCTCTCAGTCTCTCTACTGGTCGCGACGAGGAGCTCCTCTCTAGTCTCTACTGTAAGTCTCTCTCTACTGGACTTCTAACTTTTAAGTTCTAACTCTAAGCGCTCTGTCTCTATCCTCTCTCAGTCGCTCGTGAGACACGACCGGTGGCTTCGTCCCCTCTGGTGATCGGCTGATTCCTCCGATCTAGTGACCGACGGTAAGCTCTTTGAAAATTTTGATTGTTTGGGATGAGATTTGTATGTTTTTTGTGTTATGGCTCCGTCCAATCAGTCATCAAAGTTCAAACTGAAACAGGGAGATACAGCTTTTACAAGTTCGATTGATCTATTTTATATTTATAGTTTGATGAATAGTTCAGAGAATAGTGATAAGAGGATAGGGAAGGAGTGAGAGAGCGACAGGGATGCTCTTTGTGTTTGGTGTTGACGTTGACTATAGGTGTCTGCTTGTATGATACACGATGGTGAATTTATGAGAGATTGAAGCCATGAGGGAAGGCGAATGTATCAAATTTGATTCAATTCTCTTCATTTTATTGTCTGTTTTCAGATTTGATAGCAAAGGCAGGAATTTGTGTGGCATTGTTGTGGAGGTTTGGGTTTTAGGAATGAAAACGATTTGGAGGAACTTGTTACTTTTTTGGTAATTTATGTGGATTTTAGAGCTTGTAATGACCTTTGTAGGTGTCTGATAAATATATTTTTTGCTATGATTGTTTGAGGAATGGGATTTATGGGATTGTGCATTGGAGATGTGGGGGGTGGGGTTCTTTGTACAATTTTGTTATTTTATAAGGAGATATGAGGGATTTTCTTTTTCTGGGTTTTGGCATGACATTAATACTATTTGGACTTTGGAACTGTTTATATGGAGCATTTTGAGGGGAATTACATGAGTCCACATCTTATTTGATGTTTTCTCTTTGTGAAAATGCCTTTATTTTCTAAATTTTCTTATGTAGTATAAATTTCTATGGTACATGATTCATCATTCTCTAAGGAAATTTTGCTAAGATAAAATTGTTTCCTTTACTTTTTTTAATGTTTGAATGAAATCTTCACTGCTATGCCAGAAACTGTGTTTCGTTTAGGTTCTATTTCGCTTGATTAATCACAGTTGGGGAGAGAACGCTGCTTTGAATGATTGTGATGTAGAACAAGAGAGAAAGAAGAAGAAACCAGGCCACTTGGGGATTGAGAGAATTTCAATAATACTCAGTTTTATTCATTCACAAGCTAGCTGAAAATTAACATAGGGATCTCTTATAGAGATCTTAGGAATCCTAGTCCTACTTCAATAAGGAATCTTAGAAGTCCTAGTCCTAATCCGATAAGGAATCTTGCTAATATAATATTTCATGATTACAAATTTGTTCCCATATCCTAAATGAAAACCCCTAACTCTATTCTTTCTTGTGTACCCCATCAGATTGGTTGATGTATTGCTACTTCCGAAGGAACTTAGACAACCATACATCAGTAGAAAGGGAAAATTTTAAGAAGATAAACGGAAAATGTTTACGAAATAAGAGAAAATAAATCACTTGTTCAAGATTTAAAATAAATAAATTGATTCTTTTTTTTTCAGTCCAGTGTACATGTGCTTTTTTCTTTCATTCGCGGTAAAATTTGGACTACGTTGTGAGACTATTTGGGTTGGTTACTTTAGTTACTACTAGCATGCATATTTTGTGTAGTGTTTTCAGAGGTGAAGGCGTTGGACATGACATTTTGTCTCAGTGAGACAGGGTGTAAATCTCTAGTTGTTGGGGTGTATGCCATTTGGGACGGGGTGTTTCAAAAATATTACGTCCTCCATCTCATATATATTGGTATGTATAGAAAACCCAACTTTTTAAGGAGAGTTAATGCCACAACTCATTAAATTTTAGCCTACTTTTCAGAAATACCCTTATTTAATATCTAGACTTAATGGTAAAGTCTTTTATGTTATTTGGGATTTAATTTGTTACTGTTTTTTCTTTGTTGGAAATAATAAGATACATTGAAGATGAATGAAATGAAAGGAAATGGGTAATAAAAAGAATCTTAAAAACCGAGCCTTTGGTTAACCAATTGGTTTGTTTCGGAATTTCCTTGAACTGAAGTTTTTGGTTTGGGATGGGAAAACCCGTTCACAGGTACCTGAACAGTGCGTAGCCCTAGAAATAAAGTTAACTTCAATCCCTAAAGTACCCAATTACACCGACAAAGCCATGAACTCTTTGCTAGTGCCACACGTTGTTGGCTTGAAAACCATTATTATTGAATGATATTGCCATGTCTCTCCCTCTCATAGTTGTCAAAATTGTACGATTCGATTCGGTTCGATTCAAGACCTAAATGATTCAAATTGGTATGCCAAATCGAAGTTAACCTCGATTTTGTGCCAAATCTATGATTCAACACGATTCGAGTCATAAGATTCAACCGATTAAGTAAAACTTACAATTTTTTTTTTAAAAGTTATAGAAGAAAGGTTTTAAACAAGATGTTTAGGGTTAAAATAAACATAGTTCATTAGTTTTCCATTTTCATTTAAGTTGTTCTAGAAATTTAGGATTCTAGGACTTTTTGTGATGAAACAAATAAGCCCATATAACATTTATATCTTTGATTTTAATTCATAATAGTATAAGTATAGTAATATTCATAATAGTATAAGTATAGTTATACTATTACTTTGTTATATTATTATTATATTATTTACTATTTATTAATTTATTATATTGTGTCATTATACTATCTTAGTTGTTAGCATCTTACTATTATACGACTATAATATGTTAATTAGAGTAGGTCATGGTGGAATTCAAACCCACATCATTTGCTTAGAGCAAACGTCTTTCCAATTGGTTACATGATCATTCAATACATGTTAAAAGTATTTCACTTTTAATGTCTTTTGCTTGTTTTACATGTGTACGTGTCAATATAAATTGATTTTAAGAATTTCTACTGAATCTTACGATTCGATTATTGATTCACAAAATCGAGATTGTGACTCACAATTTGAATCTCGATTTGAAAATTATGCTCCCTCCTAATTCTCTTTTCGAGATCAACTCTCTCTCCTTCCCTCACGTGAAACTCAATTGTCAATTGCCAAGAAGGCAAGAACAGCCGTTGCTATAAGTTGGGTCGCATAGCAAGATCAAGCTTTGTGTTTCATAAAGTTAGGTAAATCTCCTTGTTGGGCATGTTGCTAAAGTAGATTCTATGTTGCTGAAGGTCATACTCTGTCGGAATTGTTTCATATATGAGGGTTTTGATAATTTTGGTTTCTTTGAGCTAATTTGATGTTGATTTAGGGCTGTACTTGGGCCCTTATAATCTGGTTTAATTTTGAAACCCGTTGATTTCATACATGGATGCATAACAAATGGTTTCATTATACATGGTTGTGTTAATTTTAAAATAAAAATGCATGTGCATAACTGAAAGATTTTTTCAAGTATTTTGATATGCAATCGCTATAGGCTTGTAATTTTGTATTTTATGTACATTTTCAGGTTTGTGGTAAATAAATTTGAATAATATGTTTCAGATTCGTTGTTCTACGAAAGTTTTGGAGGAAAAATTACCGTAGTGTGTGGAAATCGTGATTGTTGATGGTGGGCATGCAGATTGGGTTGTGTTGGCAGTGCTAGAAGTTTTTTGTTTTTAATATCTCATGTTGTAAATTCTTGTGGTCATTGAATTCCATGGTGGCTATGGGTCAAAGTTGGTGCCGTAACAGTAGGAAATAGTAGTGGAGAAGTTTTGGCATATGGAAAGTGGAGTGAGGACTTATTTTCAATGAAAATATGAAATGCTTTCTAGGTCAAATCAAGGATTAGAATGTGTTTATTTATGGTTTAGTAGAGAGTAGTATTTATTTATTTTGATAAGGCAAAGAGTAGTATTTATTAATGACTAGCGTCTCTACATGCGCTACGCGCGTGTTGATATGCTATTCTATCAGATTAAAGAACCTAGCATCCCAACACATGCTATGCACGTATTAATATGCTCTTTTGCAAGATCTGCTTGTTTTACAAATTTTTTTACTTGTTTTCTTCCTTAGTTTTTGCGTTGATAAGAATCTCCATTATTGACATCCAAAAGTATATCTTCCACTAAATTCCAATTTTCTTGTTACATTTATCCTTAAAGTTGATAAAATAAACAATTGATCAATGTCCGATCGAAAAGGAAAGGGAAATTTTTAAAAGGAAAAAAGTAATGTTAGAACAAAATAAGAATAAATGAAGAAGAGAACAACATACCAAAATGATTAAGTGCTTGTATTTTGCATGGAGAGATTGAAAGCTAAAAAAATACAGTTTTGAGGCAAAAAGATAACTTTAAAAGGTTGTTATAATTGCAAGAGGGGTGGTGTTGGTGATAACTACAAGTGGATAGGAGAGAGGAAGAGGTTTGGTGGGAGTTATCAGGTGAGAGAAAAGAGGAGTGGGGAGAGTGGGTTAGTTTAACAAAAGTATCCTTACTAGAAGACGCCGGGTGAATTTTTTGACAATTTGATCTTTAATAATTCATTGATTCCATATTTTTATATTGGGTTTTTGGGAATTTAAGGGGTGGACACCAAATGGGGGTTTTGGCTTTATTTATAGTATAGATTAATTAAGCTATTGGATACTTGTATTAAGGAAATATGTTTGATATAAAGAATTAAGCAATAAGAAACATTGCGAGTAAAGGGCTGATGAGGATGCCTTCCAAAGTTGGTCCATGAGCTGTTTTGTGTATTAAGATTATGGATAATTTGAAAAAATGAAAAGTTTTGAGGGTAGGGCGTTGGTTTGGGTTGAGCACAAGTCTTTTGAATTTGTTCTTGAAGGTGTGAGAGCTAAGGGTAACTGTAAGAAAGAATGCTCGTCGACGTTGAATTTCCATTTATGTGGATACCCATGATGTGGAGTAGCTCATTGAGTAATGGAAGACTTTTTGGCTTGATAAGAATGACAAATCTTGGAATTACAGACTTAGAAAAATGATTGAACCTAGTATTGGGTTTTTTAAGGAACACAATTTTTTTTTAGGGTTGCTAATGCTCCTAGAAGATGCAACTTCTGGAGTAAGATGGAGATTTGTACATTGGCGTGGAGACTTTTTTAATTGGTACATTGGGGGGGGGGGGGGCACTTTTTACTTGTATATTGCCGTGGAGGGAGATTGAACTTGGGTCTCTTGTATGAAAGATCCAAAGGTGACCATCAGGCCAAGCGGCCCTGGTCGGGTGAGGAGACCTTTGATAGTGAGGATGGGATGAAAGAGTTTGCTTGTAATTTCTACAAGAACCTTTTACATTGAGTCTTCGTCTTCGAAACCCACTCTTGAGGGCATGGTTTTTAATTCACTTGAGAGCGATTTGGTTCTTTGGTTAGAAAAGCCTTTTTTCGAGAGCCGGTTAGTGCTCTCCGAGATTGTATTGGTGATAAAGCTTCAAGTCTTGGTGGTCTTGCAATGGCGTTCCTTTAAGCGAATTTGAAGGTGGTTAGAGATGACATTTTGAGTATCTTTTGCTGATTTTTATCGGATTAGTGACTGTGGATTCTTTGAATGTAACTTTTTCGGTTCTTATTCTATAGAAGAAAGGAGGGACGAACATTAAAGACTTTCGGCAAGTCTTGTAGGTTGTATTTACAAACTCATATCCAAGGTGTTAGCTTCGAGGTTTAAGAGTGTAGTAGGGAAAGTGGTGGGCCTGACCCAAAATCTAATGAAGTTGTGGATGCTCATGTTAAAGATGGAGGAAGAGGAGTTATGTGCAAGCTTGACATGAAAAAAAGCTTATGATCATGTGAATTGGGATTTCCTTCTTTACCTTTTTGAAAAGATGGGGTTTGGCAATGGTGCAGTTGGGTTAAAAAATGCATTTCTTCCACTTTTTTTTTATTGTGTTGATTAATGGCTGCCCATTCTTCCAAGCTTCTAGGGACCTATGGTAAGGTCACTTTCTTTCTCCTTTCTTGTTTATTTTGCTTATGGAAGTGCTTAGCAAGATGTTGTCTGAACTTCGAAGAAGTTGAAGAGGGGCTTTTGAAAGGCTTCAAGTTGGGTAGAAATGGTGACGAATTGACCACCTCTCATCTTTTTCTTTAGCCGATGATGCTATCATTTTTTGTGAAACAAAGGTTGCTCAAATACTTAATCTCAGTTGCATTTTGTTTTGTTTCGAGGCGGTGTTCGGGCTAAAGGTGAATTTTGGTAAGAGAGTTGATCCCTTAGGAGGAAGATGTTGATGGCAATTAGTTGGCTAGCATCTTGGGTTGTAATGTTGGCTATTTTCGATCACCTACTTAGATCTCCCATTGGGTGCTAAATTCAAGGAAAGAAGCATTTGGGACTCGATTGTGGTTGAGTTTGAGAAAAGATTAGGGTGGATGAAGCCACTACTTATTAAGAACACTCTTTCAAGTCTGTTGATTTAGTTATATCTCTATTTTCTATTCCTAGTATTGTTGACAAGACACTTAAAGATATGCAAAATTGACTTATTTGGGGGAATTTGAGCCGAGTACAAATATGATGTAGTGAGGTAGGGTAAGATGAAACAATTAATTGAGAAAGGGGGTTTAGGCCTAAAGTATCTCATTGTGTTCAATAAAGCGTTTCTTGGTAAATGGCTATGGAGGTTCATGATTGAAAAGGATCTGATGTAGGATAAATATGGGTAGAAACAAACTGTTGAGAAAGAAGAGAGAAAAGGAGAAAATACCAGAAGAATAGGATTGAATAGGTAGAGGAGAAACCAAGGCAGAGGGAAAAGAAGCAATACAAATAAAGCAGAGAGATAATTACGTCTTAAAATTCATAATTCAATCTGCCTAAACTCAACCAAAACAGGTGCCTATATAGGAACCAATCCTAAGCACACTAGGAAACAAATCCCAACATAAAGGAAAATAAAATCCCAAATAACATAAATAAAATCCCAACTATGGTTCTCCATCATTCTCCTCCGTTTGAAAAGAACTCGACTCAGACGAGTTAGAACAAAGACATCACTCTACTAACTCAGGATCAAGTTCCCGAAACACTTCTTTAGAGATTCAAGTACTCTTTACTTTTGGACAACCTTTCCACTAGACAAGGTAGCGATGGATGGTCCCATAGGACGAAGGAAGGGTCTCAACATTCCATATGGCTCCAATCACATGAGTAGGACCTACATGAACATGAGAAGGCATGACAAGAAGCTCCAAGGTACCTTGGTAAGGTGATAAATTTTTCACAGCACTAATATTTAAATATTCAGGTAAATCAAGCAAATAAGTATGAGGTCCAATTTCACATAGAATGAAAAAGATCCAATGGGTCGATCAAGTGGTTCTTTTAGAGTTGGATCAAAACAATGTGTAGAAGGAACAAAAGCCATGAAAAGATCACCTTTATTAAAGTCTATAGCCTTACTAGGTACCTCAATAGCAAGTTTCCCTTTCACATTAGGTAATGCAATTTCATGTGGATGCTTGGCATGCAAATGCAAAAAGGGAAATGGGGAAGATTAATCAGGATCAGGGGGAAAATGAAGTTAACAGATGGAGGGTCCAATAGGTCTTGAACAATATCACAAGGAGTTGAGTCAAAGAGTGTCTATATAGGTCCTAAATCATTAGGTTGAACAGTCGATAAAAGGCACCTCACAACATTGACACGATGAGTCCTATCCTGTTCATTCAAATCCTCTTCATCCCCAGAGTATTATATGGGATCGACAAATACAACTTCACACTTAGTGGGGTCACTAGGTTCGAAATCTAGAACTAAAGCACATTGAGGACATCTAGCGGCAATGTGTCCCTTTTCATGACAACGATGACACTGTATGGAGGACACACTAGAACAAGACGCACCCAAGGACGTATTAGGACGAGGAGTGGAGGAAAGAGAGGAACTAGACTCGTTACTTCGCTTAGTGCTATCCTCGAAGGCTGATTGAAACTCGCTACCATGAAAATGCATACGACTGAAAGACGATAACTTGTTTCTCTATTTCTAGGGCTTTGTGATAGGCATTTTCAACGGATGTAGGGGAATATGAAACAAGCTCTCTTTTTAACATCGGCCTTAAGGCCATTCAGGAACCTACTAATAGTAATGAAAGATGCGTCCTCAAGCTCACACCTAAGCATAAGTTCATCAAATCTAGTAATGTAGGTCGGTTACATCAGAAGTTTGTTTGTGATTGAGGAGTTGATCAACCAATTGGCACTAATAATAGGTTGGAAGATATTTCTCCTTCAAAGTCTGTTTCATAATCACCCATTGAGTGATTGGTGGCTCATTTAAGTGCTCTAGGTTATGTTGGACTGCTTGCCAATATGTCCATCTATTAGTTTCATCTTGGCAAAGCAAACTCACTTTGTATGAGACATGCCATACCAATCAAAATAATCCTCCATGCCAACTATCCAATTTAGGAATATCTCCATGCCATAACAACCATAGTTGGGATATTTTTTTTTAAGTTGATTTGGTTTTGGGATGTGTTTGGGTGGGTGTATTTAGATGGATTTTGGTGCGATGGTAGCAATGATGGGGGATTGAGGTTTAGGATTTGATATCGCTTTGATGCAAGACATGTGTTGACAAAAAAGAGTTGAGAAATAAGAGAGAAAATGAGAAAATACAAGAATAGGATTAAATAGGTAGAAGAGAAACTAGGGCAGAGGGAAAAGAAGCAATACAGAGAAAGCGGAGAGATAATCACGTCTCAAAATTCATAATCCAGTCTGCCTAAACTCAACTAAAGCGGATGCTTATATAGGCACCAATCCTAAGCACACTAGGAAACAAATCCCAACATAATAGGAAATAAATAAAATCTCAAATAACAAATAAAATCCCAACTATGGTTCTCCATCAGGATCAATTATGGAGGAAAGTTGTTGTGGCTAAGTTTGGGATTGACTATAATGGGTGGTGTTCTAAGGTTAGGAGAGTGCTTATGGGCTGAGTTGGTGGAGATGGATTAAGAGGGGATAGGAGTTTTTTGCTTTTGTGCAGTTTAAGGTTGGCCATGGAGCTAATTTTATTTTTTGGTATAATCTTTGCTGCGGAGACACTACCTTGAAGGAGAAATTTTCCCAATATCTCCTCCTTGGCTAGAGATGAGGTGGCTTTAGTTAGCACTTGCATGTCCTTGCGTTTTGGGGAGTTGTTGTGGGAAGTCCTCTTTACTTGGAATGCACATGATTGGGAACTTCAAAGCCTTGAAAGTTTCTCTGAGAAGATAATCACTTTGGAAGGTTAATGAAAGGAAATCTTTTGATGTAAAGTCTTTTTCTAAGGCTCTTGAAATGTGTTACCTTGAAAAGTCCTATAAGAAGTCGGGTTCTCCTTCTATAGTTGCCTTTTTTCTTGGGAAACGGCTTGGGGAAGAATCTTGACATTTGACAAATTACAAAAGAGGGTCCAAAGCGTTTGTTAATCGTTGGTACCTTTATCAAAATGACGTGGAGTCCATTAATCATCTATCATTGTGGTGTTCTTAGACTTAGCATCTTTTGGATAAGACTTGTGGATTCTTTTTTTATTTTTTATTAAAGAAGATAATTTGGCTTGGGAAGGTATCTATGGCTCTAAGGAATCAAGGAAGGCCATTGGTTTGATTCCATTCTTTATTTTTTGGTTAGTGTAGAAGCGGAATTAATAGGGCTTTTGATGGGAAAGAAAAGTCTTTAACTTTGTTAAGTGATAGGTGGCTTCATACCCTTAATTTTGGTTTAATGGGCATCTTTTTGTAAATAAACATAGTTTATTGATTTTATATAGAGTTTTTGTCATATAAATTGAGGGTTCTAACTTGGAGAATTATAATTGAAGAATTGATTTAGCTGACCTTGAAGACTTAGAGCAGAAAACTGGATGACCTTGATTTTGTTATTAATTAAAGAATGGCCTAGAATATGATTGCTTGCAGTTGGTAAATAATGAATCGCCAATTGTCTTGAGATTTAATTGGTCCAATTGAGGTGACCTGCGAATGGGACCATGATGAATCTCGGTATTGTGTTACTTGGAAAATTATCAAAAGTTTATTTTTCGGGGTCGACGAAAGAAGATGGATAAATATCGATTAGTGGAAATATGTTATAGGCAGATGAACAAGAGGTGACTTGGTGATTTCAACTAGAGGAAAGTTGATGAGTTGAAGTTATTTGGAAGCACAGGAAAAAGGAACTATGGAACTCAAAACTTTTATATTTATTTTTGTTATTTCTCTTCTTTTCTAAATATCATGAGTTTTACTATCTTTGTGGACTTCTAAAATATCACTAATTTTACTATCTTCACAGACTTCTTTTGTTTTTTTTTTATAAGTACAAGTCGTATTAAAAAAAGAAAGTACCAGGGGTTCCACCGTGTACAAAGGATATCTACAATATAGTAAATCCACAAAATCTAATAAATTGTCATTGTTTACCAAAATTCTACCCTTAAACCAAAAAGGAAGGGTGTTAAACCATCTAACTTCACGGACTTCTAAAATGTTTTAAAAGAAAGGATATACAAAACCTACATCATGACATGACTTAAATATCGCATAGTTGAAAATGTATTTTGATTTGTAATTCGTGCATGATATCATATCCTACGAGTTGGTGACGGTCGTGTCTAGGGGAGTGATGCTCCTGTTGCTTTGGTTTTTCTAGAGTTAGCTGGATCTCGATGTGAGTGCTTTGCATGTATCATATAGTTACTTTCCCTTGTGTCTGATTTAAGGATTGTAAGTATTTTACCAAATATTTATGACTATGTTGAATAGAGTAAATTTAGCAAATCAGTTACGGAGTAATAATTTGTGTTCAAATCTGAAATTTAAACAAGTCTGAAAATTTATCTTAAAATTCAGTGATTATATGATTGTAAAGAATTATTATGTTTTTCTTGAAGAATTAGTTTTGGTAAAATGATAAAACTTGAATTTTCTAAAATTTTAAATTTCTATAAATTCTTGGTATGTTGCTGTGATGTGCCTGCTGAAGGGCATGTGTGACAGTTGCCCGCCGAGGGATGATGCATCTTGTTGAAAAACCCCAGGGTACCTTTGACAATGAAATGTCCTCCCAATCCAAACTCATGGCTCTTATCGACGATGCCGTCTAGAAGCAAGTCAATGAGAAAAGGATAATTACTCAACACTTTATCATCAAACCATACCTGGCCTAGATGGATACTGTCCCTTTCTCTTCTGGTTATTCTTAACCAGAATTCAAAAAGTTCGATGGGACTGGAGATCCACGCTAACATATGATGCACTTCCTCTCACGATGTGGATCCCTTGGAAGGAATGAAGCATGCAGTTGTTTGTCCAATCCCTTGAAGGAGCATCTTTCACATGGTATGCAAATCTATCAGAAAGGTTCTTCTCCAATTGGAACACCATGGTTAATGAGTTCTTCAAGCAGTTTTGCAACACTGAAAGGCGTGTTGGTATGCCTGAACTCATTGAAACCAAACAAAGAGACAATGAGTATATATGATAATATATCTCCATCCCTTGCTTTTATAGTGATTATATGATGTGTGTAGGTTTACCCCCTTCCTTTAACATCTAGGTTCTTGTAGGTTTGTGATTCAACTCATCTGAGTGTTTTGTGAGCTTCGAATTTTGGTGGGGCCGAAGTTATAGCATCCTCATAGTGGTCTTTTGATTTAGTAAATTGTGTTGTTTAATTTTCTGAAGTTACTGCTATTTTTAACGTGGATATTGTACTTTAGACCCTTGCATTATTATGTGCATCTGTTTTTTTTCTTTTCGTTTAAATTGATTATGTATACTGTGTTGGATGGACTAATAACTTGGTTGGCTTGGTGATTGAATATGGGGGTTGAGCTTGATTGGATTTGTGTGTTGGGAATTATGTTGGAGCGTTTACAAGTTGTGTTGTGCCTTGATTGAGTTTTTTGGAAATTTCAGAAAAACTAGGGAGGCTCTGCTGGAATTTTGGTTTGAGGTCACCCACTCGAGTATCGGGGGCGTAAGACTAATTTTGCAAATCTTCAAAACTGAGAACGGGAATAGTGTCTTCTAGTTTCATCAACTGTCATAGATTATTACTATGGCCCTGGTCATCAGATGCAAACTGGTTATTGTGTTGCTCTTTGTGCAATTATGCCTCTCTTTTCTCTCTTTGGCTTTTGCGATTACACCTGGGTATGGTTCTCTCAGTTTTATCCTCTCTTTTAATTACAGTCCCTTGTTCTCTGTTTGGTTGAGGAGTAAATTGCGATAATTTGATTCATATAGTGTGTTTAGTATACTACCTGTTTCCAGTGAGTTAAGATTCTCTTGATTTCTTACTATCCAAACAGGGAATTTAAGGTTTATTTTTATTCCAGTTTCATGTTTATATATTTATTTACTTTTAGCAGGTCTGGTGATGGATACATGATCAATGGTCAAGTGAGGATCCCTCTGAGTATGTTTTACTTTTTAATGCTTCAATATTATTTTCTTACCACTGGGTTTTTGTTTCTGTTAATTCGGTTTAGATTATTATAATTGAAATTTTGGGTTGATTTGTTCATTAAAATTGACCCGGTCTTGTTTTGGTGATTTTGTCATGTTGATCTTCGTCTTATATGTAGAAAAGAGGATATAACATTGGAAATTAAAGTCTAGTTATGGTTATTGAAGCTGAATTATTTTTTACTTTAGATGGTTTGGTATCTATTATACAAGTTTATGGTGATGGTATGAGAGTATGAGACAACCTCTATGTGGGTCTGTTATGATATAAATGACTAGATGTTTAATGTTTTTCAATGCTTGGTTAGTGCTATTGGTAGAGGATGGCATTTGGCTTAGTAATTTATCCAGTTAGGATCTATACGTGCTCGGTGTTGTATGCTTGGTTTAGCTGGTTAAATTGAAGCTTAGGAAGACCCTTTCTAAGGCTTGCTTTCTGCTGTGGTTGTGCAAGAATGTTTAAGTGAGGGTTTTGACTGATACATTTCTAGAGTTATTTAGACAAAGGTGTAAATTTTTGGTTGTTGGTGCCTCTCATGTGGATTCTGTTGTAAGCTTTTATCTTAAACTTAATGGAAAAATATATGAAGGAAGAGATTTGTGGCTTTCTCAATTTCGTCTCATTATGCAAATGGCTAGACCTGGCCTGCTAAATTTGGTGTAGAAAAGCACAACATTTATATTATAAAAGGGTGAGAGGATTGGTTCAAGGAATATGTCAATGGTAGGAACTAGCAAGTCAATCCAATAAAGGATGCCTAGCCCCCCTGGCCTCTAATCGTGTGCAATAAAAATCTCTATCATAATGGCAAGTCATTGAGTCTGGTAAGGTGTCATTACTAAGGCTCAAAGGAACTCAACTCAGGTTTAATACCAATTACCAGATTAGTTGGGTTGGCTTGGTAGTTCCTAAGGTAGTTTGATGTGAAATCATGATATGAGGTTAGTTCAGTCAACACTTAGCTCAAGCAGCCTCTAGCATTTTGGGTTTTTTGATAGTTGGTTTGATCACTCAACAAGATGCTTGGAGCAGATATGTTAAGCATTCATGGACAAAATTTTACTAGGCAATTATTCTAGTCGGTGGTTTGAAGGTCTTAACTGTGGTTTAGTTGTGTTTGTATTATGTTCTGCACTTCACAATATGGCCTGTCTACTATTTCATCTAGAAGACTGATTAATTTATTTGGCAGGTATCGGGGCAAAAGGGTTTGGTCACTTTGGAAAAATGTCAAATGCCAAAGTTATACTCAATGGTGGCCAGAATGTCACTTTTCTGAAGCCTGATGGATATTTTTCATTGTATCCTATTACTTTTCCTTTTCATAGCTTTCTTTGAAGTTGAATCATGGCACCTTTGCCTACTTTTTTTATTTAGTATGACTCTACTTCTTCCCTTTTCTTCTTACGGTTAATTTCATGTTTCTAGTAGCCTTTTTCTTCATTTGTTTCTTTGGACATAAATACTTCATTGTTACAAATCCTGTAACACAAACTTTTATATTATGTTGTGAGAAGAATCGAACCATTCTTTGGGTACTTTATTATTCCTTAACCTGTACACTCAAAAGCCATAACGTGCCAGCAGGGACTCATTTAATTGAAGTGGCTGCAATAGGCTACTTCTTTTCTCCGGTGAGATTTCCATATTGGCAAATTCTGCAGCTTTCGATCTTGTAATTATCAGCAATATTTTTTCCCATGTTCGATTTGTTGTTGCTTAGGTCCGAGTCGATGTTAGTGCTAGACACGCAGGAAAGGTTCAGGCAACATTGACAGAGAACAGGAGGAGTCTTAGTGAGTTGGTTTTAGAGCCGTTGAGAGAGGAGCAGTATTATGAGGTTACATTTTCCTATTATTCCTCATAGTTATATAGATCATCATCTGTTTTATGCTTCATACTATCTTATTTTGTTACAGATAAGGGAGCCTTTCTCCATAATGTCTGTTGTGAAAAGCCCAATGGGTTTAATGATGGGATTTATGGTGGTGGTTGTGTTCCTAATGCCCAAATTGATGGAGAGCATGGGTAAAGTACTCTATACTTGGTTTGCAATTCTTAGATGTTTCAAATTTCAATTCCAGTCCAGAAGCTTCGGCCTATGGGCAATGCAAGCTTTATTCTTCCATGAGAGCATCAAATGCTGACTCATGCCTAATAGTTCATTTACTTTCCTCTTTAATTTTTTTTCATCTTCATATGCAGTTTGTAGTAGTTGGAATTATTGAACAGTATATAGTGAAGAATTGTGTACTTATTATGACTTGGCTTTTAGAAATTTAGTGGATGATTTCTATGGCAATATTTCCATTGCTTTTACTGAATACATCGCATTTTTGTGTGTTGGCAACAGATCCAGAAGAAATGAGGCGAGCACAAGAGGAAATGAGGAGCCAAGGGGTTCCTTCACTGGCAAACTTGCTGCCGGGAGCTGCGAGGAGCAATTAGAGATTCTACACTGTTAAAGCTGGGGAAGAGACATTTTGCTGCATTGTAGCTGGAAGACAATTTCTGTACAATTGAATTCTCCTGTATGCAATCATTTTGCCCCTTGAGCGATGAACTTTTCACTCTAGGCGGTTGGGAAATTTTTAGTTTTGCCTTGCGTACTATTCCCAAGATGACTCGATTAATGCAACTGTAAGTCTCGTATCAAGAAGTTTGAATGCGATTGATGTATTTTCGAAGATATATGGGTTGGTGGGAGTACTACTCTTATGGAGTAGGCGATTACTCTAGCCCAACAGCTAGTTTCTCTAAATGCTGTGCAGAAATTGTGTTTTAGGCTTAAAATTGTTCGAGTGGTCACATTTTCTTTTATCTTTAATGGCTACAATTTTGTTTTTACGGGCTTTAATTCAGCCCGTGGTTGCAAGTACTTGTCTCATACACAAATGCAAGACTAACCCAATTATAACCAATTGAAAGATTATTGAAAAATCAAACATTTGCCTAAAACTTGTTTGAACTCTTTAATTTTATAACCAATTGAAGAATATTTATTGAAAAAACAATCATTCGCATTGATCTTGCTTGAGCTTTTAAATTTGATATCCCATTTGTATTATAATTTTTATCACGTTTATTATTTACCAAGTTAAATGAATAATTTTTTTTATTGTTAAATCATTAATGAATTTGTTTTTCATATATTACATAAGTAGAGTTTAAAAAAAATTTAAAAATATATTTTTTTATATTTATAAATAATATATATAATAATTAAAATTAAACTTAAGTAAAAAAAAATGATAAATGATTAAGATTATGAGATAAAGGAGTATACGCTTCAATTAAGTTGTACATTGATTTTGCTTATTTACATTTTGAAAGGAGTAAAATAACTCGGTTATCTATCAATATAACTATTTAAAACGATATTTTATTAGAATCGTAGATTCTGTGTTTAATTTTTAAACTTTAAGTATGAAATTACGTAGTTTTAGATTTTATAATTAATTGAGATATAAAGCTTAATTCATAAACTCTATAAAATCAAAAATAGTAAAGCCTAATAAATTGGTATTGGTTTTATAAGTAATTGGGATATAATGATAAATCCATAACTTTATAAAAGTATAAAATAATAAAGTTCAATAAATTAAAACTAAATATAAATACTTTTTGAATTGGAATTCAATATTAAAAATCCAACCAACTTAATAATTAGATAGTAGACTAACTTAGATAAGATATTAAAAAAATTTATATTTAAAAAAGGATAAAATGAATTTGCATGAATTTTTTTTATTAATTCCAATGCAACATCATTTTGGTATTTGTTGTTAAGTGGGTTACATAAAGTCAAATCTATAAATCTTATAAAAGCCTAAAATAAGTAAACACAAATTATAAAACACAAGTAAGAAAAAATACTGTCAAATTAAATAACGGTTGATACCCACTTTTTTTTTTCTCGACCACATGTCAACATCACATTGGTCCTTCCAAGGGGTAAATATACACCCAAACCCTCATCCAACTATCTCTCTTAAAATGAAAGGCCATAACAACCCATCTCTCTTCCCAAAGGCCCACTTATCTCAAAAAGCTTCATATAACCCCCTCATTAAGTCTTAACCCACTACAAAAAGACTAAGTACACTCAAAATGGATTCCTACAAACTCTCTCACAAACTTGGCCACACAAACATGTGTTTTAAGGACATAAGGTACTGCCAGACTTTCACTACCATGCAACTAAAAAAGGGGCCCTTTGTAAAACAAGGTTTGAGTATCACAATTCTTGATCATTACATGGTTTCATTTGGCTTCTCCTTAGTGGTTTCCAGGCCCCTGATGATGATATCTACCTGAATCTTGTAAGCATACTAGGCCACCAATACTTGGGCCATGTATTCTCATTCTTTCAGAGTATTGAGCTTTTAAGAATAGTATCAGTTCAGTGCAGCACCTATGAAGGAGTTGGGGTGGAACGCAGCTAACTACAGTGTCCAAACCAGAGAATCTCAAGAGGCCAGCATACTGCCTCAGGTGGGTCTTGGGATCTCTAGATCCGTTAAAACGATCCATATCGACCATTTTGAATTTGGGCGGTAGACTGACTTTGGAATGGATACACAGCCTGTCAATATCAAGGAGATAACTATTAATGCCTTGGGATTTTCTTAAAGTACTCTACATTTTCTCAAATTTCTTAATGATGGCCTTTATCTCATAATCAACCTTATTCTTCTCTTAGGCCAAGATGTATTCTTCCCCATCCTAAAAAAAAGTCTTCTTTGTCATCCCCTGAACCTTGGGACTTTTTCCTTGCTACCCCTTCTTCTAGGTTATCCAGTCTTTTGGCCAGGTTGGCCAACATGATCATGAGAATTTTAAGGACCTCATTGGTATCAACCACAGTCTCTTTGGCCAGTACTCTAACTGAACCTCAACTATTCTCGAAAACTGAACTGTCTATAGACTCTTCCACTATAAGAGATACTAGACTCATAGGAGACTTTTTCCTTAGCCTTCCACTAGAGGATTTGAACCAAAGTGAGGAAGTGATTGTTTCTTGGCCTGGACCTATAACTCATTTTTACAAGAAAAAATACCTTTTTCTGAGTTCTTTATGTTGAATCCTTTTGACATGCTCACTTATCTGAAGTATTACTTTAACTTTGTCAATGAGTTTCGATTTTGCATCTGAAGGTCCACTAAATGAATTAAAGTCCACTTGTGGATAGTTCTTTTTTTATCCCAAATAAGTAGAAATAGAGAATGTAAAAGAAAATTCTATTTGATTAAATTCCAATGAAACTTCCTTGGTTTGGACTTAGGCTTTCTCAAAATTAAGTATTGTGAGATAGAAATCAATAAGTCTCCCAAAAGATTCAGAACCCAATGATGATTTGGGCCAAACCTAACAAGCCCTGAATGAATGGTGAAAATTTCCCCTTCACATGGATCATTCCACTTGATACTTGGGCCTCCATTGACTCCGATTTCTTGGGTTATGGTCCAATCATCAATAGTTTTCTTTGTGGGCTCCTTAATGAGGTCAAACTAACAAGACTTAACTAAAAGAATGTCCTCATATTTTGGGCCAGACTAGGCTTATCATAGGTCCATACCAACCATGAGAAGATTCTCATAATTAAGTGTTATGACTTTGAAATCAATAAGTCTCCCCAGAGATTTAGAACCTAATGATGATTTGGGCTAAACCCAAGAAGTCTAAATGAATGATGAAAATCACCCTTCACATTGATCATTCCACTTAATCATTAGGCATTCATTCGCTTAGATTCATTGGGTTAGTGCCCAATTAATATTAATTTCTTGAGCGGACTCCTTAATGATGTTAATTTAACAAGACATAACTAAGAGAAAGCCTTCTATTTTGGGCCAAACTAGGCCCAACATAGAGTTCAATTTATTTGATTGTAATTTAATCAAGGAGAAAACATGTTATCAAACAAATTGATTTTATCTTATTTAACATGTGAGGTGAGAATAAACACATGTAAACAAGCAAAGGAATAGAAATGGTCATTCTCCTAGATAGAAAGGTTCTAGAATTTGCTTTAAAAAAGTAGGCTCTCCTTATAACTCTGGTGGGATCAGGTATCCCATGGCTAGAAAGAGAGTGTCAATTGTCTCATGAGTTTTATTTTTAAGGTCAGTTGGGCTTTTTGTCTAATTAAACCATCAAAAGACATACAAAAGATATGTTAGATTCTTGTTTTTTTATGTCAATTTACATTTGAGTTTTATTTTCAAGCTAATTTACCTTTGTTTGGACGGTATAACATATTTTTTTACGTGTTTCTTAACTGTCTAATTGGATACGTGAAAAATAAAATTTAAGAATAAAATGATACTTTAAAAATTTAAAATCAAATTGATTTAATCATTAATAATAAGTTCAACTAATTAACCGGCCTCTACTAAGGTGTAATCCAGCTGTCCATGAATTAAACTTGGTTGGAATTTATGTGGGACAAATTCCAAATGTAGGCCCAACCCAATCTCATTGCCACCGTTAGATTAATCATCAACCATTCATGGCACAAAGCTTCAAACAACACTTGCTCTACCGTCCGATTAAACATCAATCAATATCCACACAAAATACAATGACAAAAAGTTTGGACCATTTAAACCCCATCAAAAGGGTTGCATCCTCCCAACATCATCTTCCATCCTTACAGTGGGCCCCACCAGCATGCCAAATAGTGGGCCTACAAGAAAACCATCCCCCTAACATAAAACCCCAAGAAATAAAGGTCGAAGAGAAAATTGATATGACCCCACAAATACAATGGTGAGAATGTACAAGAGAACAAAAAAAGTTCCCTGAAGGAGAAACGGTTGGTAACTATATCAGAAGGAAGGAGAAAAAAGGGAAAAGCTGAAATTTGAATTGTGTCCAGGCATGTCTTTGGCCTTTTTCTTTCTCACACATTCTGCTTTTACACGCAACAAACAGCAGCACACAACATGATATCATAACCTTTGCCATTATTTGGCCCCCCATGTACCAAATAAAATAAAAAATATATAAAATTACGTAAACACCTTTATGATTTGTTACAATTACATGATTTTTATAATAAAGATACACTGTTGCACTCTTAAATTCTGATAATTGTTATTCCAAATTGATTAAAAATTATTTTATAACAATCATTTATCAGTGGATTTGAATCTTTTTTATTTGAAGATCGAAATGAAAGTTGAGTTAATTCTATAAACTTGAATTTAAATTCTCTTTATCTGGTGATGTAACATTCAGTTTCGTGGGATTATTTGGCCCTCCATGTATCAAACACCCCAAATTATTAGTAATTTACTACAATAAAATAAAGAAATATAAAATTACAAAAACACTCTTATGATTTGCTACAAATCACAATTAAATGATTTTATAATAAAGATACACTATTATACTCTTAAATCCTGATCTTTGTTTGTCCAAATTGATTAAAAATTGTTTTATAACAATCATTTATCAATGGATTTGGAATTTTTTTTATTAGAAAATTGAAATGAAGGTTGAGTTAATTCAAAGATTGAATATCATTATAATAAACTTGAATTTGAATTCTTTTTATTTAATGATGTAACATTCAGTTTCATTAGATTCTTTTCATATTTCTGTTTGAGAGAGTTGCGAGAAATTTTGCATATTATGTCTCGGTATATTGTTTTTGTTTCTTTTGAAGTTATATTTTTCTCTCTCTCTCTCTTTTTTTAGATAGTTTTGTTTTGTATTAGGTTAAGTAAGACCTAAGGGCGACCACTTTTGTCTTTTTATATTTTAATAAAAAATAATATGACATTCAATCTCATCTATTCTCATATAAAAAAAATCTAAACCATATTTCACGTGATTTTTATTAAACTTTTGACCAATCAAAATGTAACTGTAATTTACATCAGTGTTTAAAAAGTAATTAAAATATATTTAAATCATTAAATTTAAAATGAAAATTATTCAAATTTATTCATTTAAATATATTTTAATTAGTTTCTAAACAACCTAAAGGTGGGTGCTTTTATATTTTTCAGAAGAAAAATCCCTAAAAAATCAAAGAATAAATGAGTCTCATTTTCCATGTCCCAAGAAACACCACTTTTTCTCTCCCTTGCCGTTGACTGACTGCATCTTCTAAAATCATCTGATTCTCCACTATTTTTCTTTTCTTTCTTTTTTTTTACACACAACAACTGCATAAATAGAAGCATTTGTCATAATTCAAGCCATTTAAGTAAAGAGACCAAAGAAAAATGGGTGAGCTTCACTCTATGGCTCACACTAGTAGCAGCTTCCATAGCTCTTCCCTAGTAGGTTGGGATCTTCAAAACCTTGGAGTTTTCAACGCAGACATGTCTTTAGGTACCAAATTACTTTTTCTTTCAATTTTTATTTTATATAATCTCTCTCTTTCACTGTTTTTGTCCACTTATAATGGTTTCTAGCTAGCTTGGATGTAATTTAACTTTGTATACAACATATGTGCAGTTATGGATGGAGCTACACCATTTCTCTCACCTTCAGAATCTGATATTTCAACTGGGTATTTGGAAGATGCATTGGTTCTGTTTGGTGAAAGTTCTAAACGAAGACGCTTGCTTCTGTACAGTGATCATGATCAAACCAAAGGATTCAATGATTTAGCAAAGGTAATTTACTTATGCAATTTTTTTTTTTATATTTCTAAATTTTGAAAATTGGAATTTATATAATTAATTGTTTTTTATTAATTAATGAAAATGGACTGGTTCTAATTAATGTTATTTAGAGCTACTGGAATCCTAACTGCAGTTGGGGCCTGACGCCTGAGAATTTTAGTTGCATGAGCCAGATTACTAGTGGAGTTTCAGGTGATTACTTTTTTACTTATATCTATCTATGCTCTAATTCTTTTACTACTACTAGTTATGCTTTCTTTCCCTTTTTGGTTATAGACTATCATGTTAGCTAGACCTTCATATGAATTGCATAACCCATGCAGTGCATATGTGAGTTTGATTTTATAAAATATGTTGTTTTCTGTTTTCATTTTCGTATAAAATAAAATAAAATGAAAATGGGTCAAATTCATAAAAAAAGTAATTTATTTTTAATGTTTTCAGTAAAATTGATAACAAAAAAAAGATTTTTCTGTAAAATTAAAAGTTGAAAATGAAAATGGCTTTCATTTTCTGAGAATAAAAAACAAAAATAGAAAACATTTTCTAAAATCAAACACACCCGGGTATAATTTGTGGCTGTTTAATTTTTTACATATTAACATTTGGGTTTGTTGTACATAGATGAACCCAGAAGCACATCAATGAGCAGAATGAGTGAGGAGGAAGAGAACATTGATATTGACAATGAGATAAAGACACCTGAAGATCAAGCAATATCAGCCTCTGAAGCTCTTGACTCATCATCTTCTTCTGACAAAGACTACACAGATAAAGCAAATTCCATATTTGACAGACACACCAAAGTTTCCACAAACCTCATGTCTTCCTCTGGTAAATAATTACGAGAAACTTTTGCATAAGGTCGGCCAATGTAAGGAGAGATTTTTGACTGTATGAGTGTAAAACAAGATTATAATTTATATCGGGAAAAAACTTTATCGATAATTTTTAAAAACTGTACTAATAAAATACGCACATACTCAAAATTTACTAATCAAATTTTCACTGATGTAAAAATCTTATTGCTCCCTGTAAAATAATTTTTCCCTTGCAAGTCCTGAGAATCATCACATTAGTTTTCTCTCTGTATATTTATTGACATGATGCGTTTTGAGTGGTCGACCGATGCATGAATTTCTCAGTACACTACATACATAATTAATCACATATAATTTTTTTCTTTAAGTTTGTATCATTAATATTATTACTAAATACATGATTAAATTTGTATATAGGAATTGATGATAAGATGATGAGAAAGAAGAGGAGGGTGATAAATGGAGTGGTGTGTCCATTTGCATTGGTGAAACCAGGAGGCGTGGAAGGGGATGTGACCTTAAACGACATTAACGAGAGGATCCTAATGCCACCAACACGACCCTTAAGGCATCCGGTGGGGGACTTTGCTTGTAGGCCATGTGTATCTGCAGTTCATGGTCCTGGCCTCTCTGGGAAAGCTGTGGTGGCCCTTACAAGAATCCATACACAAGGCAGAGGCACTATCACTATTATTAGAACTAAAGGCTAATTATTTATGCTTAATTTGCCTGAATTGTATAGAATTTAATTAAAAGAGTGTTTGTATAATATTGCAGCTTCACTTTTTTTACACAATATTTACGGTTTACTTTCATATGGAAGCTTTTGGTGCTTAAAGATTGGTGTTTCACCACCAGAAGAGTAGCTTTGCTCTGAACTCAAAATGATGCGTGAAGGGGAAAAAAGAAAACAAAGGTACATAAAAGAAGAAATGGAATATAGAGAAAAGGGGAACAAATTTCAATAAAAATAAAAGACAAGGATTGCTATTTTTCTTTGACAAAGGCACAAACCAATAATTTTATTAAGCATATAAAAAAAATTGAAAAATCATGAAAAACACTATAGTTTGTCTGTTTTTTATTTTATATCTTGAAGTCTATATCTTAATAAAATAAATTTTTTGTTTTGAAATGAATTTACTATGTAATTAAGTCGGTCGACATGTTGTAAATTTTATAAAAATGATAGAATTTACAAATGAATTTTAGAGAGTGCAGAGTAAAAATTTATGTTGACCTAAATACTCAATTTCCCACTCTTTTTCTCCATCCATCTCTCTTCTCTCTTTCTCTCATCTTTTGAATTTTTCATTTACTTTAAAGATTTTAAATATGATAATTGAAATGAATTCTACAATTTAAAATAAGAAAGTAAAACATAAAATTTATTTTTAAATGAATTTCGTTTTCAATTCATTTGAAAATAAAAAGAATTTCATTTTATTTGATTCCAAATGGACTCTTAAACATTCTTAAAGTAATTGAGTAAGTTCGAAACAAATAAATATTATACTTTATGAAAATTCATTTCAATTTTTGTGGATAATTTTTTTATTTCCCTTAAAAATAAATAAGAGAAGACGGAGAATCTCCTTTAATAATTGTAAAACAACACCAATAATAATTTGTGTATTTTACTAATTTTGCTTCTCATGATTCACGGTAAAGAGTACATAGTCAGGTTTAATTCCATTGTTAAAATTAGGGATGTTTGGTTAAAACTTATTAGTCAGACCATTTCAAACCAATTCGATTAAAATAATTTGGTTAATCGATGTAAAATCGATTCATCAAATAAAATATATCAATTAATCAATCGATTAACGGTTAAATTTTTTTAACCGTTTAACGAATTAAGAAATTAAATAAATATAAACATAATAAATAAATAAATAAATCTTAAATCTATAATATATTAAAAAAAATTATATAAATAATATCGATTATATTTATTAAAATATTTAAATTAATTCTATGGAAAATTTATCTTCCTGTTTGCAAAACTCATAATCGAAATTTATGAAATAAATGGCTTTACCACTTTTCTTCAAAGGTCAGCAACCCCCTTTAATTTGTTTGAACCTCAACTCACGAATCCCAGGACGGCGGGGCAATGAGTATTATAACAAGTGGGACCCAAAGCAAGACCTATTTAAGGGTCACAAACGTCTCTCATGTGCACCCTTGACCACGACCCTTGAATTTACTTTTGACTTCTTCTAATGAAATTTGGGTGACAAATGAGGTGGTTCTGATTTAAGGCAGACCAACTCTCTGAGAAACATAGAATCAATGTCACTCACAAGTCACGGCTGAGCTGTATGCCAATATTGTGTACCTACGTGGTTGAAAAATGAGACACGGAGTGATGTAGATTTTAGTACTCTTCGAAAACAATGATTACTGTTGTCCAGATAAAGAAGCTTTTGACCCTTTATGGGGCATGTTTTCAATTTAAAATCCTATCAGCCTACCCCATTCGGATTTTTAATAATTCTATGCTTAATTTGAAAATTTTATACTGTTGATTAGGATGGATTCATAGGGTCGAGATCGAGTTCATAAGAGTTTGAGTTTGATTTTTTCAATAAAAAATTTATTTGAATTGAATTTTGAGTTTGAATTAAAAAAATTAAATTTAAATTTGACTCGTAACATGAAATTTAAATAAAGTTTTTAAAAATAAAATAATATATATTTTTAAAAATTAAATAAATAAATGTGTTTTTTAAAATATATATTAAATATAAATAAAATATTTAATATTTATTTAATTTATTAATTAATTAAATCGAGTTAACATATAAACTTAACGAGTCGAGTTTGACACTATTCGAGTTGGGTTCGATAAACTAACCAAACCAAAATCACAGTTCGAACTCTATTTAATTTGGTTTCAAGCCGAGTTTTTCAAATCGAGCTTAACTGCTCAACTCAATTCCATCCCTATATGCAGTAGGAAAAATATAACTCCTTTGTATATAAATTTGTTTATTTATACGGCTATTTTAAGTTTGTGGTTCTCAAATTTTAAAGATTGTGGTGTTGCTTTGACATAGGGTTAGTTTGGTTGAATTTAAAGCCAGTTATAAGTCGATGCTTAATTTTTAAAATTTGTAGAAAAAACTTAACCAAATCAAATCAAATCCAATTAAATCTCATCAAACAACAATTAAAATTTAAATTAATGCGTGGTTTAATTTGATTTAACCAAAATTTTTACAAATTTTAAAAATTAAAGTTTAAATTCAGTCTCGAGAGCTCGATTATTTTTATAATCCTAACTAATTAATTTTATTTTTCAATCTAGATATATGATTGTGATATTATATTATATGATTATGTTTTTCCAAAGAAATGTAGTGTTTGTTTCTTCCTTGAGGTTTGAATGAAAAGTGGTCCAAAGGTTAATTTAACAGTGTTATCCAATAAATTGATTTAAAACTTAAAGAAAAATCTGAAACGGTGACCTAAAATACGAAAAATAAATTTAAAATACGAATATTTAGTCCGTATCTATAAAAGATACATGTTACAATAATATATTTCACTTTTAAATGAAAAGAGATTGACCATTATATCATATATCTTTCATGTAATTATGTTAAGTCAAAACTTTTCTTAAAATTCATAGTGAAAACAGATAATATCTTCTTCTTTTTTTTTTAACATAATATATTGAGTATTTTGATTATTTATAAATACTAAAAGAAACTGCTCGTTGGCCAATTACATGAGCTATCTGGTTCCTCTCTCGTCTGACATGACCAAACTTGACAAGCTTGAAGCTGGGAACCAATTCTTAGACATCAGAAATAATTGGGCTTGTATTTTAGAGGTCATCTTCCATAGTGCAGCAGCCTTGGATGATATTCACCTAATCACTCTCGAGGAAGACACGCTGCAGCCCTAGATCCTTAGCCAGTACTGTCAAACCATAGAGAACAACTCGCGCGTCCACAACTTCAGGACGTAACCCTATGAACCTCTTTCGTACAGCCTCCAACAAACTGCCCATCATGACTTCGAATCACCACACCAACCCCCTTCATCTTTCTTCACTCCTCGAAGCTCCTTCCAATTTTATTTTATGACCACTTCCATGTGGAGTATTGACAGTTGAAGCTGGAATGATTGTTGGGCTTGGTCCAGTCCATGAAAATTTAAAAAAAAAACATAAAAAGGGAGCCCATGATAAAGAAAAAAGAGAGTTTAGCCCATTAATGTCTTGGGGGCTTTTGGGCCATGTGTTTACCAAGTGGTGAATTTGTTCCCATAATATACATGGAATTTAACCTTAATCGGCTATATCGTTTGCATTGCCCTCGTTTAGCTTTGATGGGTTTTCATGCTTAATTAACCTAGGTCATGTAATTTAAATTTTATAAGCTTTTTCTTGTAAATTGGCCAAAATAGTTTTTTAATTTTAGCTTTGTTTTAATGGGCTTTATCATTCGGTGAGCTTCAATGACCTTTATTATGTGATTAGGTCTTAATGGGTTTATCATGTTAATAAATTTCAATCAATTTTATTATGCAGTTGGGTTTCAATTGGTTTATAATGTTAGTTTTGTCTTAATAGACTTTATCATGTAGTGTCTTAATAAACTTATAATTGTTTGGTTTTTCTTAATGAGTTTTATTATGTTGTTGGGTTTTATTATAGTGAGTTTCAATGGATTTTTTTGTCGTAACAGATTTTAATAGGTCATATCATGTTTACCATTCAATGAATGTTTAACACTGGTGTGAAAAAATGAAGATCAGCATTAGCTTTAGTCCAATAAAGCTAACAACGAAAAAAAACATGTGAAAAAAACTTTAAAACAAATTTAAAAAATGTCCTAAAAATTCCATAAATTTTTTTATTTAAAAAAAACATTTTTCTTCTTTCTATTCTTCTTATTCTCTCCGCCCCGTCTCATTTTCTTCTTCTTTTTCTAAGATCCAGCATTGCACAGTAACAATCATGATCTGGCAACGTTTCATAGGCATAACACTCACGATTGTTTGCAGTAGTCTCACATCCTTACCTATTAAAGTTTCAATTTTTTGGACATTTAAAAAATTGAAAAGAAAAAAAAAAAAAAAAACAAACAAACAAACTGTATGCCTAATGGCCCGCACTCGAAGCCCGTCGACGTGCGGGGTCCATTGTTTCAGTTCCCCTCGGTGTTATGTCATTAAAATTTTTAGATTGTCTAAATGGTCAGTTTTTGAAAATATTCTACATGATATAAGAATTTATTTCACTTTTAAATAAAATTAAAATATTTTTTTTCTTCTCATACTATTTGACGATAAGATAATTTTTTGTATCATATATTTCTTATAAAACTTTACCAAACAATAACTTTTTGCGTTTTTGAGGATAGTTAGTTTCTTGTAATAGTTGGTGGATTATGCCAAATCTAATGCTGGGTCCACTTTAATCTGCACGGGTGGCATGTGAAGGTGATCTATTGGTTAGAGGAGCTGCACTCGATGCTTAATTATAGACATCATTGAACTGATTCTAATCTTATTGGAATGTACTTTTTCGACTACCATTTAACTTAATATCACAAAAAGTCTTCAAAAGTTAAAAGAATTAAATTAATAGATTTAGTGAATTACCTAATTGTCATTCTTTTTGTTTTAATAAAATTTGAATAATTGAGAGTATTTTTTAATCTAAATAATTTGAGCAAAATGTTAAGAAATGTGACAACTTAACATTCATCTATTTATATATAGATCAACCTAGTGTTTTACATTCTACCACCTGTTTTGTCGCCTTTCATCGATTGAGCCACCTCACATACGTGTGTGGCTCGCATGATTGGAGATTCGAAAAATTTGGTCGATCGGTGTTACTGAAAACGGCCTTATGCATCCCATGCATTGCAGAGCTGTGTGTGGGGTTAGTTCTGGTGAGCAGTGTTATTGAGTACTTATGAGAAAGAATTTTTTTAAAATGCCCTCAAAACTGTCTACTTTAATTAGCTTTTAGAGGATATTTAAAGTTATTTAGTCCAAATTAATTTGAGCACAATATTAATTTATGTTTTCAGATGATATCGTTGGAATTAGTGATATACAATCTAACGTTGATTGCATCGTCATGTGCTTAGAGAGAGCCAGACTTAGATTTATACTTTTTAAACGAGTATTAGTGTAAACGGCAACCATTTTCGAGTTGAAAATGATTAGATCTATGTATTTGTCAAATAATTCCGCTGTCATAAGCCACACGGGCTCCACAGCCATCATCAACTCTATAGCTCATTAAGGAGGGGGGCTTGGTGGGAGGTTTTGTTTCAGAAAAGAAAGTCTTCATCGTTCTGAAGTTTATTTGGAGAAAGATGCCCCTAATCGGGTCATTTCAAGCGGTGGTGTCGAAGCTCTTGCTAGTGGGTCTGTCAAGGAGGCAAATGATGCTGATTATACTCATTCGACTTATGATGCGGATGGTGATGATCTCCATCCAACCGTTGCTTCCAGATTAAATTGTAGGATTAGTCGTAAGAGGAAAGCTATGTGGAAGGGGAGAGTCAAATTCAATGCTAGGCCGTTCCAAAAGAATTTATTTTTTCTCCAGAAAAATACTCGTTGTGTGTATAATTCTCAATTTGCATATTCCTAAGAAATTGCTGTAGTTTGGCTATAAGGTCATAATCTCACATCATGATTGGGGTTATTAGACAAAAAATTCCACTCAGTTTTGGAATTGCCTATTACTCTCAGTTTAGAATACTTTTTCAAAGCCCACGATGCACAGATGGTTCTCACGCATTCAAGCTTTGAAGGGTCATTTAGGAAATTTAGTTTAGAGATTTTTATCTGATGGCAAATATGTAAGAAAATGCTTGAGGAGAAGGGAGGAATCCATTAAATATGTAAGAAAATGCTCGAGGAAAAGGGAGGAATCCATTAGGTGTCAGACATCATATTTAACGACTGTTCTCAATTCATCTGAAACAAAATACAATTATGAAATCACGAAGGTCTTATAGTGTTATTTTTCTGGCCTCAAAAGAAGAGGAAGAAGCAGTATTCCACGCAACAGATACTTTAGATTAACAAAGACACGATGTTAGAACATACATGGATAATGGAGTATATGGGAATAGAAATTCAATGGAATTAAGCCTATTTCTTTGGTGCAAATTCAGACTTTATCATCTCAACCTGCTTAGTATCAACTTGGAAGGCCTTAGCCAAGACATCATCTGGAACAGTTGGTGTAGCCCCAAACAATGTGGCACCAATTGACTGAGTACCAGGGAACTGGCTGTTAAAAGCTGCAATAACAGCAGCAGGCACCTTGAGATTGTTCTTCTGGAAATGTACCAAGCCTTTTGGGAACACAAATATCTCACCCTTCTTGATTGTCTTTGATACCAACTTGTTTGCGGTGGTTATGAACCCCACGTCCAGCCCACCCTCCAGCACGAACACGATCTCCGTGGCGCGTGGATGGGTGTGTGGTGGGTTTAGACCACCAGGGGCGTAGTCAATGCGAGACATGGAGACCCCCAGGGTGTTGAGGCCTGGGATCTTCTCAACATTGGCTGGTGTCACCAATGATCCCATGGTGGTGTTGGTGAGACCTGGTTTGGCCAGCCCGTCATAGAAGAAGTCCATCTCTGTCAGTTTTGCTACGTCCTTGCAGATGTACCCATTGACCTTGACTCCTGTTTATAACATTTAACAGTTACTCCATAATTAAGCTTATAGTCTTATAGATAGATACCGGCCCATTGAAAAATTTGTTTGTGTCAACAAAGATTTGCAGAGAAACCCTTGTTAATTAGACTAGAGATTATTTTGTTAATTTTCACTACCACCTCATTAAGGACTCCTCAAGGGCAAAGAAATTAAAGAGGTTGCTGCTCCTTTTTCGAGCTACTCTCCTTCCTGAGTTTTTTTAATTAATTTGATCAATACCATAAAAATTTTACTTGTAATTTATACTATTGCCAAAAAATAAGAGCCAGAGGTATATATAAAAATAAAAGAGTACCAGAAGTGAGATCGGCGACGCAAACATCTTGAAGCATGTCAGGATCTGCTGCAACGGTGGTCAGGGCAATGGCAAAAGTCATAACAAACAGTGTGAAAATGGTCTCCATCCCCATGGTTTGTGCACTGCCCAGAATATATTTGTTGTTGATGTTGGTGGTGGGGAGATGATGTTTATATAAGAAAAAAAAAAATAGGAGGGTATAAATAACAGAAAGGAAGAGAAAATTTTGGAAGAATGAATGGGAGAAATAGTTGGAAACTGGAGTGTATTTATAGGACAGACCGATACATTAAAGGGTCTTAAAAAGGGTAGGTGCTGATGGATGGGGAAGATTTGTGTTGAATAAACTGCACGAAACATGCCTTCTCAGACCTATAAGAAAAGTCTTCCTAGGATAGACGGCCTTGGTTAAACTTTCTATTTTGGAGAAGTTTTTGTTCGGCACTGTGTCAGGAAAGATATATGGTACAAAAATTCATTTTATCGTTAAATAGTATGAGAAAAGAGAATTTTTATTTTTTTTATTTTCATTCAATGGTGAGATGAATTCTTAAGTTATGTAGCATTGTATTAAGCAAAAAATTTTCTCTATTTTATGTTTTTAATCTCATTTTGTGTCCCTCACGCATCCACGTTGTTTTACCTAACACCCTAAATTTATCATTTTAGATCCATATATAGTTGTTTACAGAATAATTAATTGTCTAAATTAGCATAGTAGGTAGTTAATAATGATAAGAACGTGATATGATGCATCTTCACTTCTATTATTGGCTTATGGCTAGGTCAGGACTCCATCATCCGTTCTGCTTCATGCCGTCTATGGGATTGACTTTGAACTGGAAACATATTTTATGCACTGAGGAATACTAATTGTATTATAAAGCCATTGGAGCTGTGAATGTCAGATCTTAACCATGTTGCTACACATGCTCCCTAAGCCATTTCAAGGCCTGGCTTCCACATGATAAGATCGGAAAACTTCATCCAGTGATAGACTATGAATGCTAGGGGACCATTTGGAGAACACAACTACATGGCCAGCTCAGTACAAGCTAACCATTTTTGAGGCGATGTATGGGTTCAGTTTAAATTCAATTTTAAACCTAAGCTTATTTTTTAAAATTTATTAAAAACTAAGTATCTATTTGTAACATCAGTATAGTAGACTAGTAATTGAGCAACATGTGTAAAACCTAAATTGATAAAGTATTATTTTACTTTTTAAAAAATCACTATTTAGTAGTGTAGTGAGTGAGAGAAAGATTTCTCATTACCGTTGGATCGAATGATCAAAATAAATAGTCAAAATAAGGCTCTAAATCTTTACAACTATGAATGATTATTGAGTGTTTATAAATATTATATATCAATGAAACTTAAAATGACACTAACAATGTCTTGTAAGTATAGTTTTTCTTCTTAACGTTTTAGGTATCGTTTAGCTTAATAGCAGTTTCAGTTTATGGTTTATAAAATGGTTTTTTAAACAATTTTTTGGTACAATGGTTCAGTTTTGTTTAACGTCCTAACAGTAGAAATGATTTATGCATGGTTTAATTTATGATTTTTTAAACAATTTATAATAAAACAATAAAGAAATATAAATTATTTAGTGTTTAGTAAATGATATAGGGAAAATTTCTTATCCAATGACATTACAACATGTGGTAATCTCCATAGGTAAAAAAGTAATTTCATGATATAATACGTGAAAGTAGACAATATTGTACAAAGTGAGAAGTCGAGTTATTATAGTGGTATCAGAGCCGACACTCGAAAGTTTGGTCGGTAATTTTAACTGGTGGGTTGTTGGATGTGGACCATACTGCATAGTGAGTGCGTTGTGTCTAAAAGAGAAGAGATTGTAACACCCTAATATGATAGTCAAGTCTTAATATCTCATATCGATTAGAGAGTATGTAATTAAATTATTTATAAAAATAGTGTCATCTTTGCTTACACTTTACAAAATAAGAATATTGTTCAAGTATTTCTTGAATTTTTTAAGCGTTCAAAACTTAAAAACTTTTACTGTCAAAAGAGCACTAAAATCTTTGCTGAGATTATTGCACGGACAGGTCCACACAAAAACAGTGTGGGCACCTAATACAGAGTCTTTCCAATCATTTTCCCTTTCCACATGGCTGATGAAAGGTAATTTTGACTGAATGATGAGCATTACAAAGTTACAAAATGATAAAGCGACAGGGTAAAGTTACACTGTTCGATCAACTTTAGATCAAAACTTAAAGCTAAAATTAATGAAGAAAAAGAAAAAGTAGCACTTGTAAATCAGGACTAGTTTACTGTTGTTATTTTGTAGAAGACTTAAGCTTTGCTCTCTTTCACTAGACACTAGTAGCAGGATAATTGTGCAGTTGGGATTCTGTTTTTCACTAGACAAGATTCCAACTGCAGAGGATCTGCTCCACTATTAAGTTGTTTCGGTTCTTCTTTTTGGGTAATCATCATCCAAGACAAAAAGAAAGAAAACAACATCGGAATGTTTTATGCTTCAATGTCAAATGACAGTCAAATTCCTTAATTTCCTTGTACAATATACCATTATTAAGGCGTTTGGATCTAAAGTTCGAAATTGACAATGAGATGAAATCGTAATTTTTTTCAACATAACATAGATGAAAAATACTATAATTTCACCTCAATTTCAATCTCGAATTTCAATCTCAAACTAACGGAAAGAAAATTAAATAAGAGTTAAATCGGCAAAAAGGGTCTTACAAAAACATTACTAATTAATTAATAAAAGGAATTGTTTAGATTCAATTCCTAGCTAGAGTAGTTGAAGATGGGGAAACCATTCAGGATTTTTCAGAACTGGGTCTCTGTTTCTTGAAACAGAAGCAGGATCTAGAGAAGACAAAATTTATAACATTCCTGAGAACCTGGCCTCTTTTGGGGATCAAACGAGGTAGTGGTGCAGCCATATTGAGCTTATGACTGCAGTTAAAGCCCTAAAACTGAGAATAATAGTTTTGGATACTTCAATGGAGCTACTCTGGAAAGGAGATAATGGGTCGACATAGATGGAGCTCCAACAAAGCACCATCGTGTGCTACTAATAGCAAAGTCGTGTGAAATACGCGGAACCGAGTAAAGAAGCGTGTGTGCTACTAGACGCTGTTACATAGTTGATATTTCTACGGTATACTGGTTCTTCTGCAACCCAAATCCCAAGCTCTCTCTCTCTCATTCCAATTATTTTGCTCTTAAAAAGTTGAAGGGATGGCTCTTTGATTTGAACGAGTCCCCTCTTCTCAACTCCCAAAAAGACACGCGTTTCTTAAAAAAGAAGTAGCCCCCACTAGTGGCCTAAGTCTGCATTTAATGGTACGTTCCTCCTGGTTAGTTTGTGCAGATGGCCAGATATTACTAAAATACTTTGTTGGATTAGTCAAAAACATTTACACCCATCTAGAATATTTTACTAATAATTTTAAAAATTTTCGTTAATAATATTAATGGAAACATAAAATTTAAAAAATAATATTATAAATATAATTTTTTAAAATTATCAATAAAGTTTTGAATTAATCTAAAACTAAAGTTTAAATTAAATTTAATTAAATATTCCTTTAGATATTATTAATTTCTCAGAACCTAATAGAACGTTGGCTTTTTAGACAGATCAGTTCGAAATTTTATTAGTAATTTTGAAAAACTTTATAAATAAAATTATTTTTTTAGACCTCACACTTATATTGAGGTTATTAATAAAAAAAAAATTAAATTATTAATGAAATTTCGAGACCTGGTCTGCCAATTTTTTTTTTGCAATGGATTTGTCTAACACAACAACGAATGGCCAGACAATTATTTTTTTTAAGAGATGATCTGTATAAAGTGTAAAGATAAACAAATTACAAAGTGAAACAATCAGAATGAACCACCAAAGAGTTTACTGATAAAATCTTAGTTAGTGGCGAATGTTAACTAACAACGTACTAATTTTACCTTTGAAAACGTATTGTAACGTTGAAAAGAGATGATATGGTGCGATTTAAGTGGTGTAGACTATTTTAATGGTTCATTTTCATGGTTTATATAGCAATGATCTTAGTGCAAATTATGAATTAAATCAATATTTTTGTTTAAAAAAGTATTAATAAATAATAATAATTATGAATATAATACAAGTGTCATGATGTATTTTGGCCGTATCGTTATCTTTATCGTTAGTATAAATCATAAAAATAAATGAACCGTAATAAACTATCAAAAAATTCACTAATAAAATAATAATAAACGGTTAAAGTTATTTAACAATTTATTAATTTTACTCTTATAATTGTTTTGTACCAAATAAAAAAGAGATGATTTGGTGCGATTTGATTGGTATGGTTACTTTTAATGATTCATTTTCATAGTCTATATATTTTTTTTTCCAAATAGTATATAAGGGAAATATTAATAAATATATTGGGAGAATGTAAACTTATCACGGCACAAGTTAGTATTGTGTACAAATTATTTTTGATTAAAATGCCGGTAAATTTTCCTTAAAACTCATTAAAGTACGGATTTTTGTACATTAATTTTTTAAAAAAAAATCAAAAATTAAAAGTAAATAAAAACTCCAATAAAAAATCATCCTCACTCATGCTTCGTCAGTACGTTGGCATGTTAGCAGCGAAATGATGACGGTTTGTAGTCAAATTTTAAAAAATGACAGACTCTCTATTTTTGGTTAGGTTATGATGTTTGTTTTTTGTGATAATTGTTGGAATATGTCATATCTAAAATTAGGTCCTCTCAATCCGTTTGGACTTTGATAAGCGGCGAACGGTGAATTTAATATCGAAATGTAAATTTTGTTAAGTTGATTTAATGTTCTCAAAAGTGTAGTTGAGACATGCTCGAAGTCGAAACGATCCTAAATTACATGAGACGTTAAAAGCAAAGCAATTATCTTCAAAAGTGAACACCTTTTACGAAGTGGCATATATCTTCAACTTAAACAGACGGTTTTTACGCTCAAATGGCGGAGACGTACGCCTCTTTGCCTTTTTCTTTGGATTTGTAGAGTAATCGTTTTTGTTTCACTATAATACCAAAAAGGAAAAATAAAAGAAGAAAAAGAAATTATGATACAAAGGCAGGAAAGTTGTGCTTCCCTCTCTTTTTGTCGAAATCCTTCAAAGCACTTTGGCTGGGCTATAGAATGACAAACCTCTCTTTTGAAATTTTGTTCTTCTCCCTGAAATCAAGAGATTCAAGACAAAGATGTTGTCTCCCTTTGTAAACATGAATTATTATTATTATTATTTTTTTTTTTTTGTGTTTGTGGGGGAGAAATAAAATTATTTGAATAACCTACTCTCAATAAAAAAAGAATCTTAATTGTTAATTACACGAAAATTGAAACCTCAGATTAATTAGAGCAATTAAAATGAACAATATATGAAGAAAATAGATATTTCAATATAAAAGCTTTTTTGGGCTATATAAATTACAAAAGGGAAGATGAAGAGAACATATGTCTTATCTGCTCTCTATCATTATAATTTTTAAAATATGAAATACAATTTTCTATGGTAGAACAAATTTAACGGTTAAAACCCAATAGAGTTTTCAAACTCTTTTTGTCGTTTGTGTTAAATGAGATCTCACGTATTTATAGGGGAGTCTTGAAAGACAATTGTGATAGAGTTCGAACTTTTTCAAATAATCAAATCATTTCATCTCCAGTTGAACTTCATATCTCGTCAGAAAACGAACCTTAACCACAATTATGTGCAAATTCATTGGAAGAGTTTGAATGAACATATATTTGCCTCCTCTATAATCTTTAAATACAAAATTTTATCTTTATTTAACTTAAAAAATAACTTTAATGTTACGTTTGATTGTCTGAAATTGAATCTTGAAAATGAAATTAAGGTGGAATCATATTTTTTTTCAACGTAAAAATAGTTTAAAAAAACTTAAAATTTCATTTCAATTTCAAATCCAGACAATCAGACGGACAATTTAATTTCTACTCACCTTAAGGAACAATTTAACTTCAAGCTCTCCCACTTGATTTAAGACCATTGATCCCAGTTTAATCTGATTTTAGCAAGTTGGGACCACATTCTTCATAGCCCTAAATTTAGCCCATTGGATAGGCTTGATTATGCCAACCAATTTTATAGCTGGCCATATCAATGGCAATAAAGCTCACCTACTCGGTCAGGCCAACAATTATTCCCTTAGTCCAACATCAAAAGCCTACAACAAGAAAGGTGATCGACACAATGAAACCCACTTTTTAAAATTTAAGTGGATCATTAATCTTGAGCCCAAATTACTTTGTTAGCCCAACACCATATTTCTTCAAGTAAAATCCCGTTACAAAAATAGTGTCAACAGTAGACTTGAAACTGAGTCGAGTAATTCGACTCGCTCAAAAGATTCGGATTGAAACTCGATTAAATCGAGTTTAAATTGTGATTTAGGTTTAGTTAGCTTATAGAGTCGACTTTGAACAATATTAAACTCGACTCGTTAAGCTCACGAGTCAGCTCGATTTAATTAATAAATTAAATAAATATTATAAATATTATATTTATTTTTTATATATTTAATATATATTATAAAAAATATATATTTATTATTTTATTTCAAAAAGCTCGACTCGAAAACGTTTTTAACTTGTGTTTGGTTAAAATAAATTTTTTACTCACGAGCCGAGCTCGAACTCTTCTCAACTCGAGTTCGATTCTGTTCAAATCCACTCTTAATCAACAGTTTCAACATTCTCATTCTTAGATCGATAAACAAAAATTGTACATTATCAAAAGTTTTCACATTAAAAAGAAAATTAACGAAATTGGAGGAAAAAGCAAAAAAATCACAAAGTTTCTTGCATAAATTGTGAAAGTAATTCAACAAATTTACATAAATTTGTGTATGCAATTTTTATCTCTCATTCAAATGAATTAAGAAAAATAAAATGATTTCTGCAAGTAACCGTGATTTCACACTGATTGGCGGGTGGGCAAGTCGTAAGTTACGTACACAAGCCGTTACCGAGTGGGAGTCTTTTAGTCCTATTATATAATGATTTGACATGCGTTCTCCGTAGTCATACACTTCTTATCTTTTATGTTAAAATAAGACTCAAAAAGTGTTTTCTTTATTTATATCGCTAAAGATATTTATATAGTCAGAGTTAGGACTCAAAAGTTTTGTTTTGCATGAAGTGAAAAGTCAGTCTTCGCTAGAGACAATATCGTACAGTTATTATTATTTAATTAAATAAATAATATTATAAATTCGATTACATAAAAATATCATAAAATTAAAAATTTATTAATATTTATATAAAATTAAATAATAATTTTAATTTTAAATTTTTATATAATTATTATTTAATTTTTTTAATTTTATAATAACTCTCGTAAAATCGATTTCATAATATCAAAACTCTTAATTATTATGCCGCATTAATAATTGTGTTTAGTGCGAAGCGCAATAAAACCACTGGTTTCATTTTAGTTTTTTATTTTGCAAAATAAAATCATTGTTTTTAAAAAAAAAGTTGTTTTGCATGAAATGAAAAGTCAGTCTTCGCTGAGTCAACATTATTGTACTACGACTACTATTATTCACTATGCCGCGGTAATAATTGTGCTTAGTGCGGAGCGCAATAAAACCATTGTTTTTTAAAAAAACGTTGTGTTTAAAGCTCCGTTTAATGTATTTTAATTTTAAAAATGTTTCTTTAATTTTTTAAAGGTTTATTTGGTTGATGAGATTAAGATGAGATTGAATTATCTTGATCTCATATAAATAGTTATTTTTTATTTGATTTGAAAGATTTACTATTTATATGAGATTAAAATAAGATAAAATTAATAATAATCTCACTTTTTGTCTCACCTCTTTATAAAATGCAGTCTATCTCATTCATGTGGAGTTAAATTATCTTTATAATTAGTAATTATTACAATAATAATAATAATAATAATATTATTAAAAATATTTTTTTCTTATAATAATAATAACAAAAAATAATAATATTAATAGTGATTATTATTATCATAATTATAATAACATTATAATAACCATTTACTTTCTTTCATCAATTTGATTTTATTGTTTGTACTAAATAAAGAATCATTTATTTTAATCAAAATAATAATAATAATTAATCTTAATTGAGAAATTCACTAATTTGATAATTCTTGGTTTGTTAAGATCTTGTGATAAAACCATTGTTTTCATTTTAGTTATTTTTAAATAAAAAAATATGTTTTTAATTTAAAAGCACTTTCATCTTATATATGTGAAAACAAATATGGTATTGGTTTTTGTTTATGTTTTATGAATTTAAAAGTGATTTTAAATCTATTAACAAATAAATTAATTGTGAAATTAAAAGTTATTTGACATTGGTAAAAATATTGTCAAACCAAAATGAAAAAATTAGTGGGTTTAGTTTATATATATATATTTTTTTCTGAAAGGGTGTGTTTAGTTTATTAAGTTGTAAAAGTAATTTAAAAAATTAAAATCATCAAATAAAAGTATTAGTTAATCATTTGAATACCTAGATTACTTTCTTTCACCAAAATGATTTTAATGCACGTACTAAATTAAGAATAATTTATTTTAATAATGATGATAATAATAATAAATCTCAATTAACAAACAGACTCAATCAACTAAGTTAAACGACAGTCATCATCAACCACATAATGTTTATCTATTAGAAAATAATTACATGTTTTCAATGTGAAGAAAAAAATACGATCGTTAATTCATTTTTTTAATGGCAAATGTATAAATTTTCTTGCCATCCAAAGATTATTTTATTAAAAGTGATTTTGGGTCAAAATGTGGAAAACGCGGATTCTGATCTTGACTTAAAACCAAATTAGTTTAATTTGTTTACAACTTCTTATTCAATTAATCTAAAATCATACCAAGAGTATGTTCAGAATAAATGAGTTTTTATAAATTTTATGAAATTCATTTGTAATTACATATTTATAAGTTTGTAAATACAAAAAGCTATTGATTTTATTTGTAATTGAAATAATTTTAGAATTGAGTTAGTTTGTGATAAATCATATTGAAATTGATAGAATTTACGAAATGAAATAAAAAATTGTTTTGATTAAAACTCAATATATATTATATAGTTTTCTTTATTTCAAACATTTTAAATATGAAAATTGAATTGAAATTTATAATTTTATATAAAAAATTTAATTTGAAAATTAATTTTAATTCATTTAAAAATAAACACTTTAAATTTATTTAAAAATAAAATAAATTTTATTTTCATTTTATTACAAAATTATCATTTTGCTTTAAAAGAAATGGAGTAGTAATAATTTTCCAATTAAAGTCATTTGGTCAAGCACACCTCTTGGAAGAATGATAGGTACAGACAACTGGGATTTCCATTTTGGAGTGGAGTGGGAAGTTGAAATTTGTCGATTGAATTTATGGGATTTTAAAATTGAGGTTTAATTAAAAAAAAAATCATGTTATTGATTTTTTTTTAAATAAACTTAAAAAATATTTCGAAATTTTTTTAAGGTAAAAAATATTTTATAGTTGATTGTATTTTTTAAAAATATTTTAAAAATTTTTTAATTATAAAAAATATTTTGTGATATGTTCTTTTAACAAAAAATACTATATAGTATGTTTTTATTAATAAAAAATATCTTATCATATGTTTTTTTAAATCAATTAAAATATATTTTTTATTAAGAAAAATATATTACAAATTTTTTTTACTTAAAAAAAAACCTTCAAAATATTTTAAAAAAAAAGTCAATCACGAAATAATTTTTATAATTAAACTTTAAGAATAATTTATAGTACCCTCATTACAATCACATAGCTCATGTACTCACATTTTAAGTGGGCGCCCAACCCGTGGGATCCAGCTGTTGGAACCTGAAACTCTTGAGAACCCACCCAATGGGGACGCCAATGGAGTAGTGACTTCGTCTCTTATCTCTTCTCTGTGCGCTGCCTATTTAACTATAAATATACGAGAGGGAGAGGGAGAGGGAGAGGTGACTTCCTCTCTATCTCTTTTATGTGCGCTGCCTATTTAAATATAAATAAATGAGAGGGAGAGGGGGCACTAGTGACTGTGAATAACGGAGTGAGCCATTGAAGCGTGTAATGGATCGGCAACTCGGGGAAGCTGACTCGGAGTCGACTCTGTCGGAAGTGGTTGTTGATTCCACCACTCATAATGGCCACTTTCACTTCCTTCACAATCGCCACTCCACAATCCCACCTGCAGAGAACGAGAACAAGGTCTCTCTCTTTCTCTCGCTCGCACTCTATAATACATGCATATATATATACACACACATATACATAAACACGTGCGGCGCGGACATTTTTTGTTTATTATATGATTTCACTTTTCAATGGGATTCACCGGGATTTTCTTATCCTTGTCGAATTTTGGTGAAAGTATTGGGGTTGAATTGGTTCAGTTTCAACATTCTTTTTTTTCCTCATTAATTTACTTTTATTTCTTAGTTTTTGGGTTTCTTTTGTTTTTGTTTTCTTTTTGAGTTCATTGTGCGTTCTGCATGTTGATCACTCTTGTACTTGTTTTTTACATGAAACGCCTGAATTTTTAGATATAGTAATATTAATTTAATTAGTTAATAAGACTTTCTTTTATTCCATTTTACTAGTGGTATTTTGTTTGCTCGTTCCTTTTTCTCTTCTTTTTGTTGAAGTTCTTTGGGTTTAATTTGACTTGGGATGGATAATGATATGAAACTAAATTTTTGTTTTAAAATAAAATGTATTGATTGTTTGAAACTTTAAATCAGAAGAAGAGTAACTGGGGGACTCTCGTACTTGCCTACAAGACACTAGGAGTGGTATTTGGCGGATTAGTGACATCCCCACTATATGTGTACCCATCAATGGCCTTGAAGTCTCCAACCGAAGAGGACTACTTGGGAATATATAGCATCATGTTTTGGACTCTTACTCTCATTGGGGTTGTCAAGTATGCAAGCATAGCTCTCAAAGCTGATGATCAGGGTGAAGGTATATATGCAGATCACCTGTTTTGTTATTTTTTTTTTCTCTTTGTAAGTTTTGGGCTATCCTACTCTATGTGATTTGAATTTAATTCACATTTGCATGCTTTTCTCTGTGTGTGTTTTGGGGTGAAGGGGGTGATGTAGAACAGGATAGAAGAAATAGAACAGAGAGAAAGAAAACAAGCTACCTTGGGGATTGGAATAGAAAACGAGGAGGTTGAGAGAAATTGATATCCAATATCAATCTGATTTTTATTTATTCAAAACTAAATTGAAAAGTAACATAGGGATATCTTATATATAGATCTTTTGGACGTTAAATAAAGAATGTGACAGTTGTGGAGGGTAGTTGAATATCTGATAAAGATTCTAACAATTCATTATTGAAACACAAAGATAATATATGGAATTGCATTCAGCAGCAGGTTTAAGTCTTAAAATTGACGTTTGTTACAACAGTTCAACTAGAATGCATCGTCAATTTTCAGCATTCTAATTTTTCATAAGCTAGGTGCTATTATGCTAGATATAAGCTCTTTTAAGTACGTGCTAGAGATGAGGTAGAAGTTAGTTTTGTTCGAAACATGATGCTGAAATACTGTGGAAGGCACCTAAAACATTTGTTATAAGCCCCAGGTGCATAGTTCTTTTGTCCACGGGAATGCATAATCTTTGACTTGTGCAGCCAACTGACTTAATGCAGGTGGGACATTTGCCTTGTATTCATTGCTTTGTAGGAAAGTGAATATTGGAATTCTTTCTTCCAAATGCGTACATTCAAACTCGGGTGTTGAGTGCTCTATCTTGCACGAGAGAACTGAAAAGAAAACCAGGCTTGGCAATTTTTTTGAAAGAAGTATAGTTGCCAGAAGGGTTCTGCTTTTCATTGCCATGTTAGGCATGTGCATGCTAATTGGTGATGGTATACTTACACCTGCAATTTCAGGTTTCTCGTCTTTTGCCTTTCCCCCTTTATTTTGATGCAATACTTATTTAAATTTTAAATATATTGACAGCTCTTTGAAATATATTTACAGTGTTGTCAGCAATGGATGGAATAAGAGCACCTTTTCCTTCTGTTAGTAAATGTAAGTATTGATGCATATTGATCTAACTTGTAATGAGCTGGAGAATCCAACAAATAGCTCCAGTTGCATTATCGAGATGCTACTCACTTTTCTCAACTTAAATCAATAGGACTCCAGAAAATCAATATTATTAATATGCTTTCTATGATGAAAAGGAAGATTTGATTTTGGCATCTCATCATTATATATTTAACTTGTAAGAGTCTAATGTGCTCCACTGGTATGTAGATTGCTCATACATTCTTAGGCTATACTAATAGAATAACGTTAAGATGCACATGATGATAGAAGAATAAGAATATTGGTTAACAAGTTAAAGTGAAACAGATGAAAGCGAGACTTTCGAAGTTAAGTGATATAAGAAGCTTTGTAAAGCATGCCTTGTGGCTTTGGCAAGGGAGGTGTACGTGTCACTTAGGTAGTTAGACTATAATAGTTTTGCTGTTATGAATTTCTTATTATTTTTTATAATTATTAAATTTGTTCTCCAAGCTTACAAGTTCACTGGTTCATAAATTTCAGCTATGGTGGAGGCTTTCTCTGCAGTAGTTCTAGTTGTTTTGTTCCTGTTGCAGAAATTTGGGACCTCTAGAGTGAGCTTTCTCTTTTCCCCTATCATGGGTGCATGGACCTTGAGTACTCCACTTGTAGGAATATATAGCATTATACAACATTACCCCAGTATATTCAAGGCTTTATCACCATACTACATTATCCATTTTTTTTGGAGAAATGGAAGAGAAGGCTGGCTGTTGCTTGGTGGCACTGTCCTCTGTATAACAGGTAGGGGTCAATTTTAAATTTATGAGCGAACTTAATCTAGAAAAGTAACTTGATTATGTTTTGCTTGTATTGCTTTATTTGTATGAAACCACCTCCTGTGCATATATATCCAAACTACTGCTTATGTTGCAATGCGTACTTCCCTGACATATTGACTTTTGGTTTTTATACAGCTAAAACGAAATAGAATACCATAAAACTAAAATGAAAGATTCTTTTGGCCAAAATAATCACACAGCAATATGCTGGGATGATGATTTGTTACATCTACATGCAATGAGTTGCATCTATGGTGTTCTTTTGTGCTTCTCGTATAGAAAAATATGTTGAAGACTTCCAACTATCCTGAAGGTGGAACCTTCCTTATTCATCATGATTTTAAAGGATTGATAGGATTATTCTGACCATTCAAGTGGTCTTATATCAAACAGAGAGTGAAAAATTTGAATGTTCAAAGAGATAATCATTTGTTAAATGAGAGTATCAATTATTTAATTCATTGGAAGAATTACTAGTTAGGCCTTCTATTGGATGGTTTTAGATCTGCTTGCTTCTCTCATTTATGTCAAATTTGATGGATGTATAAGGAGGCATGGATATCAAGTTGCAGTAAAGTATTATCTTTTCTTTTCTTTATTTTTTTCTGTGTAGATGTACCTATTTGTGTGGTGATTATTTCTGACCTGTAGGTTCCGAAGCATTGTTCGCAGATCTTGGTCATTTTAACAGGAGTTCTATTCAGGTAAATTATAATTCTACCTAACATCTTAGGCATCCTTGTGTATGAACAAAGTAGCTTCCTCACATCTTCTTTTCCAACAGATAGCTTTTTTGTTTACGATATATCCATCACTGGTTCTGACATATGCGGGACAAACGGCATACTTGATCAAGAACCCCAATGATCATGATGATGGATTCTACAAGTTTATACCAAGAACAATTTACTGGCCTATCTTTGTCATAGCCACACTAGCTGCAACTGTTGCTAGCCAATCACTGATATCAGCCACCTTTTCTATAATAAAGCAATCTGTTGTACTGGACTATTTTCCTCGGGTCAAGGTGGTGCACACATCCCCTAGTAAAGAGGGCGAGGTCTACTCCCCAGAAGTCAATTACATCCTTATGGTTCTTTGTGTTGCTGTGATACTTATTTTTGGAGATGGAAAAGACATTGGAAATGCTTTTGGTATGGTAACTAATCTCAGTAGCCTTCTGCTTGGGTTTAAATTCTATAGCCATTACTATTTAGAAACGTGGTGTTAAATAATTATTGTTGCATTACTTTGAATCTCATTGTCACCAATGCATTGCACATTAGGTGGAATAATTTTCTTATCTTGTTGTTTCATTATTAAATTTTCCATCAAATGTGTCATTCATATGATTTTGATGATTTTTTTTTATCATTTTATATCAAACAATCGATTTTCTTCTGCCACTATGGAGATGTTTGGAACCCACTTAAAGTAGGTTCCCAAACATCCCCTATGAATTTAATGTAAGAAGTTACGTCATAAGCTACAACTATTCCAGTACTAATATGCACTGTCAATTCCTCTTACAAGTTACTTCAACTTTTACGATCTATTAATTAATTTGAATTTGCTTTCAGGTGTTGTTGTTAGTCTAGTCATGCTCATCACCACTATTTTACTGACTTTAGTCATGATCATGATATGGAGAACTCCATCCTTGCTGGTTGCACTTTACTTCATTGTATTTTTTGTGATGGAAGGAGTTTATGTGAGTGCGGTTTTCACCAAAATTCCTGAGGGTGGATGGATTCCTTTCGCTATATCTTTTATCCTCGCATTCATTATGTTTGGCTGGTTTTATGGGAGGCAAAGAAAGATAGAATACGAGTTAACCCATAAGATAGACTTGGGGAGACTTGCAATGCTATTATCTGATCCAGGTATCCAAAGGGTTCCTGGATTGTGCTTTTTTTACACCAACATTCAAGATGGGTTGACTCCTATCCTTGGACACTATATTAAAAATATGAAATCTCTACACAAAGTTACTATTTTCACTACTCTTCGATACTTGTTAGTTCCTAAGGTTGCTCCACATGAGAGGATTGCAATAAAAAATCTGGGCCTCAAAGGAGTTTATGGGTGCGTGATCCAGTATGGCTATGCAGATTCCTTAAATCTTGAAGGAGAAGATTTTGTAAGTCAAGTAACTGATAGCTTGCGGGTCCATATACAGAATTTCTCAGGCAGTTTACCATCTGATCCAGTAGAGATTCAAGAAGAGATTGCTGATTTGGAAGCAGCAAAAGTGGCTGGTGTTGTTCATGTTCGAGGGAAGACAAGGTTTTACATAGGCAAGAACTGTAGCTGGTTTGATAGAGTCATGCTTGCCTTTTATGAAGTTATGCACAGTAACTGTAGGTCTTCACTTCCTTCTCTTGGGGTGCCACTACCGCACCGTATTGAGGTTGGAATGCATTACAAGGCTTGAATGATCGATCTTGTTAAGGAGAAATTCCTGCTTGGTACGGGTCTAGTTGATCAGGTGCCTGAAGTACCATTTGATGGCAAGAATTTCTGTGTCATGCCAACACACAATGCATTAGGCTAGGATGTCAAGGGCTTTATATCCTTTCTGTTTGTTATAGGCTATATATTGTAGTACTTTCTTTTTTCTGGCTAGGATGTTACAATGTACACAGGTAAAGAATGGAGGAAAAGTTTACTGAATAGTAGCTACAACAGTATTCTAATGATTTTGTATATTCCTGGAATCTTGTGCACCATGCTGTTTATAGTAATATTTTGTTCGAAACTAAAAAATAACGGAGGCTAAACCCTGTCAAAGTACCACCAAGTTTTTTGAAATAATAACCTGAGGATTGGGATTTACTTGCTAGGTCTGGGTTCATTTTTAAAAAAAAAAAAACATTACTAGTTATGGTGAGAGTTTTGACAGATTTCAACTCGGTAATATAAAATAAAATAATACAAATTCAGGGGAGACATAAACAAGACCCCTGATAAGAAATTACAATGGCTTCAAACATCATACCATCTTTTATTCCCTCTTTTGCCCATTTTGAGGTTACCCTAATTTCAATAGAACAAATTATGAGCAAATGATAGGATTATGAGGCCAAAATAACTTTTGTTCGACCTTTTCTTTTGACTTTGGTTTGAGTGTCTTGAATTTTCGCCATAATTATTTGGGTTGGGTTCCTCTCCATTAGAGATTCTCTTCAATTTCTTTCAATGCATTAATAGTTTAATGACACATGGCCGAACTCATTTAAATGGTTGAGATTTCTTTATGTTTTCTCAGCCTTTGACCTGCAATAATGTGTCTATAATCTTAAAATTAATTATGACTGTTATTTCATCCAGTTGGCCGAACAAAACTTCTTTCACACCTCATCTGACCGACAACTCAATGCCTTCCTCTCTTCCTTCAAGTTCCACGGTCATTCTCTCAACTGATGTTGCAGTTTCCTTACTCTCCCATTCTCTTATCATCCACTATTGTCTTTTGTCATCCCATTATCATTTGTTCTAAAATTGATATTTGTAAACCCAAACATTTACTTTCTCTTTCAACTACTACCTTGTTATCTGAACCAACTTGTTTTTTCTAAAACAAATAAAGATCCGAATGACGGTAAGCTATGACTAATGAATTTAATACATTTATCACTAATCATACTTGGGATCTGATTCTCTATGATCCAATAAAAAACTTAGTTTTGTGTAAATAGATTTACATGATTAAATATCGAGTTGATGAGTCTGTGGAACGCTACAAAGCAATGTTGGTTGCTCAGGGATTTCACATATAATCAGGTATTAACTATCATGAAACCTTTAATCCAGTTGTTAAACCCAATGTTTTGAAGGGCGTTTTTGGGGCGCGCCCCGAGGTGTTTTCGGGCAAAAATGCCTCAAGGCGTGAATCTTTGGGCGTAAATATCACGGGGCTGTCGTTTTTTGGGTCTGGGCGTTCGCTCAGACCCGGGGCGTACGTCTTTTACGCCCCGGGCGTCTGAGCGTACGCTCAGTGTAATTTTCAAACAAGAAGTGATCAGAACAAGCCATCCAAAACAGATTAAAGGAAAAAAAACTGATAGAATCAAGAACAGAATCAAAAGTCAAAGGAAAAGGAAAATGAGTGAAGAAAAACAAAAAATCATGAAGTGATCAGATACCTCGAAGACATCGAGATCAGCAGAGTCACTGCCGCATGTGATGATTTTCAAAAAAAAAAAAGGGATCTTTCCATTTTTTGTTCAATTTCGTTATCTTTTTGTGTTACCTCTCTCTCACTCTTCACTCAATTCTCTACCCTCTACTCTTTACTCTGTTTCTCAGAGAAGTGGCTTTGTGTTTTTGGGAATTGTAAGTTTGTAAAAAAGGGAAGACGGACCTCAAAAATGATTCTTAAATGTAAATAAGTCTTTGTGTTTGAGTTCGCCGTCCCATTAAGTTCTATCCTGTCCTTTGAGAGTCTTTAGACTTGCGAGAAGCCTTAAAAAAAGAATAAAAAAAGATGTTGCTTGGGAAAGAGAGTAAAAGAAAAATGAGTCAAATATGTATTCAACCGCAATTTAAAAAAGAATAAAAGAAAGATGTTGCTGGGAAAGAGAGTAGAAGAAAGACGAGTCAAATATGTATTCAACCGCAATTAAAAAAATAATTAAAAGAAAGATAGTCAAATCTCTAATCTTTCTTCCTTTCATTGTTATTTTTTTTTGTACATATAAGTATAATTCTTTTATATGGAAATTAAATTAGATAACTATTTTGTAATTAAATACAAGAAAAATATAAATATCTTTATATTTAGTTTTGTTCGTATGGTAATTGTTTAAAATGTAATTTATTTATATTATTTTAATTTTTTAGTATTTTTATAATTTAATTAATATTATTTTATTCAAAACGTCCCAATGTTTCAAAAGGCTTATGCTCCAATGCCTCGAGGCTTACGTCTCGCCTCATTAAGGCAAAACGCATCGCCTAACGCCCTCGCCTTTGAAAACACTGGTTAAACCTATTGCTATATGTTTAATCCTTAGCTATTTCTCATAATTGGGTTGTTAGACAACTGAATGTTAAAAATGTTTTTCTTCATCGTTACCTTAATGCAGTCGTATACATGAAACAAGCTCATGGTTTTGTTGACAACTCTTGTCTCTTTCATGGTTGTAAATTAAGCAAACCTATCAATGCTCTAAAACAAGCTCATTGGGCTTGGTTTCACCGGTTTAGTTATTTTCTTCTTTCTCTTGGTTTTTTTTTGTAGCCTGACAGACACTTCTATATTTGTTCTCAAGTCACCTTATGGTCTTATTGTTTTACTATTGTATGTTGATGACATTATCTTCACAGGTAATAATACCACCCTTCTATTTCGCTTCATAAATACTTTATCTCACCAGTTTACTATAAAGGATCTTGGTGATATTTATTATTTCCTCGGTATTGAAGCTGTTCGGTTCGCTTCAGGTTTGTTTCTATCTCAAGCAAAGTACACCAAAGACCTTTTACTTAAATTCTCTATGTCCTCTACTAAATTGGTCAAAACTCCTCATTCACTACATGAGGGTGAACTAATAGCATATCCATTTGAATATAGGAGTGTGGTCGAAGGTCTGCAATATTTAACCGTGACCCAACCTGATATTGCATACGCTGTTAATTTGGTAGGTCAGTATTTGCATGCTCCACACGTCTCTAATTTTCAACTTGTGAAACACATTCTTCGCTATTTATGTGGTACTACTAATCATGGGTTACTTCTAGATGCTGCGAAAGATTTTTCTCTTTCTTACTATACAGATGCAGATTGAGCTAGCTGCCGTGACAGTCGCCACTCTACCACAGGCTATGCGGTCTTCCTTAGCCCAAATATTATTTTATGGAAAGTAAAGAAACAACCTATTGTGTCTCATTCTACCACTGAATTTGAATACCACTCTCTAGCCTATGTTGTAGTTGAGACCTATTAGATTCATCAGCTTCTCTATGATTTATATGTGTTCTTGTCTCATCCAGTTCGAGTGTACAGTGATAACATTGGGGCTATCTATCTTGCAGCTAATCTAGTTTTTTATGCTAGCATTAAACACATTGAGATAGATTTTCACTTTGTCCGAGAAAAAGTTGCTCAATGAGATCTTGTGATACATTATATTTCCACTGAAGCTCAGTTTGCAGATATCTTCACCAAAGTGTTTTCCGCAACTCGGTTTCTACAACACAAATGTAATCTCTACGTGGTTCCACCCCATTTGGATTGAGGAAGCCTATAAATGTATTGAAAACAGTTAAATTAGATGACCACATTATCTCTAGAGTTACTAAATTATCTCTAGATTATCTCTTGTAGAGGATGACTACATTATCTCTAAATTATCTCTAGTAGATAATTAAGGTATATTACCTAGATAACTATATTATCTATTGATACCTATCAAGTCTGTATTTGTATCTTGATTATTATCAAACTATAACCTAAATATATGTGCAATACACATGTCCTAAGGTTTTCCAAATATCCTTTCACAATTAAACACTTTTATATTCCAATAATCAACTGGCATTATAATTGGTAAGGCGGTCATTTGTCTCAGGCCATTTACAGCTCTACAAAAACAAAAATGTGCTCCTGATATGTTTGCACTTTCATTAGATCTGGTGATTGCGCGTCTACGTTGTCACCATATTTTAGTTTAAGAAAATAAGATGAATTTGTTTAAAGAGAATTCTCTTTTTCTTTTGTCATATGAATTTCTATTTCAACTCAAATAAACAAATCAATTTAAGTTGTATTACATGTAGTGCTCTCACCAATTATAGTGTTTTTAATCAAACATATATATATATATATATATAAAAGCAAAAACTGAAAAAGAAAACAATCAGAAAACAAAAATGATACATATACAAGAGAACAAACCTGTGCATAGCACAATAATGCTACCTACAAGAGGAAACTCATTAGCTTTTACATACTTAACCCATTTCCTATCAGCATCATCTATGTAATTACAAAAACTGAAAAAGAAAACAATCAGAAAACAAAAATGATACATATACAAGAGAACAAACCCGTGAATAGCGCAATAATGCTACCTACTAATAAGAGGAAACTCATTAGCTTTTGAAAATCACAAGTAATTTATACCCACATATTTAACCCATTCCCAATCAACATCACCTATGTAATCAAAAATTTTAAAAATTTATTTTGACACCTCAAAACGGGGGTTCAGTTTTGGTATCTCACATTGATTAGAGAAGATGTAACTGAGTTGTTTATAAGTGATTGTCATATCTACTTGCACAATGTGTTTTAAAGCCGTGAGACCTAGTATGCCAAAACGGACAATATTGTGCAAAGTGGGAGGTCAAGTCGTCATAGTGATATCAGAGCCGACTCTCTAAAGCTCAGTGATTGGATTGTTGAGTGTGCGACCACACAACGAGGACACTATGCCAAAAAAAAGGAGAGATTGTGACGCCGAAAATAGAGGTCAAATTTTAATATCTCACATCCACTAGAGAGGATGTGATTGAGTTGTTTATAAGTGATTATCACCTCTACTTACCTAAAGTGTTTTGTGAGGCCTGATATGTCAAAGCGAATAATATTGTGCCAAGTGAAATGTCAAGTCGTTATATTTATTTTCAACATTGCTATAAAGTTAAGCTGCCTCACAAAATGTTAAAGCAAATTATTTGAAGCCTTTTTTCCATAAATAAAAACTGCAACTAATTCAAGCATCCTACTTATTCAATACAGAAATATCAACAAACACATGCATAGCACGAGTATTTACCTAGAAGATTATAGGGCAAAACAAAAATGAAGCAGCAAACTAGGTATTTCACATTTAATTTTGGCTAAAGAAGTGTGATAAGGGAGACGTTCAAGTAAACTATCACTGCAGCTGTACGTTATAAAACTAACAGCCAGATGGACCAGTTTGAAGTCATGCCGACACAAACGCGGTTCAGTACTAAGAAGTGAGTCAATAGGAATAAAAACATGGTAGCAGGAGAAATTATCGTGTCCTCCATAGTCTGCTCAACAGAAACAAACCCGACATCTCTACAACTTTGATAGTTTGCTAACTCTTTTGTTCTTGATTTCCCTTGTGATTAACTTTCTCTAATCCAAAAGATTTGTTTGTGAGCTTATGCGTGTACATCTTAGCTTGGTGTCAATGAAGTGACTACGACTTCAATTTCAATTTGCCAATGATCTCTGCTCTATTATTATTCTTGCAACCTTTTGAGAAATTATTCTTATAAGCACTCGTGAATCCAAGAGATAAAACAACCAATAATCTTTGTACAATCGGCCTGGAAGCCTCATAGATCCATCAATCCTCTGGCCTGACTCGTGTCAGACCTGATCGATCAGGTGCTCATCTCTTTTGAAGCCTCTATCACACCTGCATTAGTCGGACAGATCAGGCACGTCTCTTTGAGGCGCACGCCACTATCACGGGCACATTCCTAGACCTATTTAAGGAGTAGCAGTAATCATCAAAAGTTACCAAGTTCAAGCATTGCAGAAAGCTCAGAAATGATTTCTCATGCTTCAGATGCCTTCCTTATCAATTATCATTTGAAAATGGTCACCGATTTCTGTGCTAGATGCATGATAGATGCAACCAGGAAAATACTAAAACATGCCTTCATGCACCATTAAATGAGGTTAGTTTCATTAAGAAACCTATACGGTTTATCTTATTCACTCATTGTCCTTTTTATACAGAGACTAATCAACGCTCAACTGACAATACCAATTGTTAGAAAAAAAACACAGAATTAACACCGTGATCATTCATATATAAACAAACATTCAAGAAGCCTGGCGAAAAGAAAGTCTACTTGGCGAATCAATTCTCACTATAAGTTCATCCTCAGGACCAGATTCATCACTAGAATCATCTATAATGTGACTGTCCTTTGTGACTGAACTTTGTTGTGGGGGTCTGGGAATTTTTCCAGTGAACTTCCTCACTTCGAGGTTCTCCCTCACAGTAGCAGCGCCTTCTGATTTGACAGAAACAAGTGGGTGGCCATGATGCAAAGGAGCTCTTGGGTAGGACATACTATGTGATGGCTTAATTTGACTACTTGAAAAACTTCTGCTACGCCATGGCTTGTCAACCTTGTGAATGAAAAGATGTAAATCAGTAAGTCCAAACAAACAATCAAGATGTACAATGTGAAGCCTGCATTTTCAATAATAAACTTGGGATAGATTTTTCTGACAGCTATTAGGGATGCTATCTCTTTTATGCAACTCTTCAAAGAGACCCAAAAGGAGAAAAGAATGTTTAGATGAACCGAAAAATGTTCGTTTAACTTCAATTAAAACCTAAAGCAAACAACTAGCCTAGTTCGTAGAGTCAACTGCCATCGCACAAGAGATTAAGGATCAAACATCACTCACACTAGGAGTGAGAGGGTTAAGGGATGAGAGAGGACTACCTCCCATCGTGTAGCCCATAAGCCCAACGGGTCCCCTTTGAACCAAAAAAAATGAAATAAAATAAGGCAAACAGCTTGAAATTGTAAAATAACCTACAAACATGTTATGTCCTGTATACAACCTAATGTAGAAGGCCAATGTAGTTCCATCATGTGAACAATCAATTCTTGAAAAAAATCCTTAGAAGACAGATACTTGACCATACCATGCTGCCAAAAATGCTTAGCTGCATTGCTCTTGCAGATAAGCTGTTTGTCTGTCGATCTGTCCCTTCAGAGTTTTGCTTATGCTGCCTTCGCTTGTAGAAATGTTCGGGCCAACTCATAAGACCACTATGTTCTCTAGTTAGAGATCTATGGGGGTGATCAACAGAATGTGGTACCAATGAGGATGACTGTCTCTGGAGAGCACTGTCAGCTTCAAATGCTGCAATATCGAAAATGATTACCCTTGCTCTTGCCTCAGCTTGATACCAGGATCCTTGATGTAAGAAACTGGCTGGCTTGGCACCTGTTATCAATCAGTATTTTGATCCAATTTACATATTTTTTATCAGTCACTATCAAATACCTAAAATAAGAGTTTAATTGAATTGGAACTGAAAGCATTACATTAACAAGAATTTTCTTTTTGGCCCAGTAAGTCCCCCTAATGTCACCGATTAGTTGATTGCAAATTTTTATCGCTGATATTAAAGAATATACTACCCTAAACTTTGTGGCATAGATATTGAAGTATATGCTAATTGAGTACTCTCTTTTTTTCTTCCTTTTATAACAAGCTGATGAACTACTCCAATTGTTTATTGGGCTTTGTAAACATTTGCATGGGAGGCTTGGAGCTAATGTTTTATTATGTTGCTAGGAATATATTACTAGCTCCTGAATCCTAGTAAGTTCACTATTGTTTGCTCATCGTTACAGGGAGAACAAAATATGAAACATATAATGGTCTTAAGACAAACTAGAACAAGTTATGTCTAAGTTTGAGTGAAGATCACTAAATTTCACTGTATTGGCAGATAACATTCCTCAAACTGATCTACTTTGACAGACGATTAAGCTTATGACGGTTTAAGCTGTATGCCCACAGCCCACCATAATTTTGAGAAATATTAGAGAAGCCACCACAATAAGCCTTCTTTATGCATGAATTAATATCATATGTCAATCAAACTGTCAACATACAAAGGAGTTGGTTCAATGCCTTCTGTACAAAAGGTTTGACATTTTCATAGAAGACTATATGGTAGGAATAGGTGCCTCCTAAGTCCTAAGGTCTGCAAACTATGTAGGAACTTAGGTTTTATGATAAGGTAACACATTAGGAAGGTTTTAAAATTATAATTGGCAGAAAAAAGAAGTTTAGGGGCTGTTTAGGTTGCTGTGAGTAGTAACTACAGAATAGTAGAATATTAACAGAAAGACAAATAAAGAGGAGAAAAAAAAGGAGAGCTTGAAATCACACACTAGGCATTCATGCCCCAATAACCAAAATATTAGACACAACACAAACACGAAATAAGTGGATTTGGTTTGACCTTAATCGTGTTCGTGTTGTAATCTTGTCAACACAATTATGAGACGAAATAACAGTGTCGCGTTGTGGGTTAACCTGCCAACCCGAAAATGACCCGCAAATAACACGGTTAATTACCGTGTCAAGCTGACTCGACGACGACCCCCGCACATATGACCCACTTAACCCATTTAATTAAATACTACTAATTTTAGCCCTCTAATAGGATATCTTTTGTTACAATTTTATTGTAAAATTAAAGAAAAATTGATGTTATAATTATCTATATGGATTATAATTAAAATAATATAAAATGGAGAAGATTATAATTAATATTGTGTATATTAGAGATTTATGTTACATATAATAGGCTATTTTGAGACTTTAAAAATGCTTTAGAATGTATATACTTATGTCGATAAATTAGGATTTTATGTGATTTACCTGATTAATTATGCAATTATGTTTAAAATGTGTTGATTTTTAATTGTTTTTTGTGTTAAAAAATATTGAAAAAAGTTACACGGGTCGTGTTAGATTTTGTTATTTTTAATCGTGCTACATGGGTCAGGTTGTGTCGAGCATGACTCATTTATTTAACATGTTACGCGTGTCTTATCGTGTTACCCATTTATTAAATAAGTCATGTTCATATTTGGGTTTTTGACACGTTTAGTTAATCATGTTGTGTTCGTGTCAACCCAAAAACTATTATACCGAACTTTCGACAAGCGAACATGAATTTCCACCCTTTAAATATGTAACTCATTATTAAATGAGAAGCAAATAAGATTATTTCATGGGTATCTTTAGAAATACTAGTACCGTTCCTTGTCTTGTAGGGATTCGGACTCCTATGTAGGAAAATACTTACTAATGAAATAAAACCCAACTTTTTTTATTATCAAAACCCACACATACTATAGGGTTTGCTGAGATATAGCATACTATGCAGGTGTTATGTATTAGAATTATTGATCATGAAGAAATATTAGTCGTATGAAGGAAAAAAGAAAAATGAAGCATTTGGAGGACATATCATATTATAGAAGTTAGCTTAAGTACCAGATATTTCTGTATTTCGGAAGCTTTGATTCCCTTGTGAAGGCAACAGAGCTGCAGGTGGTGTGATCAGCGCTTCTTGGAGACCATGGACTTTTACAAATCCTTCCAATAAAAAACCAATGCAATGATGAGGTACTTCAATAACTTCTCCTCTTACATATGTAATCATTGCTGACCTTTCTGCAACAAGAGCTCGCAATTCTTGCAATGCCATTTTTTCAAATATTTGAGGAAGCAAGAGTTTGGCAAGAACAATGGCACTTTCCTGCATGGAAAAAAGAAAAATAATTGAAATGACCAAGGGAGAAATAATCATACATAAAACAACAATAAGGACAGAATAGATTTTATTTTTTGTTTTTTTGTTTCATGATGATCAGAAAGAGAGAGGAAAAAGAAAGTAATTCAATCCATGGAGAACTGCATGTCTTCATAAGCAAGTCATTTATAAAAATTTCATTGCTCTATGTAAATTTTTTTTTCCACAAATAATTAAGTACTATGCAATTAAGCTCATTAAATTGACAAAAAAGGAGAGAAATACTGATAGGGATTAAATTTAGATTTTTTTTGAATTTAAATATTTGATTAGATTTTTACCGCAACAATAAATTGATAAATATATTGGATTTTTTTTTACTTTAGAACGACATTAATGTCTTTTTAATATTTACAAACTTTGAATAAATAAGCAAGTCATTTACCCAAAAAAAAAGAAAAAAAATGTTACTATTTAAACAAGTATTCCACAAACAATCCATTACTCTGTACTTCAATCCATTAAATTGATAATGATTAAATTTAGAATATTTCTTATCAATTTGATTAGATTTTTATGGCATTAAAATTCATCAACATTGGATTATGTTTACATCAGAACAACATTAATGTACCAACATGGTGTAATACATTCATCGAACAAAAATATCCGTACATAAAAAATATTTTTTAAATTAAGTATTCTTTTCTTTTCTCATAGAATATGATTTGGTTTTACACTATATAAGCAAGTCTTTTACAAAAAAATCCATTAGTACTATATACAAAAAAGCAATAAATTATTACGTAATTAAATCCATTAAATTGACATTTTTCCCTTTATAAATTTAGGTTTTATTTTTATTCTATATAAGCAAGTATTTTGTAGAAAATTCATTACTCTAATAAGCCTTGCACAAACAATAAATTATTATGTCATTAAATCCATTAAATTGACCTTATTTTTTCCTCGTATGATTAAGATTTAATTTTACTCTATCTAAGCAAGTCATTTATAAAAAAGAGTCATTACTCTTAATAAGAATTTTTTTCACACAATTCTTTAGTTAAATCCATTAAATTGGAAAAAAAAAGATTGATACAAATTTAGAATATTTTTTAACTATTTAAATATTTGATTAGATCAATTACCAGAAAGCGTATCAAATCATTATTATAATCATACCTGCCACAAGAAATCTTCTACTGCAGGATCTGACCGAAGGGCTGAAAGTATTTTGTCACTTTCAATGAAAAAACAGAGAACCACAGAATCTGTGATCATGTTACAGATGTAAGGCTTTCCAATTAGCACTTCGTAGAGGCCCAATGTACTCCCATGTGTAAAAGTTGGATGCAACGAGTGCTTGTTCCTTATGCTTTTGCTTGTCCACTACCAAATGATCATTCCCATCATTAATGATCCAAGGCAAAATCACTATCATATCTTTAACTCAACAAGCAGAAATCTCACAAACTCCAACTTGCAGATAGAAGTATTTAATTACCTTAACAATGCCATTAGAAATAAGCCAGATACCATTTGACTTGGTGCCCTCCCTGTAAAGTGTCAGACCGTGCAGTTTCATTGTTTCTTTAGTAGAACCTTCAAGTGGTTCACGGACAGTAGACGGAAGGGCCCCCAGTAAAGGATGTACAGTAATCAAATCAGTTATTTTTGGAATCTTAACTAAAGGGGGATGCCTCAAAAGTTTCTTCAAGTCTGTCTGCAAATGAAAGAGACAGAGAAAGAGAGATAAAGCAATGACCCCATTATAGAATGATTGGACAAAGCATAAGGCGCAGAGAGAAGACTGATTGATACGTAAATGACAAAGCATCTTCAAATGATACCTGGACAGCATCTTGAAGATGAAGCATCTCTTTTTCTTCCAATAACCCAACCTTTTCAAGGTTTTGGACATAATCAATCAAATGGTTCAGCACCGAATACGTTACTTGCCTTGTTTTCACAACTTGTAAAACCTGGAAAAGAGTTTTCAATGTAAAATTGGCATCTCCTGAATTAGGAAACATATCAGTGATATAAGATGATACAAAAAAGTATTGAATTTAATCAAGAAAAAATATTCATTACATGATTACTTGCGTATTCAAACTCACAAACCTGAGGAAATGTAATCCGAACATCTTCCAAGAACTTTCTTGCTTCCTCTCCTTCTGCCTCACTTTCATTAATTATGGTGGAAGCAATATCACTATCACCTAAATAGAGATTGATAAATAAGAAACAGACATTGTTTAAAAATATTGGGCAATTAGTGACAAATACTAGGAGCATAAATAAACAACTGCTCCATGAAACGTAATTCCTTAAAGGGTTAACAGGGTTTCCTTTTCTCTTTTTTATCTTTTCATTCTGTCGGATACTGGGTGCAAATATCACCTAAGATATCGAGCAATGGCAGAACAGGCTTCTCCCTGCCAACTTCAAATTGTCCAGCTAAGTTTGTGTGTCTAAGCTAAGCTCTAATTTGCGTTTTTGGGTGCCGACAAGGACACCTTCTGAGCTCTCTAAGAAATGGAATTTCAATTGTATTCCTTATTGGAACGGACACAAAGCGGACTAAAACCTAAGAAGGTTTCTTGAAAGAAGCTCCATTTCCCCAACCTCCAGTCCACCTGAGCAGAGGAGTAACCTCACATGAAAAGTAGTCTTCCATATCGTTAGATTACACAAAAAAAGTTAAAGACAGGTTTTCCTGCAATGATTTTTGTTGAGAGTCCTAATTAGGTTTCCTAGTAGGTTTCTTAGTATTACTTAGTTTATGTCTATCTTATTTAGTTGATGTCTTCTAGTTCTATTAGGTTTGATGTTCATAAGTCTATATATAAGACTGTTGAATTGTATTCAGATCAATCAATCAATAATACAAAATTCTTTTCAATTCTTACTTTCAATATGGTATCAGAGCTCACGGTTTGGGATCTTGGAGGTGATCTGAAATAAACATCATTAATATATATAGTTTAGAATCTTTTTAGTCTATATTTTGTTTTTTTTTCCGATAATTTTTAGGGCGCAAGCCTGGTACTGTACATCAAAAAAAAAAAAAACTATGGATCTTGTTGAAATTAAGAATTGAAAAGAATTATGTATTATTGATCGATTAATTTGAATACAATTCAACAATCCTATATATAGACTTATGAATATCAAACCTAATAGGACTAAGACATAACTAGATAAGGTAGACAAAAACTAAGTAAGACTAAAAACCTATTATGACACATAATAGGAAACCTAATTAGGACTCTTGATGCCGGACAGATAATTAGAGAGAGAAACAGATTGAGAAATGGGAGAAACAACAGAGAATAGAGAAAATAGATAAGATAAAAATAGACAGCGGAGAATAGACCAAGAAAAGGGATAAGGGGATAAGAGATATAGCAAAACTCAAGTTTATTCTATAATCAAAGTATGCCTTAGAATCTTAATATCAATACTCTTATATAGGCACCAAACATTATTTAAATGAGAAAGTAAATAAAATCCTAATAACTATTTAATTGCCTAAATCTAATTTTCCTAAAATACGATCTCCAAGAATATTGTCATTACAGTATAATCCCAACATCCCAAAATAGTAAATATTGTCTTTCCTATTCTGCGTCATTCTCCCCCACTTACAAAAAACTCGAGCTCGAGTTTTGAAGCGGTGAAGTATCAAAACTTGTGATTCTTGAAGTTGCATGGCAAAGATTTGCAATTTTCGAGATGTAATATTCTCGATCAAACAGAAGAAGGATATCAAGAGGAGTTGTTGAGGAGCCTCAATCCAGTGCGGAGGATAAAATCAATATAAGGAAGGTCACACGCACAAATTTTATCCTCATCTTGGCTTTGGCCTTGTCCGTTTTGAAGTGACTCAATACGTATATCCTCAAAATGAATGGTAGAACTTTCTTCAATGATTTGTTCTTTCTTTTCAAAGTCTGTATGGATCGGAGAAACAACTTCATACTCATCTTGAATGGAATCTTGATTGGTAGAAGTTTTGGTAAAAGCTGCTTCCATTTGTTGTTTCACTTGTTCAAGGAGTCGTTGCATCTTGAGAAATCAAGTTTCGAATGTGGAATACTCAATTCCAATTGACAACAATTATAATAAATACACCAACCATCCAACTCGGTTTTAGCCCAAATAGCATATTGAGGCCAATAGTATTGCACGAGAGCTTGAAATTCAATTGAATTGGAGAAAATACTATTTTTCTCCACATGGCCAAACATACCAAAAACTTGATAGAGCACATCTTCAATAATGGGATACAATATATGATGAACTGTAACCAGAAGATCTCGACTAAACTCACTCATTCCTCACAAGTGACTCCAATTGTTGTTTTTTTTACAGGAACAGAAATAAAGCAGAAAAGAAAGCTTGTGATTTTTTTTACTACTGCTCTTTTTTTTAATACAAAAATCAGCAACTACATAAGAAGAAATTAAATAAATAAACGGACCATATTTTTTTTTCTAAGTGGCTTGGCTTGGATCAGATAGTAAGTGGCTCGGCTCAAGAAACAGCTCGGCTTTGTTTCACAACTCGGCTCGACTCGGCTTAGCTTGGGCTGTTGATTGGGTCAAAGGCAAATCCAAATTGGGAGAACGGGTCGGATCCGGGCCAAACGGATACAGGGGATTCTGGGCCGAGCTACTAGAGGGTGGACAGATTGTGACGCCGATCACAGTGGTGGTGTTGGCCGGCACATCGGGCGGTTAGAGGCGGCGGATCGGGGCGCAAAAGGTGGAACGACCATGTAGTTTCGCGGCAGGTTTTCGACAGATTCCGACACCGAGTCATTGCGTGGGTCCCGAGGGCGGAGAGATTGACAAGTTCCTATCCAAAGGGTGGTCCCACATTTCGGCGATGACGTTTCTGGCAGAGGCAATGACGCGTGGAGACGATTCCGGTGATAGACCAATATGAAGTTTCTAGGTTGGGATCGCCGGTGGATGCTAATTTTGATGTGGTGGCTGTGCACGGCAGGCGGGGGCGGATGTAGAGGGATCAAACCTTTCTTATGTTACTGTGGTTTTTTTTTTTTAATCTGATATGGGTTTAAAGAGAGGATTTATTGTGACTGAGGGAAGAGATTCGACTCTGATACCACTTGATGCCGGACAAATAATTAGAGAGAGAAACAGATTGAGAAAGGGGAGATACAACATAGAATAGAGAAAATAGATTAGATAGAAAGAGATAGAAAGAAGGGAGAACAGACCCAAAACAGTGAGAAGGGGACAAGAGATATACCAAAACTCAAGTTTATTCTATAACCAAAGTCTGCCTTACAATCTTAATATCAATGCTCTTATATAGACACCAAACATTATTTAAACGAGAAAGTAAATCAAATCCTAATAACTATTTAATTGCCTAAATCTAATTTTCCTAAAATACGATCTCCAATAATATTGTCATTACAACATAATCCCAACATCCCAAAATAATAAATATTGCCTTTCCTATTCTGCATCAGACTCTCATTATAAACCTAATTGGGACTCTTAACACTTCCCCTCAAGTTGGAGTATATACATACACTAACTTGTTACAAAGAAACCTATATCAACAACAAACCTCATCTAATTTGAAACAAATAAACCCAGACACATAAATTACAACAACTCATGACAACATGTCAGGCTCCACACCCACGACAAACAGTTATGTCATCACGTCGGTACCACCTAATGAAACAAGATTTGAGAACACCATATCAATAAGACTTTGACTTTTTATCTTTTTTTTACTAACTTTGACTTTGACTTGAATGGGCTGCAATAATTGAGTATGGAGGAAACAACATCAACACAAGTTGGATCGGGTTAACATCATGTATGGGTTAACAACATCAACATCAGAGTGAGAAACTCTTCTTCTTTCTTTTTTTACTACCTTTTTTTCACTCTTTTTTTTCGTACTAATCCATTTATCAAACTTTCTCTGCTACCTCCACTAGCGAACAGTGCCTGTGAATAGACCCATTTTTTTTTTTTACAACACCGAAGTCGCACAAAATAAAAAACAAAACAGAAACCAAAAATATTCTAAACTCTCTCTCTCTTTATATATATATATATATATATATATATATATATTAATGATGTTTATCTCAGATCACCGCTCTGATACCATGATTTTTTTATAAATAAATTTTTTATTAGAAAAGCATCAAGAGGGTGCAACTCAAAGCCAAAGGCTAATTACAATGAAGAAACTCCACAAAATCTAGAAGATCATCATTACTTACAAAAAAACTCCATTTCAAAAATTGAGAGTATTGAAACAACTATCTCTAATATTTGCAATAGGTCTTTTTATACCATCAAATGCCCTCCGATTTCTCTCTCCAAACAATCCATCAAATAGAATGTGGAATTAACTCTATAGCCTTCTTAATCTCCTTGGAAATCCTTAAACCACTCCAAGCTCTAATTTCATCTCTCATTGACTCCGAAACCACCCAAAAGATCCCCATAATTTTATAGGCCATCTCCCACAAACTCTTAACTAGAGAGCAATCTACCAAAATATGATACACAGATTCGGCATATTCCTAACAAATATAACATCTATTAACAATCATTTTCCCCTTCTTTTAAGGTTGTCAATAATGATAATTCTATCCCAAGAAGCTTCTCACACAAAAAAATAACCTTCTTGGTGTCCGAACACACCAAATACCTTTCAAAGGGAAGTTAGGATGATTAATAGCAAGGGTTTTATCAACGAGAATTTTATAAAACTCCTTCAAACTAAACCCGTTATCCAGGCTAGGCCTCATTTCAACTCATTCTCCCTCCCTACCTCAATCCTAGAATTATGTAAAAAAATCCAAAAACAACACAACTTCCTCAACCTCCCAATCATGAACATTACGAGTAAAAGGAACAACTCAAGAGACCCCTTCATTAGTCGAAGAGTAACAAGAGTGAATCCAAATTTCCTTGTCCTGCATAATACTAAAAATGGTCGGAAATCTATCTTTCAAAGGGGTATCCCACACTAAGTATCATACCAAAGTCGAGTCCTCATACCATTACCCACTGAAACTTAGACAAAACGCTGAAAATCATCCCACCCCTTCCTAATCCACTTCCAAACTCCCACACCATATGCTCCCGGAGGCTCCTTAAACATCCAACCATCAAGGTCCATCCCAAACTTGGCTTCCATTACTTTTCTCCATAAGTGATCTCTTTCCACAATAAACCTCCAAAGCCATTTACCAAGAAGGGCTTTATTGAGTAAGGATAAAGATTTTATACCAAGACCCCCTCTCTCCAAAGGTTGTTTAACCACACTTCATCTTACTAAATGGTATTTATACTCCTCAGCCGTGTTACCCCAAATAAATCTCTTTGAATACTCTCTAACCTTTTAGCCACCAAACAAGGAATGTGAAAGATAGCCCCAACGGGAAGCCCAAGATAAGAAATAGGAAAAGATCCCACCTTACACCACAATAAATTTGCAAGGAAACACCCATTACCACCTTCCCCCAAGGGGATTAGAACATTTTTACCGAGATTAACCTTAATGCCTGAAATTGCCTCAAAACAAAGAAGAATACATTGCAAGTGGAGAATTTGAGTAGCATCCACCCCACAAAAAATGATTGTATCATCGGTAAAAAGGTGAGAAACATTCAAGGAACCTCCATATCTTCCTACCTTGATGTCACTCAACAAACCTATATCTGCTCCTTTCACCAGTATCTTACTCAAAGCCTCCATAACTCGAGAGAACACAAACGGAGACAAAAGATCTCCTTATCTAATGCCTCTAGAAGCTCGAAAGAAGCCAAAAGGACACCCGTTAATCAATATGGAGAATGAAGTAGAAGACATGCACTTAAGAATCCACTTGCACCATTTATCACCAAACCCCATTCTTCTCGATGAGTAGATAACAAAATTCCAATAGACATAATCATACGCATTTTCCATGTCAAGTTTACAGATAACACCTCCCTCTATATTCTTAATTTGCTCATCCACTACTTCGTTGGCAATCAAGACAGCATTCAGGATTTGTTTTCCTTCAATAAAAGCAACCTGATTAGGGCTTACCACCTTATACATCACTTTTTTCAACGTAACAGATAACACTTTCGATAGGAGCTTGTAAATACATCCCACCAGACTAATAGGTCTAAAATCTTTAATATTAGACACTCCCACCTTTTTGGGATAAAGGTGATGAACGTGGCATTTAAGCTACACACACACTCTCCTGGCGAATGAAACTCCTCAAAAATCCGAAAAATATCTCCCTTAATTACCTCTCAATTATGAATTAAAAAAAAATGGTAAAACCATCCGGACCCGGGGCTTTATCACCATCACACAAAAGCTTCAACCATTTCATCCTCAGAAAAAGGTCGTTCTAGCCACAGTACATCTCCCTCATTAGTTATAGAGAAATCCAACCCATCCAAAGTCGGTCTATTATTACAAGTCCCTTTGAAAATATTCTCATAGAAACCACTGATCGCTGCTTTTATACCCTCTTCCTCTTCAAACACCAAACCATCAACCTTAATGGAGTTAATAAAATTATATCTTCTATGAGCATTGGCCATGCTATGAAAGAATTTTGTATTTTTATCTCTCTCTTGAAGCCACAACTCTATAGATTTTTGTCTCCATGAGATTTCCTCCAAGGAAATGAGTTTAAACAACTCCTTCTTAGCCTTCGAAAGCCTATCAATACCATGTTGAAATTAAGAATTGAAAATAATTTTATATTATTTATTGATTAATTTGAATACAATTCAACAGTCCTATATATAGACTTATGAATATCACACCTAATAAGACTAAGACACATAACTAGATAAGGTAAACATAAACTAAGACAGACTAAAAAACCTACTAGGACATAATAAGAAATCTAATTAGAACTCTCATCATAAACCTAATTATGACTCTCAACAGATCTGTTTACGGGTACTATTCAAGGCACTATTTTCGAGTACTATTCACAAGTAGCAGAGAAAGTTGGATGAATAGATTTGTACCCAAAAAAAGATTTAAAAAAAGACAAAAAAAAGTTGTTACAAAAAATATATATATCTGAAGAGTTTAAAAGAAGTTGAAAAAGAAGAAGAAGAGTTCAAGAAGAAGAAAGAGATGAAGAGTACAAGAAAAAGAAGAAGAGGACGAGTTCAAAAAGAAGAAAAAGAGTTCCTCACCCCGATGTTGATGTTGTTGACCCATACATGTTGATGTTGTTAACCCGATCCAACCTGTGTTGGTGCTGTATCCTCCTGACCCACTGATTGCAGCTCATTTAAGTCAAAGTCAACGTTAGTAAAAAAAAGACCAAAATTAAAATCTTGTTGATCCGAGCTAATTGTTTAACGTGGGTGTGGAGCCCCAGCTTGTTCTCATGGGTTATAGTAATTTATGGGTTTAGGTTTATTTATTTTAGACTGGATAAGATTTGTTGTTGGGATGCGGTTCTTTATAACAAGTTGGTGCATGCATATGCTCCAACTTGAGAGGGAGTGTTGAGAGCCCTAATTAAGTTTCCTATTATGCGTGTCATTAGGTTTCTTAGTATTACTTAGTTTATATTTATCTTATCTAGTTGAAGTCCTATTAGGTTTGATATTCATAAGTCTATATATAGGACTGTTGAATTGTATTCAGATCAATAAATCAATAATACAAATTTCTTTTTAATTCTTAATTTCCACAATTTTAATACGAAGAAACTTTCTTTGCAATTTGAGATTTCTAACACATGAATACTCATAAATAACATAACACCTGGCTAGAAAAGTTTAATATAGGCTTAAGCTGGAAGTACATATTTCCATTGCCATTCTGAGCTCTATAACCAAGCAAAATATTTCCCTCCTAAGAAGGAAGGAAAATCAAAACTACTAAAGTACTTTTCTATTCCAGAGCTTTCCACTGAACTCTGGGCGAACAAAATGGAATAAGACAACGAGAGTTCTGCTTTAACATCCAAATCATTGTATTTGTATCATGAAAAAAATTAGCCGACAGACACAATGAATTATGTGAAGGATGATTAAAGAATACAGTTCACCAATTATTAGATTCAAAGTTGTTATCCAAAGTCTTACAACGAGTGAAGAATTTATAGCTTCTTGTGTTAAGGATTGTGTCAGGATCACTCATATAATGATATAATCACACACACTTCACATGCACAGGCAATACCTTCATTTCTCCTGCTACCTAAATACCAAACAAAGGCAAAATGTTCCATATCATAATGCATAAGATTCTTACCTATAAAGTCATGTAGTTGCCGTCGTGCAATTCTATGAGCTCGAAGAAATGCAGCACAAATGTAGCATGCAGATTCCAACCTTTCCACAGTGAAATATGTAACCAACTTCCGTGGGCAAATGCTTGATTGAAGAAACTTGTAATAGTTTGGGAAACGAACATTAGCTTTTAAACCTTTCCAGTCACATAAAGGCTCATCAGAAGCCAAGTCGATTGCTTCATCCACCGACTGCATCAAAAGATTTGCAGTAGTTTGTGTTATTCTACCCTCATCAAGCATCCCCCAGTAAGCTGCTTGGACACCTGGTGTGAGAAATGCTTTCTCAAATTAGCACTTTAAATGGAACAACATTTAGATTCGAAGGCAAAGACAATTTCAGGTGGACAATAGGCATTAAGAATGAAATTGATATAGAGAAGCCTCTGTATTAATTTTCAAAAGCCTTTAGGCTGGTTGCTTTTGTCTAGGACAATATTTAAAGCCATATACGTAGTAGCCCACTATAATAAACATCGAGTTTCAGAATATAGAGATTAAAGCAAAAGCAAAATACATCAAGGAAGACTACAAACTCCCTAGGGTAGAGAATATTATGTTATTAAGAACCACTATACCAAGAGAAATCCATCAAGTTTCCAAAGAAAACAATTATTTTTAATCTTTCTAAATGTGCAAAAGATTATTTAAAGAAGAAATTTAGGGCATGGTAAGTGATAAAGATATCACTCAATATTTTTAACTTAATATGTTGATAATGAAAGGCTTAAAAAATACACTACATATGAGAACCACTATCCCTGTCTGTGTTATCTCAGAGAAATAATATTTAAGTGCACTGTGTTGTTCCATGAACTTATAAATGTAACCTACTTACCTCAAATACCAGAGCGGAGAGTGGGCGCGAGAACATGTGTCAATTTAAAAAAAAAATTGTTAAGAACGAGAGATCCTCTGTAAGTGTTTATATTTTAATATATTATTGTTAAATAGTATATGAGCTCGATATGCATTGTCGGCACATTTCCCATCAATTCAAGCTTTTGGGATACTTGACAACAAACATGGTATCAAAGTCAATGGTCTTGTGTTTGAATCTTAATAACCCCGCTTGTTTCTGTTTATGATAAATATAAGCTTTATCTTGTTTTCGTTTCGGGCTTCACGTGTGAGGCTCATATCATCTCTAGGGCCATGCACGTATGGCGAGTGTTAAAGTGCATATGAGCTTGGTAAATCTTGTTGGCCCATTTTCCATCAGCTTAAGCTTTTGCGATAATTGGTAACTAACATAAATATGCATATAAAATTTGAAATTTATATATATATGAATTTACGTAAATGTGATATACATATAACATTTGAATAAGGTTATTTTCAATTACATAGTTTATATATTTATTATAAATATATTTAACATTATATATCTGTATATTTATGTATTTTTGTGTGAAACTAGAAAAATTTATGTTTCCACCATTGGTCCTGGTTACAATTAATAAATTATTAAAATGGGATAAGAATAACACAGCAAACCATGTGGCTTAGTGGTCTTAGATGGCTTCCTCCACAAACCCTCACGTTCGATTATCTTCCAATAATATTAACACAAAAAATATATAATTCGTTGTCAATTTGCGCCTTGACAAATTACAGATCGCAGATAAAATAACCACAATAAAAATGGAAGATGTTATTCCTTTGAAAGTCACATAGAATCTGCACCCCACCTATCTTCTAGCTATTCAGTTTATAGTAAGTTACAAAGAGAACCAGAACCAAATATCTGGTTGAATGTTCCTGGTATCTTCTATGTAGATCTTTAGTATCTTCGAACCATCAATGACTAGGAACAAAAAGAAAAGTGTAGCAAGACTGGAAGCAAACAATACTCACCATTCAAAAGTCGTACGCGAATATCTTTTAGATTTGTAAGGTCCAGATTATCACTTTCAGATGCACTATGAGGATGAACACGTCCCTCGTCCAAACTATTTAAGCTTGCAATATATCTTTTAACTGTAGCCCAGTCAGCAGGTCCTAGTTCCTCATCATCTCCTAGATCTCCAAAAGTCTCTAATGCTTTGTTCAACATTTCGTACTTTGTGTAGTCCAGTATGCGCCTCTGTCATCAAACAGAGACCAATATAAGAACGAAACACAAAAGCAAACTGTTTAAGCAAGCATATGAAACATCGTAAACGGGTATCGCATGCAGAAGAGTCATATGGTCTGGGATCAAGCTTTTTTTAAAGTTTGGTGGAAAACCATGCACTGCAAGTCTACATACTAATAGCAATGCTTTATGAACCAACCCGGTCATTGAATAAAACTCATGAAATATCATAGAAACGCAAAAAAATTAATATGAAATATTATTAATTCTTAACAAGTATGACACCAAGAATTTCAGAAATTTGTCACTGTACTTGTTTAGTTAATCATGTAAAAAAAGTGTCAAAAGCTTATAAATAAAATTCTTCCATTGTGGAACATAATAAAATAAGTCATTTCATCTGTTCAAGTTTCATGCCATTAAAAAATAAATTATAGGAAGTTACTCTTGTTCAAATGCAAGAGCTGAGCTTTGGCTACCAGGTAGTGATAAGATGGTGGCAGGAGAGAGATAAGAAGAAGAAAGAGAATGACGCATTGAGTTGTCTGAATGGTACGTGCCCATGGATTAGTTGGGCCGAAGGCCCGTATACCTTGTTATCCAAAAAATAGTCAAAATAAGATCCTATTAGGATGCCATAAAAGTTAGGAAAATTTTTAAAAATATGGTACGTGCAAGTTTTATATATGTTGTGAACGAATCTATAACAGTAAAAAAATTGTTGACAGTAAGTCAATTGGTGGATTACTTTATCAAACAGTTGAGTTTCATTTTGTAGTTGTTGACTTTCCTTTATTGGATATCAATAATACAATAAATATAACATAGGGGGGAGAAGAATTATCACTCACTACCCATTCCATCTCTCTCTCTTTGTGTCTTATTTTCAACTTGGTATTAGAACACGCTTTTCTAGGGTTCATCCTAAAAAACAAAGCACTGACATCATGCTGATGTCAACATCGATGATTGGTCCGGTGACACCACCACCAAAGGCAACTAATTAGGGCAAGCAAAATCTCTCTCTCTCTCTCTCTTTTATTTTCCAATTGGTTTCAGAACATGCTTTTCTAGGGTTCATCCTCAGAAAAGAGCAATGCTGATGTCATTGATATGATTGGTCTGACGACACCACCACCAAGGGCAACTCATTGGCGCAAGCAAAATCTCTCAAACAATTCGATTGATCCATGGAAGCTGAGGCCTGAATCTTATTTCCGCTGTGGTGGTGCGGCCAGGGTGAGTAAATACCCCTCACAAAATTTCTTGGGTTGTGATTTAGACGCGTTTTGGTGGCTGTTTGGCTTGTGTTTTTGAAAAATAAACAGTTTTGGGGTTGTTGGTGTATTATTCTTCATCAAGCAGACCTCTAAGGCTTTGATCAAGTCCGCTTGGCACCTAAAACTTGTCATGTGACTCTAGCAATGTTTTCCAGGCTCTTTGGGTATCTTTTTCAGTTCGGAAGATTGTATTGCTTAATTTGAGTTCATGTTTCTAGTTGTTATGTAGTGTATGATATCCATTCATTCCCTATCTTAATGGCAGATCTAGTTTTCATAGTTGGCCTGTTTGTTTGAGAGTTCTATACTCTGTATTTTTGGAGACAAATCTTAATTTCCAAGGAGAGTTCGGGTGATGGAGGACTAGGCCCGAATGCCATCTCCAGCGATAAACCCACTCCATAGATAATGTCAGTCAAACTCAATGACAAAAGCTACTTTACTTGGTCACGGTCAATCACTCTCTTTCTCTAGGGTACAGGGAAAATTGGATATTTGACTGGTAGAACTAAGGAACCAGCCAAGGATACCACTCTATTGCAAATGGGAATCTGGCAATTCCATGATAGTGTTTTGGTTGTTGAATGCGTTGGAACCTGATATTAGTAGTAGTCTTATACTCTTATGTTCTTAGACACAAATAAGGAAATTTGAGATGTTATTTCTGACTTTCAGATACTTATTCTAAGGCTGAAAATACTACACAAATATGTGAACTGAAGCGGGCATATTCATGGCACAGCTCAGAAGAGTTCTCAGTGTCTACTTATTACAACAAGCTCTGAAAACTATGGCATAAATTTGGATCTTTATCAGGATCTCCCTATGGAGTATCCTGCAAATGCAGAAAAGCTTCAAAAACCATATCAAAAGTGAGTGTTTCATTTTCTTAATGAGATACAGTCTAAGATAGACCAAGATTGAGTTCATATTCTAGGTAAGGAAGCTTTACCATCTCCACCACCATTTGGAATTGGTTCTGTTCCTGCTGAGACTACAATGCCCTCACATAAAACTTATATTCTAAAATTACCCAGACGTGATACTTTCTTTTGGATGCCTCTGATAGGCATTATCTAATTATGTATTTATTTTATGGATGTTGTCTTGGTTTATTGTACCTTAATATTCTTCCAAGATTTAAAAATGTCATGTTTTCTTTTTCCTATATACCTATCAATATTATAAATGGATTAAGGAAACAAAAAATTATATATGGATTAAATATAAAATAATATTATACAATACGCATAAATAATTTAAAAATATTATTCCCTCCATCCCATATTTTGTCTAGTTTTTTGACATTTTGAAACAACTTTGACTCTTACTTTTTCTTGATGTTTTGTCAATTTAAAACTATAAAAAAATAACTTTTAGAAACTTATGGATTCTATAAAGAAATATATCCAAAAAAATTGATTCTTTATTAATTTAACATTAATAAAGAAACTAATCATTTAATTGGATGAATAGTGCATTTGGACAAACAATATGCGATGGAGGGAGTAAAATATTATTATAAATGAATTTTCATTCTTTTTTTTCTATTTTGCATAGCAGGATATTATGGTCATTTACACCAGATTCCACCACAATATCATCATTCTATTCCATCCAACCAAACCTTGGATTGTAATGGAATTAACTATTCTGCATGCACAACCAAATGCAATAGTGGAATCACAATCCTATTCCACCTTAATTTTATTCCATGCGTAATCACAATTCTATTACACCTAATTCAATTTCACAAACCAAACGTGTCCTTAAGGTATATTCGAGGACAAATAAAGATAAGACCATTTTTCATCCTTCTGCTTGCCAATCAAAATCCTTAGAATCAGCTGAGTCCAATAACGTACCAAATCATTTCAATTCTGATCTTGACATTTTATTACTCTTCATAAGGGTGTTACGTTTTCTGCTATGCATTCTAAATCCAACTTTGTTTCATATAGTCATCTTATCCTGCTTTTGCATCCCAATTGTCCTCTGTTTTTATTCCTCAAAATTGGCAGGATGCTTTGAGAGATTCTAGGTGGAAGGATGCCATGTTTTAGGAGATGACAGCTATTCAGTGAAACAATACTTGAGATCTAATTAAATTTCCAAGGGGTTAAAAGACTATTGGCTGCACATGGGTGTTTACAGTAAAGCTCAAGGCAGATGGGTCTGTAGAAAAGGTGGCAATTATTGACAGGACATGTGAACAGTGAACACAACTCGAAGCTGACAAGAAGTTAACTGGTATACGTTTACCTTAATCATATTTTGGGTCAAAATCAAGTCGACATGTTTAACACAGTTATTAAACAGGTCAGAATTGGGGTGACCTGTCTAACTCGCAATTGATCCGAAATTAACACAATTAATTAATCGTGTCATGTCAACCTGTTTATTAACACGACCCGCATCAACAAGATTAACTCATATGTATAATAGTATTTTTTTGACTTAATGTTTTTTAAGTTAAATTTAATATGATGATGTAATAAAAAAAAATAGATGCATTAATTAGTGTCTTAGTGATAGTTTTATTAAAAAAATTGAACTTAATGTTTTTAAGTTAAATTTAATAGAATGATATAATAAAAATTAGATGTATTAATTAGTGATAGTTTTATCAATTTTTAATCATACAATTTTGTTAATTACTATCCAATCACCATTTAAATGAAAGAATAAATAAATTTATATTAATTTCATCATGTCAAATAACCGTGTCAACCCGACACGAGGTGTTCAACTTTAACTTGTTTAATTAACAGGTTATACCGGTCATGTCATGTTACATGTTTAATAATTGAGTAGTGTTTGGGTTGAGGGCTTTGACACGATTAATTAAAGGGATTGTGTTTGGATTGACATGTATCACACAAAACATATATCCTGACACGATTAGTGAACCTGGATTGCCATCCCTAGTCTGTTGAACAATACAAGGTCAGATTAGTAGCTAAAGGGTGAACTAGTGAACCTGGATTGCCATCCCTAGTCTGTTGAACAACACAAGGTCAGATTAGTAGCTAAAGGGTTCAATCACACCTATGGGATTAAACCAAGGGACTTTTTCTGACGTGGCTAACTACCAAGAGACTTTTGCTCCAATTGCCAAGATGAACTGTATCAGGGTCTTACGGTCTTTAGCTGCAAATAACTTGAAGAATGCATTTATGCATGGAGATTCAAAAGAAGAAGTGTATATGAAGAACCTCCAGATATTGCTCCTCCTATAGACTTGAGGAAAGTATATCGGCTAAAATAGACTTTGTATGAGTTACAGCAGTATACTAGGGCATGGTTTCACCTATTTTCGTGAGCTATGTTGAGATATGGCTACTACAAATGCAGAGCGATCACATCTTATTCATCAAGAACTCACCTATGGCATAAAGGCTCCCAGATCAAGAAGAGGTATCCTCATCTCTTGGTGGAAGTATGCCCTTGATCTACTTTAAGAAACATGAATGCTTGGTTATTATAAACCAGTTGATACACCAATAGAGGAGAATTTAAAAGTGGAGGAATAAAAATATGGTGGTCTTGCTGTAAAAGGGAGATATCAGAGCTTAGCTGGGAAAATGATTTATCTTTCACATACACACCCAGTTATTGCTTATACAGTTGGGGTGGTGAGCCTGTTTATGCATGTTCTTAATCATATTCTCAGATACTTACAGTGGTACTCCTTCCCAAGGGTCTTCTGTTTTTTCAGACATGAACACGAGTGTTATGCAGATTGGATTAGATCGGTGATTGACTAAAGATCTACCTCTAGATATCTTTTTATTTATTAAGTGATCTACCTCTAGATATCTTACTCTAGAGACTCTTGTATTTTGTGAATAAATCATCCAAAAAAAAGACAAATTAAAAAAAGATACCTTACTCTTGTGGGAGGTAATATGGTGAATTGAATGAGTAAGAAACAGGCTGTTGTGGCCAGATTTAGTGCAGAGCCTGAATCTCGAGCTATGGCTTAAGGTATCGGAGAGTTAATTTGGTTATGTACTTTGTTATGGGAACTTAAGGTTCAACATGATCTTATTACAAGATCATGTTGCGATAATAAGGCAGCAATCAATATTGCCCACAATCCGTTTTAGCATGACTGAATCAAGTATACTGAGGTGGACATACCCTTTATCAAGAAGCAGCTTGATTCTGGCTTGATTTGTACTCATGTGAAGATTGGAGAGCACCTGGAAAATGTTTTAACCAAGGGAGAAGCAGGCAAAATGTTTCATAGTATCTTATGCAAGTTGGATATATGTGATATCTATGCACCAACTTGAGGGGGAATGTTGACAAAAGTGAACTACTAGATTACTCTTGTTGACAGAGAGTCAATTGATGGATAACTACATTTGACAGTTGACTTGCATTTATTGCACTATCAATAATATTATATAAATACAACACATGGGTGAGAGAGGAATTATCACTCACAACACACGATGAAGCTAAAGATCAACATGAATGATACTAGGAATGGTAGACAAGTAGAACCTATAGGAGAACAAAATTTTGGTTTCTTGGACTTAAAACTCAAGGCTCAAAGTGCTGGATAGCTTTCTGACAGCACATATCCCCTTTTTTTCTGTGCATGTGGTGCATCTATACGGTTATATTGTACTTCCACTATTGCTTTTAATTCACCTCTTAAGCAGATGTAACTGATCTTCTCTTGCTTTGCTTTTAGTTTATTAAATGAAATAAGACAATGTTGTTGACCTTTCATTACTCCCAGAATTCTGATAGGAGGAATACATTCAGCATGTTATACATAATCCTGAAAACATTTTAGATACTTTTCACATCATTTACCCAGTTGTCAATGGCACAACACTTTCCAGACAAACTCATGCAAAGTAAACTCATTCTATTATCTATTAAAATCATAAAACAAAAATTAGACTATTTTATAATTTAAAATGAAAAAGCATAGTATCCTGGAGATCAATTGAAGTTTTGACCTTGGCTAATGATAAAAAAAATTCTGACCTTGGCTGATGATAGCTTATCCATACTAAGAAGTTTTAAAAGAAACTGTGTAGTGGATCCATTCACAATAAGTGTCAAGAACACAATTCCTCCAGTGAAGAAAACAAACTGCAAAGGTGGAAAAAAATAAAATTAATATTAGTTTGTGAAAAATCCCATATAGACAATAAACATGATAATCAACATGTACTTCTAAAACTCACCAATGTTCCCGTTTCAGGACTTATATGTATTGAGTTGTCGCTGGAACGCTAAACAACCATGAAGTAGACAGATTAGAAGTTGTAAAGAGTTTAAATATAACGGTTAAACCATTTCCCATCAGCTTAAACTTTTAGGACAATTGGTCTCCCAAATATTCTTAAATCATTGTAGAGATTCTGTGTTTCAATCCTATTGACCTCTTTTTCTCCACCCTTTATTAATCATTCCTCGCACTAGGACTCATGACCAAAACACATTAATCTTTCATCTGGCTTGCAGGTGAGGGGCTATGTTAGAACTTAACTTTTCCCATCACTCCATCAGCTTAAGCTTTTTGCATAATTGATTAGAAAACACTCCTTACCAAAAGTGAATCACTTATAAGGCGTCATAAATTGATTGATACAGAGCAAAAGAAGCATTAGCATTAGATAGGCGATAGTGGATTAGATTTGGTTGGCTCTATATAGACATATTCAGACATGCTTGGCATAGATGTATCATAAAAATCTCCTTTAGCCATATACCTTTTTACCACTAAAAGCTATCTTACATGAACACAACAATAGACACACAATATCATGTCAAACCTAGATTTGTTATTATCTTTTTCACCATCTCTTTAAATTTAAAATGAGAAAAAAAAAATCAATATCTTAATACTATTATTTAAAACAGGGGAAAAAGGAATTGTTAAGAAAAACGGAGATTTTAGCTTCAATATAAACTCTTTCCAAATAGGTGGTCACGTATAATTCCATAGTCAATAAAGTAATATTCAAATGTATAACAAAATCCAACAAACTTGGAACACAGATACACAAATATAAAATGAAAAACTTAGATGCAGGGGTCCTTACTAGAAACATCCTAAATCACCCCACACGAAGGTAAATCAGTGCAACTTATAGAACAAATAAAATTTGAATGACCAAATTTGTGAACTTGCCTTAACAGATAATGAGAGTGACAACGCAACAGCTCCTCTCAACCCTGACCACGTGAGAATAATAGCTTCCTTCCAATCTAAACCATAGCCAAGATACCTTAAAAATGGATACAATACTCCAACAACAACAACACGAGATATTTGCACAAAAGTGTAGAGAAGAAATAGGAAGCCCCATGAATTCCCTGAAACAAAAGGATGAGGGTCATGAAGAGTCCTTGAAACTTTGAAAGCACCATGTAATTCTAAATCATAGAAGAGAGCATGGACTGTAAGTACGTTGCTTGAGTAGTAACAATATAATAAAAAGATGGAAAACATGGTCAACTAATAAAATTTTCCCACTAAAAGTGAGTCTTGAGAAGCGAATGAAACCATTAATCAGGAAATGGTACTTCCATAAGTCCATTCTCATGAGTTTAAAGTTGAATTTCCAAGCATGTCCTTATCGTTGGAAGGATCAGAGAGATTGGCATGTGAAGCACTTTTAACTATAGACTCATTTAAACAAAATAACTAAATGGATAAAAAAAACCAATCCAAATTGCATATTTCACCCGATTCAGCATCATAAATAAAAACTAAAAGGTGAAAAGAAATCTTAGCTGATAAAAACCTTTTAAGAAGTTCTCTCACCGAACCATATCCAGATATCAACTATTTTAATGAACATCAAATTATTCTTTCACATTGTATGCAAAAGGCCATGGAATTCCCTTACTTCAAAACTGTAAGCCCTTAGAATCTAATTTATAAACTACCATGTTCAAGCCAAGTATTTAAATTATAAATAAATAAATTAAACTCACAAGGTGCTTAATAAGACATTATTAGCTCTACGTAAAATACTGGCAAAAGTATCCACACTTGCGAAAGTTTGGAACACCCAGTCCATGACCTATCCCGAGTAAGAATGATAAAAATTCTTATTATTTGCACATATAAAGATAGATGAATTTAGATGTCAGTAATACCATGGTTTTCAAAAACACTGTCACTGCCAAGAATGCCTTCAGCTATCACAACACCACTGTAAAAGCAAAAGAGAAAAGAAAGTAATGTAAATGAATGTAACTGTTTTTTTATAGGTGTATATGAATGTAACTGTTACTGAAAACGTGATATATTAAACTATTTTCTAAATGTTATTTCTTGGTTGACAAAAGAAAGAAAAAATAGAAACATAAAAAAGGCACTGGTTCACATATCCAGTGGAGAACTGAGCTGCCCATTGACCAGCCCAGATTTTGAGATGGACCGCAGTGGCAATATACATTGCCAAACTCTGGCCAAATTACAGGATACTTACCAAACCTAGGCATTCGAACCAAGTTAAATCAGTTATAGTACTTATGCAAAAGTTCAAATTTGAACTTAGGACTTACACCCATGACTGATCTAGTTCCAACTACTTCTAACGTCATTCTTGTTAAAAGCTACAAAATATTAAATATTTAAAATGCATTTCATAATAGTTGTAAATATTCTAAATCATTTGCGATTATGCTGTCTAACCAATCAACTCGTTGCATCAATGACCTGGTAACCCTACCTTTCTACCTTGTTGACATTCTCTTCAGGTTAATGACTTTTTTGGCTAAAAAGGGAACTAAAAAATTGTAAAGATATATACCTGTCAGTAGAACAATGTTATGCTGTAAATTCCAACTACAGAGTTTGGTTTTTATATGTGAAAATGAATTTGGAGGATCGTTAGAAGAGCATATGCTCGATAAATGAAAGGAATGGTTATATTATTCAGAGAAGTCAAGTTCCCTGTGGTTTATTGCATAGAACTGAAAACATCGCTGTTGAAATCAAGCAATCTCTAATTTCATGACAGGAAATGGACATTTTAGTATGAAATTGATCGTCTTCATCTCCAAACTCCAATGACAGCCTCGAAGGTTTTTTATCTCCTATTTTCTGTTTTGTGTTCTGACACCCTTAAAAAGTACTTATAAACAACTTCAGCAAAAAAATAGTACTTACAAATAATCTATTAAAATGATTATAATTAGATGCCATAAAATACTAAAAAAATATTGTCAGTTATTAGTATATAAAAAGTAAGAGAATCATTATTATTATTATTATTTACTTTATTTACATAAATAGAAAATTATAGCTAAAACTACTAATACGCTAAAGGCAGACAAATTTTACTCAAACTTTCAAGTTTTTTATTTTTTTTATTGGTAAAATACACGCACGCACCACTCGAACCTGGGATCCCAGGGCCTCAACCTTAACCATTGAGCCAAGGCCTCATTGGCTCAAACTTTCAAGTTTTTACCTTATTTACAAGTTCAGAAGCTGATATAGCAGAAGAGTTTTCTTTACTTCTGACAAGTTTCTATTAAAACCCATTTTTTGTTGTAGTGATATTAGTAAATGACATCATTTAAGGCTTAAATATAAGTTCTATTAAAGTTCCAATAGTTGTTGAACTTGAATAAGATTTATATCAAGAATTATATGTAAAGATTGATACATAAAATTCCTAATTTCCATTGTTTGCAAAGCAAATAAAAAAATAGGTTGAATTATTACCTTTTAAATATCTATAATATATAGTCATAAATAAATATAATCAAAAGCACGGTTTCTTTAAATTGGCAAGGGGCTTACGTCAAGCTGACACTCTCTCGCCAGCATTGTTTATTCTGGCACAGGATGCGTTCATTAGGGCGTTAAATTTTTTGGTGAATGAGGGTAGAATTGGCCGCTTTCGAACACATAGTAATGACAATCCGATTTCAAACCTTCTTTTTGCTCATGATATGCTTGTTTTTATTAATGGGAGTAAACATTCTATACAAACGTTAGTGGGTTTGTTTAAAGATTATAAGCAGGAGGGGGGCAGCAGGTGAATTTACAAAAGAGTTCTTTCTATACTGCTTCTGCATGTTCTGTTACTCGGAGGAATCTCATTGCTTCTTGGTCAGGTTTTTCTCCTAAAACTCTTCCTTTTATGTATCTGGGGTTCCGCTATTTAAGGGTAGACCCAAAGCTATATATTTTCAAGATTTAGAGGAATCCATTAGGAGGAAAGTGGAAGGATGGAAATCTGAGTTTTTATCATTTGGATGGAAACTCACATTATTAAAGTGCGTCTTAACCTCTATTCCCATCTATACTCTCTTGGTGATTCATACTCCTAAAATGTTCAAACACTCTCTAGAGAAACCGTTTGTGAATTTTCTGTGGTCACAAAATGGAGAGATCCAACATCATCAGATCTTAAGCTCGCCCTCTACAAGCCATAGCCGAAAATCCCACGGAGCTAGCACTCCATAATTTTCGGTCACCGATCTCTAGTTCGCGTTGCTCGTGTGGATATGCTTAGAGGTCGAACACTTGAATGGCTTGTGGACTCATCTCCAAGGATCGACCTAAATCTTCATTGAGTTTGTTGAGGAGAAGAATTAAAAAGAATTATGTATTATTGATTGATGATCTGAATACAATTCAACAGTCCTATATATAAACTTATGAATATCAAACCTAATAGTACTAGGAGACATCAACAGATAAAAAAGACATAAACTAGATAAGATTTAGGAAACCTACTAGGACACATAATAGGAATCCTAAAAGGATTCTCAACACTCCCCTTCAAGTTGGAGCATAGATGTCATATGGACCAAACTTGTTACAAATAGATCTAATTCGGAGACCATCCAACGGTTTAGTGAATAAATCTGCTAACTAATCTGCTTACTTCACATGTTTGGTACTGATCACATTTTGCACAAGTTTTTCTCGAATAACATGACAATTAATTTCAATATGCTTAATTCTCTTATGAAACACTGGATTTTGCAACATGAATAGCCGCTTGATTGTCACACACTAAACTCATAGGACCTGCTTAATCCCATGTTCTGCTAATAACTGTTTCAGCCAAACTAACTCACAAGTAGTGTTTGTCATTGCTCTGTATTCAGACTTAACACTAGATCTAGCAACCATAGTTTACTTCTTACTCTTCCACGACACCAAATTACCTCCAACAAACACATAATATCTAGTAGTAGACCTCCTATCAAACGGAGAACCTATCCAATCTGTATCAGTATAACCCTCAACCTGTGTATGAACATGATTTGATAAAGTAAACCACGGCCAAAGCACTCTTCAAATATCTCAAAATACGAATAACAACAACCCAATGACTAATCTGTGGAGCATCTAGAAACTGACTAACTACACTTGCTGCAAACAAAATATTTGATCTAGTAACAATCAAATAAATCAATTTCCTAACCAATCATCCATAATTTCCTAGATGAGACAATAATCCACCTTGATCAATTATAAGTTTTGGGTTGGGATTCATAGGATTATCTATAGGCTTACACCCCAACATTCATGTATCACTTAGCAAATCAAGAATATATTTACGTTGAGATAAAGAAATACCATGACGAGATCTAGCAACTTCAATACCTAGAAAATATCTCAATTGTTCTAGATCATTTGTCTTAAACTTAGTACCTAGGAACTGTTTTAGTGTTAGAATTCCCTCTTTGTCGTCTCATGTAATCACAATATCATCCACATACATAATCAACAATATCCTGCCCACTGGACTATGTTTGAAAAAGACAAAATGATCTACACCGCATCTACTGAGACCAAAATCAATCACTACTTCATTGAACTTGCCAAACCATGCTAGATTGTTTCAAACCATATAGAGATTTTTTCAACCGACGGACTAACTAGACTCCCACTGAGCAACAAATCCAGGAGATTGCTCCATGTAAACCTCCTCGTGTATAGAACCATTGAGGAAAGCATTCTTGACATCTAACTGATATAGCGGCCAATTAAACATAGCTACCAAAGAGACAAAAACACGAACTGATGTAATCCTAGCCACAAGAGAGAGCGTTTCAGTATAATCAATACCATATACATGTGTATATCCTTTTGCTACTAGAATAGCTTTCAATCTGTCAACAATACCATCAGGATGAACTTTCACAGTATAAACCCAATGACATCCAACATATTTCTCAGACAGGAGAGAACCAAGTCCCATGTATCATTAGTACTTAAGGCATGCATCTTTTCTTCTATAGCTGCTTTCACCCAAAATGAGACAAAGCTTCTGTAACAAACTTAGGAACAGAGATAGTAGAGACTGAAGCAACAAATGAAGCATATGAAGGAGATAAATGATCATAAGACACAAAATTAGCAAAAAGATGAGCAGTGCACAAACGCTTACCCTTTCGAAGAGCAATGGGTAGATCATCCTCAGATAAGAAAGTTAAAGATGGGTCAGGATCTGTTAACAAGGAAGCAATTAGTGGAGCAACCGAGATCAGAGGTTTTGAACGACGAGTGTAAACTTGTAGTGGAGTTACCACCTAGGAGGAACTGACGAGGGGGAAATCATAGTAGGAGGATACCGTGCAAGGGGCACTTGAATGGGTAATGGAAACGAAAAAGAATCAATTAGATACAGAGTGAGACTCAGAATAAAATGGGGTAATCTCGATGAACGTAACATCAAGACAAACAAAATATCTTTTTAACGACGGACTATAACACCAATAACCCTTTTGGGTGCGAGAATAACCCAATAATATACATTTAATGGAGTAAGGATCAAGTTTGTCAATGCCTAGACTAAGCTGATGAACAAAATAAATAGACCCAAATATGTGAAGAGGTAAATGAAAAGGTGTATCGTTAGGAAATAAGAGTGTGGGGATTTGCCATTAAGAATTGAGAACAACATACGATTAATAAAGTAACACGAAGTAAGAACATCATCACTACAAAACAATGTAGGAACATGCATATGAAATAAAAGAATATGAGCAATATCTAAAAGATTACGATTTTTTCGCTACACAACCCCATTTTGTTGAGATGTATGAGAGCATGACGACTATGGATGATGCCAGAATTGGTCATGAAAGTAGTAAAACAATTGAAAAAAATACTCACGGGTATTATCACTACGAAGAATTTTGATAGATGTACTAAATTGGGTTTTTATCTCATCACAAAAGGCACAAAAAAATAGAAACTAACTCAAAACGGTCATGAAATTAGCAAAACGATTGAAAAAATACTCACGGGTATTATCACTACGAAGAATTCTGAAAATAGAAAATGAAAACAAAAGGAAATTTTCATAACACCAAACACACCATAAGATTTATTTGTTCTTTGATCATGGGTAGTTCTTAAAAAAGGTCATTAAAAATCAACCATTGCTTGATCAGGAGCAAGAACTCTAAATATTTTATCTAAATTCCTTAGCTTTAAAGCTTGGTGAAAAAAAAAATCGATAATTTCTCTTTCTTTTGAAATAGATAAAAATTTCAGCAACTTATATATCACCATTTCCCACATTATAAGTACTATGCATAATATGAATTAATAATGCTAAGTTAAAGCTCTTACCTCAAGATAAAAATTAATGTATTCGCAATATAAGCAACCATTTCCCTATAAAAGCACAAAAAAAGTTACGTAAATGGTTAAGACATGATTCATTTTGAAAATGTAACAAAGGTGATCTATCTAAGTAACTCCAATCAAACTCACATGTTCAATATATCAAGAAACAAAATACGCATCCACCGATGCTAGGACATCTTGCAGATGCCCTTGTGTTATTGTGTACGCTGCTTGCTCTTACAATTAATCCTAAGAACATGTTTAGCATTTTCTTCAGATATGGTTGTGGTTTTAGACACTCACAACTGTCTTGGTTCGATTTTCTTAACTTGAGAACATGTTTGACATTTTTTTCCAGATATGGTTGTGGTCTTATTCACTCACAACTGTCTTAGTTGAATTATCTAACTTATATAAGTAGCAGGCTATATTCAATCTTAATATGTTTTGAGAAAGGGGGAAACTATGGCAGTGTTTGATAACCCTATCAAGTGCTGAAATTTCTTTATCACTTCACTATTTTAAGTGTATTTAGGAACATTCGGACTTCAGCATTTAATTTTTCTTATTTAAAAATAATAATTACTTAATAAAACTAAGAAATTAACATCTGACTTAATGCCGACAACGGGAAACATTAGAATTTCATATATGCATATGTTTTTCTATTAGTGATACCATTATCACCACTTTTTCCATATCATTATCACCATGACCACCACACCGGAAATGCCACCACCACTACCTTCACCATATTGGCACCATCACATCTTTTTTACCATCACCATTACACTGTCGAACATTGCCACCACTGTCACTACAGTTACCACCACCATTACCAACTTTCACATAACAATATGAAATTAATTATTAACATTCTTACTAAACCATGTTTGTTTGTTTCCATATATACTTGTAGTGATTATCTAGCATCTTATTTAAACTGAATGCTTTTTTTTCAACTTCGCATTTTCATCACTTATAATTCAATATTAATAATTCAGCTCTCTTAAATTTCAGTTCTTAAGTTTTTGCATTTAACACAATTTTAAATTTAATTACGCAACACCCAAGTCTTTTCACACTTAAGCCCAACAACAGGTGGAAATTCACAGAAAATTTTCTTTTTAACTCTTTATAGTTCCCTTTCCAATATTATTACCAACATCCACCATTGTCTCTAACATAACATAATATTGACCTTCCTTATTTATTAAAAAAAATATTGACCTTCCTCAAGAGAATCATTAGATTGATTAACCTGGTAAAAGGATACTTGCAATTAACTCTGAAAGGCTTAAACTTAATGGGGATGAGGGTGAAATTATACCTACATATTTGATTGAAAGGTAGGCAACCTGGCATGGTTGTCCTAATAGGTTTTCTCAACAAGAACAAATTTAGAAGTTCTCATCTCCACATATATGTTTCTCCTTCTCTGATATTTCTTTTTAACTTTTTATTCCCTTTTCTCAACTTCATTCCTTTTTTTTTTCTTCAACAGCATATGAGAGACTTGTATCAGCTACAAGTATAGACATCTTGAATAATAATAGACATAACAACAAAAATAATAATAAAGCCTTACTCTAAGAAATATCTATTTTACGGGTGTAATCAACATATATAAGAGAATAAAGCCACTCTCACCATATCATTGTGCATGTAACGTGTATGAGCGTGTGTGTGTGTGTGTGAATGTGCGACTGCGTGCATGTTCAAGTGTTTATACATATGAGACAATTTAGAAATATTTAGCGAACTAGTTTCAGGTCATCCATTAAACAATCAATTACTCCTTTCCTTTTTTTGATAAAATGCATTAAACATATCATGAAAAACTATACGCATCACTTTCACCTATAAAGTGAATAAACAGCAGACTTTATCAGTTAAATAAATAAAAATAATAAAAAGAGGTGCAAAGTATACCAAAAGTGATGTAAGCTTTGTTGACCATCACCCTTAAATGCTGTCCTTGCAACTGCAGCGTAAAACCTGTTCACAGATTGTAATATGTAGAGATATATTTCTCCAAGTAGCAAAGAGACTACTGAGACCAGTTCAACTTACATTCCTAAAGTCATCACAGTCAAAACACCGGAAACCCCAGCACCCTCTTGAGCCTATCACATAAAAAGTGCTTCTCAATTTTTTGCACACAAAAGATAGAAATAAATTTTTACAAAATTATCTAAATTAGTGAAATCAGATCATCCTATTAGAATTCAACTATATTCTGACTAAAGGGGTATGTAAAATGTATGCACTTTTTCCGAATTGAGAAAAAGCACATACACTAACAAAAAAAAAAAAGTGAAGTATCTAAATTTAAAAAAATACACTTTCTAAGAAATATAAACACAATTGTTTTGTAACATGTTCAAATCGCAGTCTGCACACCTAATGCAGTTTTTCAATTTTTTTCTTTTTTTTCCTTTGCTTAGTAAGATTTTATCCTTGGAGCTATCCCAACCATATCACTGTAACGCAAGGCCTAATGCCAAAGGAAAAATTGGATAAAGTTTATTGGTACTCAACACTTCTCAAATTTTTTAAGAAAATAAATAAATAAAAGCCTCTTATTTATCTGAAAATGCAAGATCTAATGTCTCAACATATATGCAATGGAAAGCAAGTGTGGGCAAAACATAAACCAAGCAAGTCTCTAAGTTCCTTAAATGATATTGCAACCTAACACAACATAAAAATAATAAAAGAAGAAATTAACTGAGCAGCAAAAGCATGAACAACTTATTGGCAACCAAAGAAGATACAAACACACACACACACACATATATACAGAGAGAGACAAAGAGGGAATAAATCAAAGAACTAGAATCTAACCAAATCATTGAGAATCAAGATTCCAGACCTCCAATCAACTTCAATTGTCATGTGAAGTACTAATTATGAAACACTCAATGAATAACTAATTTTATGATAACTTGCTATGATGGAACACATGATCAGTTCCAAAAATATGTTCAATGACTTGGTAATAGAGGATTTAATGAATGGAGTGCCAAGTTTGGAAAAGAACATACAGTGAAATAAGCAATGTAGCTCACTGCAAGTGTCAATGTAATCTCTATCACTGTGTCGTTGAATATAAATCCGAGCCACAAAACAGAGGCAATACCAAAAGCAAGACCAATGCCTACACTGGACCAACAAAAGGGTTTTATAATTATAGTAAACTTATCACCATAGTTCATTGAGAATAAATGATACATACGCTCCAAGCGAGACTTTCGTCAGAAAATTGATTATGGCACCCCAGTTAAAGCTGCGTCCCATCACCATTTTATAGAATAGCTGATAGACCACAATTGCTGTCCTGGAGTTGCAAAGAAAACCAAATAGTAGAACACATGAAACTACTTGACCTCAAAAGAAGGTATGCAATTTATTTAAGAAATCTGCTGATTTCATCATCTACAGCGGCTTTATAAAAAGCTAGGGTAAAATATATTGACCCCTTATGGTTAGTTAGAAGTCACCCTGTGGCTTGCAAACTGACAGTTTGCTCCCTTAAGGTATCTGTTAGTCTTTCTGGTAAAAATTAATATAACTCTGGCCCCTAATGATTTGGACGATTCTATTGTCAGTAACCTGTGGTCTTGTGACACCCTAGTCCCTTGTCGTTTTAAGATCTGCACAGTCATCCATATATGTGCTCCATATGTTATATTCTCATGTTCTGCACCTTTAAAGTATAAAGTACATGAAAAGTGTTGCATATCAAACTATAGTGTAGAAAAATGAAAACCACCGAAAATCACAGGGACCAAGGTGTAGTTTTCCCTCAATGGAAATTGAACATGAGAGAACATGGGTCAAGGTTGAACCCTAAATAAAATGATTTTGTAAAGGAGAATGGGGCAGATGTCATTATAAATTGGTACATGTGGCCTCCAAATATGAATTCTGTTTAATGATCATAAATCTAGGTGATTGTTCTAGAAAACTTCTGGCATAACAACAAAAGAAGATAGAGTAAATCTCAAGAGTGCAAAAGTGAACTTTATAAAAACAATGAGGCAAAACAAAAACATGCCTAACCATTAAAGGGGTTAAAGTATGATATATCCTTCACAATAAATAATAATGGCAGATCAACCAAAATAATTACCCATCGTTCATCAAGGACTCTCCTTCAATTATTGTACTTAGTTTTTTGCTTGCACCAAGATCTTTTAACAGAGCAACAACTGCCACAGGATCTGTAGCACTCAAAAGTCCCCCAAGCAACAATGATGTTTTCCAATCCCACTTATACGGAAAAGTGAGCTGCAAGACAAACAGATGTAATTACATGACATATTATTGTAGTCCAGACAACAGAGCACTGCATACCTTCAAAGCAGATCCAAGACAAAAGGTTGAAATCAGAACTCCTGGACCCGCAAGTAGAAGCATCTGTGCCAACGACCTCTACACAGTCACAGAAAATTGTAAAAGCAAATGGTTCACATGAAGTCCTAAAAAATCTTAAATAATCATCACCACCTAACACTTGCAGAAGCATTTGACAAAAAAAAGAAAAAAAAAAGTTAAAAGAGTGTTCAACAGTTATTATATAGCATCCCATGCAACATACAATATTAGAGTTTGAGTGGCAGAAATTTGATTGTTTAGTATTAGAGCCATAATTGCCATAGACTCTTCATCTTTCAGTCTATTAACATGATTAGTGGATTTTACATTTGAGTATTGAGTATTATATACGTAGTTACCAAGAAGCTCTAGTAGTACTGATTTTGGTTTTAGAACAAATGTAGGAAAGAAGGGCCTACAGCTAGTTGCAAAGTACAGAAAAGAAATAATAATAATCTGTGATGTTTGAAAAAGAAAACCAATCTATAGAAAGCTATCATAACAAAATCAGTAAGCTATCATTGAGCTTTAACATAAAAAAACACTGAATTCCTCATTTTTCATTAAATTTTCAATCTGGTATCCACTATATAATTTTAACTGATGATTTTCTCCACTTCCAACTACAGGACTAAACACGTTCGGAATCTAATTTTTATCACTGTATCTCTCTACAGCAAATTATACAGACATCTATGAAGAGGGAAGGTTGTTCATGAGTGTGCATGTGTGTATGTCTATCTTTGTCTGTATGAGAGAGAGAGAGAGAGGAAAGAATCCCTAAAACGACATTAGAACTCAGACAACACATAATTTTTCAAGAACTTGTAGTTGTACAAGTAATGAGAGAAAGCAAACCTTTATCTGGTGCACTTCCATCGAAAATGAACTCTCAAAAAGAAGAGCAGGAAGAAAAACGGCCAATAAAAGGTCAGGATCAATATCCGCCCCTGCATGATAAAATTAAACTTTTTCTATAGCTAATTGTTTACTAGTAAGAGACAACCTCTTTAAATCAAAAACTATTTTAAGAGCTTAAATTTGTCCGTCAACCCTCAATTTGGAGTTTTGAAGCAAATAATAGGGAAAAGGGAAGGCGAAAAGAAAAATGGAACTTACAAAGACGAATGCCATCACCAATCTTCCCCAATTTATGACTTGTACCATATTCTGCAGAAAAATTTTTCTGTTAAAATTACAACAAGCAACATTATCATTGACGGTAAACTAATAATATTCCAACCACATGTAAAGAACTAAGAAAAAGTCCAGCGGTGTTTTCCATAGGAAAATCTGAAGAGGATTGCTGATTATAAAGAAAAATTAATTTTAAAAAAATAAAAATTAGAACAAACATCGTTTCCTGCATGAAAGAATACGAGTATAAAACTAAAAATGATAATTAAATTCGGTCATTGCTTAACCTAACTTGCAATGTAGACTCAAAGACACCCCAAACTACAATTACCAAAGTAGATTCAAAATAAATGGAAAAAGGTTTGCCAGCCATCAAAGACATTGACCCAATGTATTATGAAGGTTACCAGGTTAAACTTATTTTGGGTGAGCTCTTGGACAAATCATGGGCAGTACTCTTGAAAATTAGAAGCATATGGTATATGGGAAATTTCTCAAAGGTAAGATTGTAAGATTTTTATTATTAATGATGAATTAATGAAATGCAAAAGGCAAAGTGATCATAACGAGTGCTCATCAAGAAGCAGAAGTGTTTATATAAGAAGAGTTGAGGTTAATTTGGATTTGTAGGTAAAGTTAAGAAAGGACCAAGTATACATGCATACGTAGATACATACATATATTATATATTTTACATTATGCCTACGTGACTAGATCGATGACACGGAATTTTCGGAATTTAGATGATTTTATGTGGAAATTCATCGATTTTTTATTTAAATAGGATTTTTCAATTTTAATAAATAGAAAAAAGCATTAATTAGTTAGAAATATATTAGTTTTTTTTTTGTTGATTGGTAAAATACACGCACACACCACTTGAACCTGGGACATTTAGAACCCAAGGGCCTCATAAATATATTAGTTAAATAAGGTGATTCTCAATAATCTTTTGTTAAAAAAATTAGACTGAAGTTTCAAAAAAAAAAACTTTCCTTTTATTCTTTTTTTTATAACTAAAGTGTTTTTCCTTTTTTTCGAGAAAAAAAAAAGAAATTTTCCAGAGATCTTATTTGGTTCCAAAATATTTTACACCAATTTACGATTTATTCTAAATAAGGAAATAGATTCCGAATTTATTCTAAATAAAGAAATTTTAATTTGTTCAAATCTATTACACCTTTTATTCACATTACATTCTCTTTTTTTTACAAATAAATAAGAAAATTTCTTCAAATAACTGTCCTTCTATTTAAGACAAAATTTTCAAACATCTTGATTGGTTCAACAATATATTAATTAGCCAATTTTCAGAGTAACTTTCCTTTTTGATAAATATATAAGGCAATTTCAAAGAATTTTCCTTCTTTCTAAATAAAGCAATTTTCAAAGAATTTAATTTGTTCAAAATATATAACAATCATGTCTGATTTACTCAATATAAGGAAATTTTAAAAAATATATATTCCAATTTAAAAATCACTTATGCATTTCTTTATCTTTTTGGCATAACAAAAGTATACATTTGTGTATGCTCTGCACAACATTGGTGTATATACTATCCTCCAAATGTAAGTTTTCACAATTCTTGGTTATTTATTACATGTATGTATGGATTTTTCAATTTTCACCTATTTGTTTTCACATTTGCATGTGCTTTTCCTTATATCAATTTTGAGCTTCGCTCGATTTTCTCATATGGGTACATTAAAGACGTGAAAAGGCTTTATTCTCAAAAATAAAATAAAATTTGTGTTTCCAATCACAACTATCATGATTGCTAATTTTCAATCTTGCGATCATGCTACATTTATTTCTTTTGTGGTTGATAAAGAGGAATTAAAGTATATCTTACTCGGTATTGAACTTTTTTTTCTTTTTATCAGTTACTCTTTATTGAACTTATAACATGCAAAAAAAACATATAGTTTTATGTTATATGTATGATTTGGTATTACGGAGATAATAAATAATACTCCATAGCTTATCAAAAAAATAAATAATACTCCATATAGTTTTATGTTATATGTATGATTTGGCATTATGGAGATAATAATACTCCTTCTATCCATATTTTTTGTCACTGTTTCCTAAAATGGATGTCCATTATTTGTCCACTTTCTCTAAGTGGGATACCAAAACCATTAATTTTCTAGTTATACCTTTGGTCTCTTCTTTTTCTGTCAAAGACATAACTCTTGTGGGATCATGTACTTAATTTAAATTCAATTTTGAAGGGTGCTTTGGACAAAACAACAATTGAATTAAACTTTGTGCAATTAGAAATATGGCACGGATGGAGTAGTAGTTTTGTGACACTAAAAGGGAAAGAGGTGAGAAAAAGTGAAAAAGGAGGATGAATTCCCACACATACTGCAAGGCCCCTAATAGTGATGTATAATGGTGTAGCGAATTTGGAGGCAAAGAGATATCAAAAAGTGATCACCATCGTTCATAAAAACAACTGAAATTGATGAGGTCATTTAAATATAACTATGGTTGTGCTTGAATCGAAAAAGTTAATTCGATAATCCATGACGGTAGAGAACCTTATCCCTTTTCTTTTCTCGGAGCGGGTGGTAAATGGTAAAGCAGGAGTAACAGACTTTTGTTTTATAGGAAAAGCAAAAGTAATAAATTTGAAATGGGATGGGTTTGAAAATAACGAGGAATACTCTTACAGTGAGGTAGTTGTGTAGGGTGGATTACTGGATTTATGAAAAAACATGATATTCTTTTATTTCTTTTTGATAGGCGAAGCATGGTATTACTTAACATTTTCTAAGTATCCAATACGCATTTTCCTTCTTTCCAATGTTTGTTTATGTCAACATTATATGATTGCTTTACTTTTGTCAACCAAAGACGTTTTTGGCAAATCATGGGTTGCACCCTCTTGGTGTTTTTTATATAATATTTACTTATAAAAAACTATGAATAGGGACGAATCAGGACCATTATATTGGAAGGCTAGGTGTCCAATCAAGATTTTATATTATAGGACTAAAAATCCATCTAACTATATTTAAAGTAAAACTAAAAACCAAACACAGTGAGAGAGGGACAGGGTTATCTCTTGTTGTATAGTCCAAAGTTAAAAAATAATAATAATAATAATTACTTTAATTTTTGATATAATATATTTGATGCTTAGTATTACCAAGTTCCAAGGACCCTAATATAAAATTATCTAACATCAAACTTTTTCTCTAAAAATTATATTCTTCTTTAAGTATGTTATAATTTTATCAAAAAATTATAAATGAATTTGAATATAAAATTATCTTAAACCAAACTAATCATCATTGATAATAACAAACAAGTTCACAATATTATTTAATAAAAAAGTAATGCCATACTTAACAACTAACAATGAGTATAAAAGAATTCCAATAAAAAATTGTAGGTGGGTGACAAAACTTAGTAAAAATTTTTCATAAGTTTCTTCAATGAAAAAATTTAAACAATAGTCGGGTAATTGAATTATTGCTAAGAAAAACACTCAAAACGGTAAAACAACTCAACCAAGGTCTTTTTTCCCATTTCTAAATCTCTATCTCCAACAGGGTGAAAGTGTAAAAGTACAAATAGATAATAGTTAAATAACACTTAAAAGACTTTGGAGGGGCCGGCTAAGAAGCTGACAGTATAATAGTAACAAGATTTTGTTAGCCTTTGTAGGGGTTTTTTTTTGGAGGGGGGTCTACAAGGACTTCATGGGGGCTACAATTCTAAACGAACAAATAAACCGCATACCCCCATGAATCCGTCCCTAAGGGAATCCATTCCCAGTTATCTCGACTAATCATTATTGTGCAAGCCAAAAACAGAGATGACTTATTCCCATCTTTGGGACTCCCAGTAAATTACAAGGCTACAGAAATCTTCCATAACCTGAATCAAACACAACCTAAGTGAAATACATGACAATTTGAAAGGATAATGAGACTTCTATAAGCCTAGTTATGCTCCATGAACCAAATTTTTGGCAAAAGACAAGGAAAAAGAAAAAGAAAAGTTCATTCAGATTAATGCGCATAATGATGAAGATGAGTCAAAACTTGTGACAAGGTAAAATTAGCACCAAGGATAAGATGAATCAATTAACATGATTCAGGATTACACAACTAAGCATGAAGAATGCACTGCCACTACTGAACAGAGGTTGTCTTGATTCAAATAGTAGATACCAAAACGACAAGAGCAAAAACCCAAATGGCATTAATTCAGATCAGGAAAAAAGACATCATTAACTTGAGACTTAAAACTGAGAAGATACTGCAATAGATAGAAACGAATAGTGTGAAATGATTTATACAGCTTACATTACTCTCTAGGATAATAAAAGACAAAATTGAGTATTTGATAAGGATAAGCCAGCTCAAACTCGAAGCCTCATTTAGTTACTTCCATTTCCTAATCAAAAAACTTTATAGTTGGATGCAGTCATTGAAAAAACAAACTAAAATTATCTAACTCAGATTTCAAAGTAATATCACCATCAGAAGTTGATCTAGGAGGTTAATCACTTCAAAGTCCCTCGATTCACGGCAATAGGATTGATTATTTTTTATAATTTTACTTTGGCTATCATAGAATGTGATTCAAAATTACTTGTTGATTTAATTCTTGGTTTATGTACTTGTCCATGGGATTTGGACTATATAATTCGAGAAATTAAATCACTAATTAGTACACACATGACTATTACCCATATTTTTCAAGAAGCCAATATGGTTGCGGACTCTCTTACTAAATATGGTCCTATTCATGGTAGTAGTAAAAAAAATTTGAGTACTAATGAGTTACCTCTCCCTAGTGCTTAGCTGCTTTACGTTTTGATTCATCTCAATTGTATACCTATCGAAAAACATAGTCCATTGTATCACTCTTAGTTAGGCTTAAGTACCTCAAAGCATGTTTGGGATGGTCCATCCATGAGTATTTTTTTTTTTCATAATGAATAAATTTCTCCAAGGTTTTCAAAAAAAGATTATTTTTTATAATTCCCAATATTGATTTTTTTTTTTGCTAGGTGATTCTCAAGAATTTGGTGGCTGCTAAACTCCAAAATCAAGTTAAAATAACCAAAAATACATTTAGCTGAATCAATTACAGTTAAGAGTATTAAAGCAGCATTGACTTATCCTTCGCGATATATTTTTCTATTTTCTTGTATTTTTCAGAAATGGAAGGCCAAACAAATTCAGCTTCCATTTCCACTACTTTCCCATCAGTTTCCTTGCCAATTAAACAGAAATTGAATTCAAACGATAAGTTGTATCAGAATAAAAAATTTAAAACCATTAATTAAAAGCAAGAGAGAATAATTTCCCAATAAAATATTCCTTTAGAAAAAAAGAACATAAGAAAAAAATAAAAAAGGATCTGAAAATGAGGAAAAGATGAACCTAGAGATCCAAGAGCAATGCCGATGACGAGCAAAGCGACAGTGTAAGGGACTCTGGTTCCACGCAGAATATGCCTGCAAGCAATCCCCAGCACCAAACATATCGCTACAAAAAGGACGGCGTCTACTGGGTTCGAATCATCAGCAGAAGAAGAAGAAGAGGAAGGGCTACCTTCCTCCAAAATTCTGTAAGGAAACACCGACTCTATCGCAACCTCCATTCAATCAATCATCAAAGTTCAAACTGAAACAGAGAGAGACAGCTTTTACAAGTTCGATTGATCGATTTTGTACTTATATTTAGATGAATAGAGCAGAGAATAGTGATAAGAACATAGAGGGAGAGTGAGAGAGTGAGAGAGCGACAGGGTTGCTCTTCCTTTTCGCTGCTGGCGCTGGCTACTTGTATTGGTGTTTGAACAGTAAGTTTGTGGACGAACAAAGCAAAAAGTAAAAATTCTTGGCTGGCGTGAGAATAATTCCATAAAAAAAATATTGAAATCTATATCAAAAATAAAAACTTATATTAAGAATTTTTTATTAACAGTCATTTTTAATAATAATGTGTCAATTTATTAAAATTTTAAAAGTAAAAAAAAGATAAATTGATTGATTATACAATATTATTAGGTGGTAAATAAGAGTAAATATAATTGTCTAGCTATTTATTTGTGTATTTATTAAATAAATTTAATAAAGATTGATCATATATAATATTGTATTGATAGATGATAAGAAATAAATGTTCGTGACACAATTACAGCTTAAATGGTTATATGTATATATATTAAAATATTACATGTTTGGTTTTAAAGTGCCAAAAATAGATTTTATTGAAAAAACAAATGAAAAATCCTAAGGAAGAATGAAACTTTTAAGTGATAGTATTTATATTTATGTATATTTACTTTTAAGTTACATGTGAAACGCATTTGAACTTTGACACGCGTTTTATTTAAGTTCACAAACATCTTAAATTGCTGAGAAATTCCATAAGTTTTAACTTCGTAAATGTAGATCGATGACAATATGTTATTAGATACTTGAGAAAAACATGCTATGAAAATTATACGAATGTTATTGAAACTTGTGAATTTAAAATGCATGAGAAAAATAATATTTTAAATTCATAAGTTTTTTAAGGTTTAAATAATTTTAAGAAATTGTAAAATTTTAAACTTAATTTAAATATCTATCTATATTATATTTGATAGTGATCCTAACAGTATTATGCTAACGTGACACTTGTTAGTTTTGTTTTTAAGGTGTTTCAAAACAATTAGTTTTTTTGTGTAATTAACCGTTGAAAAGATTTTGATAAGGTCACCAAATCACATTTAAACTACTAATAGTTGGACCATTAAGCCACTGACTACTGGATCATTATTGGTCATTATTTCACCCATAATTTCAGCATTCAATAAGCTTGTAACTTTCAAGTCCAAGAGTTTATAAAAACACACATTGAACGACTTTATAAACTACTGTGAATATCAAATAGTAAGGAATTTTCTGTAGCAATCATTTAACCGGATGTGTATTCATACAAAGAATTGTTATAGTCGAATCCTAGAGAGTAAACGTGCCGAGACCATATGCTCCAAGTCAAAAATATTAGGACACGAAATCTACCTTTAAAGACAATATGTTTGCGTGTCTCTATAACTAAGTTTTATTGCCATTTATTTTCTTAATTATTGTGTTTAATTGTTAGTATAAATTATTATTAATAACAAGAATTAAATACACAAATATTTTCAACATTGATTAACTTTTTCAGTTTTTTTAATTTTCTTTATGAATCCAAATAAATAAAAATAAATTTTCTCACCATTATAAGGAGTTGCCTAATTTTGATTGGTCTGTCATGGGTGACAAGGGCTCTCTTATTATTATTATTTTATTTGGACAATTAAAACAGGGATCCAACAAATAATAAGGGGATGATCCTGTATTTCTTTGTTTTGTGATTGTGATTGTGTTTGTGTTTCCTTTGTTAGGTCATTGAGTTTTGAAGTTTGACCTTAATTTTTTGGAAAGGAAAAAAAATGTTACAAGAAAACAACAGCTATTAAAAAAAATATACACCCTAGATCACAGATCACATGGGCGGCGAATCCAAACAAATTAATTTACAAAGAAAATTAGAGCTCTGATTGGTACGTTGTTGGCCTGTTTTCCATTTGCGCGACAAATTATGCAACATACTCAAACCAATAACATGATGCCTACTCCTTCCAATACGGCATACTTTATAGTTTGCATCAGATGTAGTCTCAGTTGCCCATAAAAAAAAAACAATAATGAATAATTAAACAACCCTCCAGTGATGCTATTTTTTTTTAAGTTTTTGACAGCTAATGCCTATCTTCACTGACCGTCAGCTATTAAAAAAAACATACGATTGATGGGAGGATTGACGATGCTACGAATTCGATTTTGTAAAAATTATTATAAAACTAAGAAAATTTATTAATAATCATAAAAAAAATTAAATAGTAATTATTTTAAAAAATTTAAAAGAAAAAAATTTATATATTAAAGTTATTACTCAATTTTTTTGTTATTATTAATGGGTTTTTTCGGTTTTGTGGTAACTCTTATGGAATCGGGTCCGTGGTATTACCACTCAAACAGGAGAGGGTAAAACTTGAAGCTATCAAAATTAATATGGAGGTTTACCGTTCAGATTTGGGTTTTGATGGGGTTTATTTTTTTTCGATTGAAAAGTATTTGATATAAGGGAAAATTCCCCAACCAATAATATAATGACAAGTGATACCTTTCAAGGGTGAAAATGTAATTTCATGAACAATACAAAGTAACTAGTCGAATGGCTACATGTGGCAAAGGGCAAAACAATAATTTCACATCAGAATCCTAATCCTACTAGAACACTCCAGCTTATGAAAACCTTAGTCTTATCAGAATATTCCAGCCTATGAGAATATTGATCCTATCATGATACTTGGTATCAATCATTTTCCTAATCAAACCCTACTTCTAAACATTATATAAAGAGGCTCTCATTATCAAAGGTACACTCAATTTTTCACTCACAAATCTTCTAGCTCATTTGCTCCCTACTGTGTTATGCCTTCAGTTCATTAACTTAGGCATCGAAGAGTCCCATCCGGAGGCACAACCCTTATGATCCTCTGATGACTCCTTAGGATTTCTTCTCTTTGCGTGCGCAGGCATCGCATCTCGGCAGTTCAGTTGCCTGGCAAACTTTCGACATAAACAAATTAGCGTCGTCCGTGGGAAAAACAAAGGAAGAATTCATTTGTCATGATGCCGCCTAAGAACTCTTCCAAAAATGTCGTTGCCACCATTGCTGCTGTAGCAGTTACCATCGCTGCAAAGACCAGTCATAACCAACGCACCGATTCTAAACTATCGACCATCCAAGAACACAATATGGTTGATCAAAACCCCCAATGAACTATCTGGTGAGCAGTTGCGACAATATCAATAGTCCTAGTTAAACGATCCAGTTTGTCAAAGCCAGGCTAACCCATATGCTCTAAGCCCCTCCCTCACAGCTCCAAGCATCACAACTAGGTCCTCGTCCAACGAGGCACCAGAATCTCGGTCACCACATTCATACCTCATACCATAATTCCACTACAGAGTCTTCTCCTATTGATCATGGACTAAAATCTTGGGGTTATTATGTCTCCAAGAACCCCACTAATCTAGACAATAAGCTAGAAGAGATAAACAAGAAGAGAGGTGAGTGACGCCGGGCAGAATAGTGATTATTCTGCAGGCTAGTCGAACAGATAGTTCACAGGGAGTAACACAAGAAAAACCCTAAAACAATACAGAAAAACTACTCTTATGCTTTATTTTAATTTATTCCAAAAATACAATAATAATATTACGAAACTCTAAGACCTTATTTATAAGGTCGAAGCTAAAATAAGAAAATTAAATTAAGGCCGAATTTAAATTAAATAAAATAAAAAAGTTTCCTAAAAACTAAAAACTGCCAATTTGAAGGTCTAAACTTCGTTTTTTGGCTTAGAAACGATAAGGCCTAGTATTATATACTAAGTTTTTCCCGGAAACTCGTTTCCAATCAGACTAAGGTCTTCAGAGCCCAATCCAAACCTGTGGCCCGCTAAACGATGTAAACCGGCTTAGGTAGCCCACTTGCCATCTGACAGCTCAACATCATCTGACTCGGATCATCCTGCATCAGTCGCCCCAGGTTGGAAAGAACTCGTCCTCGAGTTCACAATAGCCACATCGAAATCCCCAAAACAAGGACTCAAGTGTTTCACATTAAAGACCTCAGGCGGCAACCCAAGAGGAAGATCCTTTGGTATCAGGTCAGAAAACTTTGCTAACAGCGGTAAATCCACTCTGAAACCGAGATCTCCATAACGATCCTCCCGACCACGGCGTTCCCCGAATCGAGCAGGATTGTAATACGGGTTTTCGAAACTGGAATCGGAATCATGATCTTTCATCTCACGATAACAGAAATTCTGCGCCGTTAGACGCTGGGTTAACTTTGCAACCTGCCGCTGTAAATCCTCAATTATCGCATCCTGAACGTTTCGATCACGGCGTGGGGCTTCCTCGTTCGGAACCTGCCCGCGACGACCACGACCACGATCACCAGCCATGGAAACTGATGAAATCTCACCCCAGGAAGATGTTGAAGCTCTGATACCAAATGACGCCGGGCAGAATAACGATTATTCTGCAGGCTAGTCGAACAAATAGTTCACAGGGAGTAACACAAGAAAAACCCTAAAACAATACAGAGAAACTACTCTGATGCTTTATTTTAATTTATTCCAAAAATACAATAATAATATTACGAAACCCTAATACCCTATTTATAAGATCGAAACAAAATAAGAAAATTAAATTAAGGCCGAAATTAAAATAACTAAAATAAAAAGTTTCCTAAAAAGTTTAAACTGCAAATTTGGAGGCCTAAACGTCGTTTTTTGGCTAAAATTTTGTCAGGCTAATTATAATTAGGTTTTGTTCGTTGGCCCGTTTCCAATCAGACTAGGGTCTTTCGGGCCTGATCTGAGCCCGTGGCCCGTTCTAGATGATCTGCCAACTCTGCATCATCTGACTTAGATCCTCCTGCATCAGTGAGGCTTTCAAGCACCAGAGAGCCAATGTCCGAGATGAGCTTGATTCTTGAGACCCTTAATTTACCTAAGATATTTTGGATGCTTCGCTCTCTCAACACTTCAAGATGCCTGTCATCAAAGCCTATGACGGCATAACCAATCTGATAGATCACCTCCAGCTTTATAAGATGACTATGCTTCTGCACTGCCACCAGGACGTGGTCCTATATCAAGCTTTCCTGCTGACACATGAGAAGGCCGCCAGCACATGATATTCCCACCTCAAGGTCGGAAGCATTAGCTCTTTCAAGAAGCTCATTCGTGCCTTTGTCGCGCATTTTCTCAACAGCAAAAGGCTGAGAAAGATGTCAGAATACCTTTACAACATTATTTAATGGAGAGGAGAGAAACTTTGTGAGTATATTTCTCGATTCAACGCAAATGCATGAGAAATAGTTGATCTTGACCCAAAGATCTAGACTGTCACCTTTAAAAACGGGCTCAGATTAGGAGGCTTGTATCCGTAGGAATAAAATCTCCTCTGAACCTGGTTCTGCATGGTCGGAGAGTGGACATGATTAGTAAAGAAGAGAACAAAAAAGAAAAGCCAATAGAGATTGAAAAATAAAGAGAATTTTGATCATGATTAAAGCGGGTTCGTTTAGTTCACAGACATGAGTTATATGGGATTAAAGTGGGATTGAACTATGATAGGATTAAGGGTGGATTAAAGTGGTAATACTTGTATCCCTTGTTTGGTTCAAGGGATTGACTTAAGTTTATCCCAAATTTGTATCAATAATCCCAAGTTTGGTTGACATTTATATTTGGCATTTAGGTAGGATAATAGGTTAAAAGATAAAATCACCCAATAATCGTAATTGTCCATTTAAAAGATAAATTACATCATAACCATTGATCACCTAATTTCATATGAACCATTGATAATTCTAAAATCCAAAATTTCAATCCAAACAATTATCCACATACCCAAAGAAATCTAAAATTAGTAAATGGACATCCTACAATGAGTCAAAATAATGGAATTCATACTAGGAATAACAAATACTTATTCAATTATTATAGAAACCTTGAAACTATATTTCCCCATTATTTATGCTAAGAAAATCAATTCTAAGAGGATTTCAAATCTTTTTCTAAGCCTCAAACTCAAGCGCATAATGCAATAAGCTGTAGGGTGAATATGGCCTATAAGTGTCTAACTGTGAATTGATCTTTTGTTTATATGCTCCAAGAAAGTTTTCATTTACACATAAAAATTTGAATCCAAAATTAATAATGTTCTAATTACCATTATAAATTTACTTAAAAGTTAAACCCAAAAAAACCCACATAAGTTCACAAAACCCACAAATCCAAAAAATATGAAGAGATTTTTCTGATTTCTTACTCTTGATCAAGTGTCTATTGACCCTGAATGATTTTGATAGCGACAAAAAAACATAATTAAACACTAATGAATATTACTTAAGTGATTCAGATTGTTAATAATTCTTATACATCAAAGGAAATTGATGAATCAAAGTTGATGATCTCAAAAGTCAATAAGCTCTCCAAAAGATCAAATTCAAGGAGAATAATTGAAATGCAACTTCAAAGACAAAAGAACTAAATTATAGATTTGAATCATAAGATACACTTGGTAAGCATTTCAATTTTTAGGATCTAATTAAATTTGCATTGTATTTTATTACATAGCCTTAATTAATTGAAGATATAAAATCTTTATGTGATTTTATTAAATGAAAATATTAAATTCTTTGGGCTCAATACTTAACATGCTCTAATTGGACTTAAGAATAATTTATGTTGACATAGAAAATTATTTGAGTATTTGTAATATATCATTCTTCATATATCTTGCACACATATTATGCTTAAATTTGAAATATGTTTTGTCATCATAAAAAATGCTTCAATTAAGAAATTGATTAAATTAATTTTGATGATAACAAAACACTTTTGAAGTGTTTAACTCATGTGTTTAATGTGCAAGAAAATTTTATTCAATTGGGAGATTTTTTGGAACTCAAAAATCCAAAAAAAATGAAGAAATATGAAGAAAATTGATGCTGAAAACACTATTCATCATGAAAACACTGTATCAATACACAAAAACTAACCTAGTCGACATGGTGAATAGTGCCAATCGATTGGGTGCTCGAAAAATCAGTTTTTGCATTAGTTATGAAGGACAGTCGACTGCCATAAGTGGACAGTCGACTGGGCAAGTTACAACTATTATATTTTTTAATTTAAAAGGCTATAAACTTGTCTCTGACGACTCTATTTTATCTCCAGCGGCTAGAAGTCTTCAAAAAATTATAAATATAGCCTCAAAGGTCATTTGAAAGACAAGAGAAACATTCTACAACAAAATATCAAAGCATAATCTTCATTATCTTATTCTTGAGCCAAAAACTCCATTGTTAAGCTACAAGCTTTGAGAGAGAAAAATATTGAATTGTAATCTTCATCGAGATATTTCTCTCTTGTTTTTCATTTCAAACTTCTCATTCCTGCAACCTTGTTTGTAAAGAGTTAGTTATAACTCTTGTTTGTAAGAGTGTGTATAATTCTTGGAAGTGTTTGTGTATAAACATTTGAAGAAAAAATTCTTGTAACGGTGGAAACAACACTTGTAAGTTGTTTGTAACGGTTTAAGTAACACCTAGAAGTTGCTTGGTTAGTGGAAAACTTCAAGAAGATTCTTGAAGAGAGTGAGAGTAGGGTTGGAATGATTTTCGATATTGTCGAACCACTATAAATCGTGTTTACATCTCTCTAACTATATTGCCTTAACTACTTGCACAATTACTTGCTTAGAATTATTTATTATTCAAGTGAATGAGATTGATTGCTTAATTATTTTATAATTCAATTATCTTTTTTATATTAAGCAATAAACTCTCTTATATTTGTCCTAGTAATTTAGAAAGATTGATTTGATTTAATTCCGCACATATTTTGATTTTTGAGATTGCAAAATGAATTTGAAAAATTCTTAATACCTAATTCACCCCCTTTTGGGTATTGCTATAGTCTATTTTGGACCAACACTTACATTTTATTACCAGCCAAACAAAACCCAGAAACATTTTCGAGTAAAAGAAACCGAATCTCAAGCTCATATAGCAGATCTGTCATGGCGGTGCTATGCGGTGTCACAATTCCACAAAGGTAGGTCCACAAGTGGGCAATCGGTGTTGCAGATCTGCCATGGGAGATCCGTGAATGGAAAGAAGAAGAAGAAGAAAATCGTGGAGGCATAAAATTAATTTGGGAATTGGGAAAAATAGGGAGTGTCTTTTTTATCTATAAATAGTTAATCCCAGATATAAAAGTAATTTGGGAATTGGGAAAAATGGGGAGCGTTTTTTTGGTCTAGAAATAGTTAGTCACAACTCACCTTTAATCTCACATTTTCTGCCCCGCCTATCTCTTGGGACAAAATATGTTGGATTACGGATTGGGTGAGATTAACTTAATCCCACCCCAATTGTCAACCAAACATAATATTATGGATTAATGTGAGATTAAATTAGTCCAGTCCCATTTAATCCCAATCCAATCCTTGAACTAAATGAACCCAGTTGGTTTAACCATGTTTTAAGTCAATTCCTTGTTATTTGAGATTTACAAGTTCCAACTTTAAAACGATGAATTGGTTCTTCATATCATTTGAAATTGTATATTCTAAAAAAATAACAATTCTGATCAATTAAGCAAACAAAATAGTAAGGGTGTGTTTAGTACATGGGATTAATGTGGGATTGACTAACTTAATCCCATATAAACAGTTAGTCCACTAACTGTTCAACTGGGATTAAGTTGAGACTAGATTAGTCTCAATCCCTCAAAATTTATTCCAACACCCTTTTAAGGCAGAATCAATCTCAAGTCTGTGGGATTATTTTTTTATAATTCTAATCCTATCCCACTGTAGTTCTGTCCGTGAACCAAACATATCGTACCGGAAACACCACAAAACTATCCTAGGAATGGAATTGCCAATTCCAGTTAACCAAATGGGCTTTAAAAAAAACCCAAAATATAAGATGTTGACAAAAAAAATAGGCTTATTTGCAAATTTTCCCCTGGGTTCAACTCCCCTTTTACAAAGGGGGCAATTTAAACCCTCACTTTATGAAATTGAAGCAATGCAAACCTTGCCCTCATCGATCTCTGTCTCTCGCTCTTTACGTGACTAACCTCTCTTTCTAGCGCTCTGTTACACGATCGGCCTCTCTCTCTCTAGCGCTTCGTTACGCGGCTGGCCTCTCTCTCTTGCGCTCCGTCAAGCGGCTGGCCTCTCTCTAGAGCTCCATTACACCGACACCCAGAAAATCAGGAGGAGGATGATGATCGAAGGAAGACCACTTGCTGGAAACCCCATCGATCCAACAGCTCCTAAATCGATTTGGGTAAGCACTACTCCATCTTTGCCAAACTTCACGCAGCACAAGGACTGATATATTGGTTCAAATAAGTTTTTCCTTGCACAATACAAAAGGGTTCAAATATGTACGATTCTAATTTCAGAATATAAAACTTAATTCATCTTAAAATCACTTTCGTAACCTAGTTCCTGCAGAGAAAAACATGGTGAAATAATTGTCTCGTTATTTGTGTATCAAATTTTCTTTCTGCTTAGATCTAAACGGTTTACAATGAGTGATGATAACACTGTATCAAATTAGAATCTTACATGGGTATGAAAAAATGTATTTGTAGAACTAACAGCTCCCTTTACTGGTAAGGAGAGCCATCATGTAGATTAGACAGTTTGTTGACACATGAAGAAAACAACTTTCTTTAATTTCATATAATTGCTGAACTAAAAATTTTTACCCATGATTCTTGATTTCTATAATTATTTGATCTATGGGTTCAAATAAGTTTTTCTCTGCACCATACAAAAGGGTTCAAATATGTATGATTTTAATATGAAACCAAGGGAATGACAACACTTACATAACCCTATATATGAAATATATACCCATCAATCAGTTCTACTATTACTGGAGATCAGGAAATCAACAATCACCCTATATACATGCTTAGGTAATTTAAATGACTCCACCAAGAATCTTGTGAGGCGGTTTACCAATGTGATAGAAGCAAAGATGCGAATGAATTTAACCCAGCATTGGCAAAGCAACCAAAACACACTCATTACTTTATCAGATAAAATACTAAACTAGTTTTATACTTCACAAAAATAAAATAAATGACATTTGAGGAAGCCTAAAACTACTATAATGAGTATATATATAGAGAGAGGATAAGAGAGAGCGGAATCGATTTCAATTCAAACGTTGTGATTTTAAAACATAATAAATTGCAAAAAATCGCCTTATAAACATGTCATATGAAAAGGAGCTACATTCAAGCTCCACCATTATTTTATCATTTGGCATGCAATAATCACGTCTAAATGTTAATAAGCCATCAGTTTTTCCCAAGGCATCTTTATGCACCAAACCTAGCAGCCAGTCAATGGATATAAATCTATCACTGTAATTAAGTATAAGGACACAGGTGAATCTAGAGTGCATGGTTTGGAAAATGATGTCAAAACACTTGGCATGTTTGGATAGAGTTTTCAAAAACTGTTTTCAGTTTTCGAAAACTTTTTCTATGTTTGTCAAACAATTTTCAAAAGTAATTTTCTAAAATAGTTTTCAAAAAATCAGTTTTTGAAAACTCCAAATTTGTATTTTTTGACATAATTTTCTAAAAATAGCCATAAAATCGATGTTCACTTCTTTGTTTCATTCTCCTTCTATGGCATATAAAAAATATTAAAGTTTTGAAAATAAAATAACATTAATTATTTTTAAGTATTTAGTAAATATGATAAATAAAATTAATATATATTCTAAATTTAAACTCAAAGCTAAAATAATTACAAGTCGTATCAAAACAGTTTTCAAAATAAAATTATTCAAACATCATTTCATTGTTTTCTGTTTTGGAAACAGTTTTCGAGTTAAAATTATTCAAACATGTTTTCTTCAGAAAACATTATAAAATTGTTTTTAATTTTTATTTTCGAAAATAGTTTTCGAAAAATGAAAACAGAAAACTGTTATCCAAACATACCCTTAACCGTCTTTATAAATACTTTACAAATTATACAGTAAAGCTGGCTTTTTGGCCCACAAAAGGAGGGAAGGACATAAATTAAAAGGTAAAATGGCCATTGAAACTTTTTATCAAAAACATAACAAAATGCAAATATGAACTAGATTTGCATTTTTATTCTTTTAATTCTTTTGCTAGAACGATATCTCAACCTCATATTTCTCGTTAGCAATAGTACTGCAAGAAATCGAGAATCATGGGTAAAAATTTTCAGTTCAGGAATTATGTGAAATTAAAGATTCTAATTTCATAGTGTTATCATCAGTTATTAGAATCACATACATATTTGAACCATTTTGTATTGTGCAGAGAAACTTATTTGAACCCATATATCAAATTCTTATAGAAATCGATAATCATGGGTAAAAATTTTCAGTTCAGGAATTATGTGAAATTAAAGAAATTTGTTTTCCTCACGTGTCAACAAACAGTCTAACGTAGAAGGCATGATGGCTGTCTTTACCAGTAGAGGGAATTTTCAGTTCTACAATTACATATTTTCATACCCATGTAAAATTCTAATTTTCGTACAGTGTTATCATCACTCATTGCAAACCGTCTAGATCAAAGCAGAGAGAAAATTTGATACCCAAACAACAACACAATTATTTCACCATGTTTTTTCTCTGCGGGAACTAGGTTACGAAAGTGATTTTAAGATGAATTACGTTTTATATTCTGAAATTAGAATCTTACATATTTGAACCCTTTTGTTTTGTGCGGAGAAAAACTTATTTGAACCAATATATCGTGTTGCATGAAGTTGGACAAAGAATGAAGCGATGGGGTTCTGACAAGTGGTCCTCCTTTGGTCGTTGTCCTCCTGATTTTATGCGCGTCGGTGTAATGGATCTCTAGAGAGGCTGACCGCTTAACGGAGCGCTAGAGAGAGACCAGCCGCGTAACGTAGCGTTAGAGAGAGAGGCCGATCATGGAACTGAGCGCTAGAGAGAGAGGCCGATCCTGTAAAGAGCGAGAGGCAAGCGTAGAAACGTATATATGATGGAGAAGCTCCTGGTCTCTCCTCTTTCGTCAGGTCTCTCACGTGGGAGAGATGACTTGGCAGATAAAATAGAAGGGGAATGTTAAAGCGTGAGGGCAGGGTTTGGATTGCTTCAATTTCGTAAAGTGAGGGTTTAAATTGTCCCCTTTGTAAACCGTGGGGGGAAATCGTCTCTGAACCTTAAAATTAGGGGATAATTAACAAATAAGCCAAAAAAATAACATAAAAAACAGGCTTCTCTCGTCGGTGTTTTGAACATATTTATATAAAAAAGGTTTCATTTCTCGTTTTTATCTTTTCCATCGTCGAAAAATACCAGACAAAAACCATGAACCAATTTATTCTCATTGTAGGAGTTTTAATAACTTGCTGTGTGACCCATGTGAGATCGGACACCTCCGATCATCGGTATAAGGACGGTGACGCCGTTCCACTGTACGCCAACAAGGTTGGCCCATTTCACAACCCCAGGTAACTCTTTTGTGATTCCTTCCAACATTTATTGGATTTGATAGTTCTCTATATCTGAATTTGGATCTGCGATTTTCCTCCACTGGATCTTTTAAAGGTTACCACATAAGCGCTTTTTTGGATGGCATTCGTTTGAAACATGTTTTTCCCTTTTCGAAGATAAAATTATAAATGTGAAGAACGCGCAATTTGGTTTTTGGAAATCGGAATGAAAATAAAGCTTGCTAAGAAGGGGAATCTGAACAAAGGACTTAGAATTCAGAAAACAGGGAGAAAAATGCTGCAAAGCTATCAGTTGTTTATTTATATGTTCGTAGTCTTTTTTCCTCAGAAAGATGATGTATGCTGTTTCTTTATATGTTGAATTTGCATGGGAGTGTTTTGGTAATTGCAATTGCTATAAATTTTGGAGTTTGATATATTGCATCTTTGCATCTGGTTGCTAATTTTGTTTTTATGTTGTTGTCGATTTCAGTGAAACCTACCGGTATTTTGATCTACCCTTCTGTGTTCCAGGTTTTTATCTGAAACTCTTGCATATATGTATATACATGCACATAAATATGTATGTATAATTTTTTTATCTATATTTGTATTTATTTCTTTGCCACGCTTGGTTGATGAAAAGGAACTTTAGATAACTAAAGTGTGTGCGCTAGAATTTCCAAGGCTTTACTATGAATTGTTATGAGATAAGTTGACCCTTTAAGATTCTTTTTTCTTTTCTGATTTTATCCATTACTGGGTGACTGGATTTGAGTGGCAGATCATGTGAAAGAGAAGAAGGAAGCTCTTGGTGAGGTTTTGAATGGGGATCGACTTGTCAGTGCTCCCTATAAACTCAACTTCAGAGATGAGAAAGACTCTGCAGTTGTTTGTAGAAAGAAGCTTACCAAAGAAAAAGTTGCTCAGTTCAGAAAAGCGGTTGAAAAGGACTATTATTTTCAAATGTACTATGATGACTTGCCCATCTGGGGTTTTATTGGAAAGGTTGACATGGAAGGCAAAGCTGATCCGAGTGATTACAAATATTTCCTTTACAATCATATTCAATTTGATATTCTTTACAATAAGGATCGTGTGATTGAAATCAGTGCCAGGATGGATCCTCATTCTCTTGTGGACCTCACAGAGGACAAGGAAGTTGATGCAGAGTTCATGTACACTGTGAAATGGAAGGAAACTGACACTCCTTTTGAGAAGAGGATGGAGAAGTACTCCATGTCTTCTTCGCTGCCACGTCACTTGGAAATCCATTGGTTCTCTATAATAAATTCCTGTGTCACGGTTCTCCTTTTGACTGGTTTTCTCGCAACAATTCTGATGCGAGTACTGAAGAATGATTTCATGAAGTAAGTTTTAGGTGTGAACACATGTTATAGAATTTCCTTTTCCTTTAAGTTTATCATTTATTGTATACTTTTCATTTGCTTAAAAGGTATGCCCAAGATGAGGAAGCTGTTGATGACCAAGAGGAGACTGGATGGAAGTACATTCATGGTGATGTGTTTAGATTCCCCAAGCACAAATCGTTGTTCGCAGCATCTCTTGGGTCTGGTACCCAATTGTTCACTCTGTAAGTTTCTCATTGACAGTGTTTTGTTTCTATTCATGATGCTCAGTTTTCTGCATTATGTTTTTCCATATAATTAATGTCCCCCTTTTTCCGAGGCATGTTATTCCAGCACGGTGTTTATTTTTATGCTTGCACTTGTTGGTGTATTCTATCCATATAATCGGGGAGCTTTATTCACTGCTCTGGTGGTCATATATGCACTAACATCTGGGATTGCTGGATATACAGCAGCCGCATTCTATTGTCAGCTTGAAGGAAAGAACTGGGTATGTGTAGATAAATTTGTTTGCGACAAGTTCAGCTTGTAACGGTATATCCCTAATAGAAACACTTTTTAGTGAACTGATTTAGTTTTTTTTTCCCCTTTTTGACAGGTCAGGAATCTGTTGCTGACTGGATGCCTTTTCTGTGGGCCTCTGTTCCTTACATTCTGCTTCCTCAACACTGTTGCTATTGCTTACCGTGCAACTGCAGCATTGCCTTTTGGCACTATTGTGGTGATAGTCCTCATATGGACATTAGTGACATCACCATTGCTTGTATTGGGTGGCATTGCTGGCAAAAATAGCAAGGCTGAGTTCCAAGCTCCTTGCCGCACCACAAAGTATCCCCGAGAGATTCCACCACTGCCTTGGTATAGAAGCGCTATTCCTCAGATGGCAATGGCAGGCTTTCTTCCTTTTAGTGCTATCTACATTGAGCTTTACTACATCTTTGCCAGTGTTTGGGGTCACAGGATTTACACTATATACAGCATCCTGTTTATTGTCTTCATTATTCTTCTGATTGTCACTGCTTTTATTACTGTGGCTTTGACGTACTTCCAACTTGCTGCTGAAGATCATGAATGGTGGTGGAGGTACACAAGTTCTCTGCTTACGTTTTTGTCTTCTGTTCCTGTGTTTTTGCTTCATACTTTGAAATTCTGGTCGTATTTTCATTTGGTCTTATGCATTTCTTTTTGGTGTTATGGTTCATAACTAAATAGTATATATTACTTAATATCTTCATGTGAGTTGTTTTATATTTAGTTGAAATACAGGAGAAAAATTTAACAAGCAAGCACTTGCCTCAAATGCGTTTTCATCAACAAACCTTTCCCTGCCCACATTTGATTGTCTTATTATATTAAACTCCCTCCATCCCATAATATTGTGTTTTCATTTCCATTTTGAGATGTCCCAAAATAATTGTCCATAATTAAAAGTCCAACTAAATATAATCAATCTTCCAATAATACCCTTCATTATTACTCCAATTACCTTTCATTATTGATAATGCTACTTTATGTGAGGGTAATATTGATATTTTAATACTCAAGAAAGTGGTTTGAATGTAATTAATGCACCTTCTTAATCTTTGAGCTTTTTCAAATATGATATCTATTATGGGACGGATGAAGTGTATTTTATGGATTCAATGTTTTAAAATAAGCAATCCTTTTTGAAGAAATGTTCATATATTCCTGTAAAATTAAGTACTATTCAGTATCGACTACAACTTTCTTCCCTTTTACTGCTAGGGTCCACCATTTTCTTTCATCTATTCTTTCAACATCTTTGGAGATGGATTAAATCAGAAGGTATAATGTAGTAGCAAAAAGGATGGTGTGGTTAGATTGCTGCAGATCTTTCGTGGTAGATAAAAAGTTCTTTGAATTTGTCATTGAAGGAGTTAATGGTAATGTGGTGAGGATTTCTGAGTTCGCATCGGGAAGAAAAATCTCTCCTTGGTTGGATCTAAAAGAATTTTCTTGGCTTCTTAAGGTGTGGGAGGAACTCTTGTTTGAGAAGGGAGAAAGTTTTTGGTGCCGTAGAAGACGAGTAGGAGACCTATCATTGATTTCGGGGCTTCATCGGAATAAAAATGGTCGCTTTGTCTCTCTGATCGGAATTTTCAGTGGGAGCTCCAGTTTTCTTCTGTTCCCGAAAGGCGATTCAGCTAGCGGTTGGTGGAATGTCTTTGAGGCTGTTTCTAAGGTAAGTAATTCACTTCATCCTTTCTCGGGGTGGCTTAATGGTTCGATTAAAGTTGGGGAAGGTGCATAGGCTAAGATTCCTTTGGAAAGGAATTCTAGAGGAGCGGAGGGTCTTGGGAGGAAAATCGCTGGAACAACAGAGACTGTCAGAGATGGCGGCTCTCTGTCTCTGTCAGGTCACTGTCCTTGTTGTGGAGTTGACATTTATGGTAAATTGATTTTGGCATGCTCTGTTGAAAAGGCTAAATCTTGGGCAATGGTTGTTAAGGGCAGGCTGATGTAGAAGTGAAGGAGAAGATGCACGTGGAGGAAAGTCTAGAGATAAAGGGAAAGGATAGTTGTCTGAGTTGTCTGCAAAATCTCTTTCAAATTTTGAATCTGATGGTCCTTTGATGAAGAGAGTGGGCATGGGCCGGGTTACGGAGACAAACTGTAATGTTTTGGCTCTGGATTCGGAGGTTGGACCTAACAACATTTTTAGTAATAAACCCTTGATTAGTAATAAACCTTTGATTAGTAATGGGTCAAGGGAGAGATCTAAGGTTGGGCCGGGTAAACACTCTACGTTTGGGAAAAACAAAAACAAGTCCACTAACTTTTTTGGGTTGTTCAAACTTGCGGGTAAGGGTAAGAGAAAGAGGCGTGGAGCCTAGAATCTAAAGCTTTCAAAACAGTGGGTCACCATGCGTTTTGGCCCTCCTCTGTCGAGAGCTCGTACTTCGTTGTGGGCGCCTGCAGCCTCAGCTGTTTTTTTTTTGGCGAAGCTTCACCGGTTGTTTCGGGTCTCCATGCTCCAACACCAATGTCGAAAAATTTACTTGGAGTGAATTTCAAGTCTGGCCCTCCTTTCTCGCGTGATGGTGAGCGGTCGTTGTCAGGGCTTGTGATCTATGCAGGTTTGTCCGGCGAGGCAAGGTCGGCCATCTTCGATCTTCTTGGTCCAATTGCGGCACCGGAAAAGCCATCGGAGTCTTCCATCGCAATTTTTTAGAAGCTTTCTTATGAGTCTTTGGTTGTTGACAGTAACTCCGTTCAGCCTATGACTTGCTGCTCTTTATAGGTTTGGGTAGACTGTGGTGATCAGATGGATCAGTGGGTGGGTTTGGATGAGAGTGACGACTTTGCCGTGACTTGTAAGGCATCGGATTGGGTTCTAAATTGGGTAAAAAAACTTCATAAGATGGTTGGGGTTTCTTTTGCAGGAGTTGAATATCAGGCTATTAGTTTGTTTGAGGAAATTGAAAGGCTTCGTGTAGAAGAATGTAAATCCAGATGTCGGAGTCAGTCTGGAAAAAACATTCAAGGGGCGTAATAGGGACCTTAAAAGCTTGAAATTTGATGTTAATTATAAAAAGAGTAGTGGGGACACATATAGAGGAGGTGAGCCTTGAGTAGAGGATTCAAGGGGTATGTTATTGATCCAATGAAGTAGAAAATTATATCTTTGAATGTGAGAGGGGTGAATGATTTGGTGAAGAGGGATTCGATTAAGCATTACCTTAAAGAGTGGAAGGGGTACAGTTGTTTGCCTTCAGGAAACTAAATTGGAGCAAGTTGATTATTCGTAGCTTTGGGGTATTAGGTCTTGTGGTTGGAAAGCTCTTTCGTCGATTGGTGCTTCGGGGGTGTTCTTATTATGTGGGACTAACGATTTATTGAGTTGATTGATGTTCAGGTGGGGTCTTTTTCAGTTTCTTGTGTTTTCAGAGGTCTCTTCAATGGTGGGGATTGGATTATGTCTAGTGTGTATGGTCCTCGTGATAGTGGTAGTAGATGTCTTTTCTAGGAAGAGTTGGCGGCTATTAGGCAACGGTGGCAGTATCCTTGGGTGATTGGCGGTGATTTTAATGTTGTACTTTACCCTTAGGGTATTAGGAATCTAGATCAATGAGGGAGTTTTTGGAGTTTGTTAGAGGTCTCGATCTTCTTGATTTGACGTTATCAGGAGGTCCCTTCACTTGGTCGAATTCTAGAGACTCTCTCTCTCTTTCTCGAGGATTGACCGGTTTCTTGTGTCTGCTTGCTAGGAAGCCTTTTAGCCTACCTTGATTTAGAAGCTTCTCCCTTGTCCTACGTCTAATCATTACCCCATTGTTATTGAAGTTGGAGGCTTGATGTGGGTTTTTCCCCTTTCCGTTTTGAGGGTGGATGGGTTTAGGGAGCTTGTTAAAACTCTTCAATTAATGCTTTGATGGGTGAAATTAATGAGGTTGATGAAAAAGAGGTTAGAGAAGGCCTTTCGACGATTGAATTTGATAGGCGAGTGGAGGCTAAGGGGTTGACTAAACTCATTTCCTAGGAGGAGATCTCATGGAGACAAATTAACAGGGTTGTGGCTTCGGGAGGGAGATAAAAATACAAGGTTTTTTCATCGTATTGCTAATGCTTATAGGAGATATAATTTTATTAACTCCATTAAGGTTGATGGTTTGGTGTTTGAAGAGGAAGAAGGTATAAAAGAAGTGATCAATGGTTTTTATAAGAATATTTTAAAAAAAGCTTGTATTAATAGATCGAATTTGGATCGGTTGGACTTCTCAAGAATTAATGAGGGAGATGTAGTGTGGCTTGAGCGTCCTTTCTTGATGGATGAAATTGTTGAAGCTCTTCATAATTGTGATGGTGATAAAGCCTCACATCCCAATGGTTTCACTATGTCTTTTTTAATTCATAATTGGGAAGTAATTAAGGGGTATTTGCTTCGGCTCTTTGAGGAGTTTCATTCGTCGGGGGAGTTCATCAGTAGTTTAAATGCCACGTTCATCACCCTTATCCCAAAAAAGGTGGGAGCATTTAATATTAAAGACTTAAGATCTATTAGTCTTGTGGGATGTATTTACAAGCTCTATCGAAAGTGTTAACTGCTAGGTTGAAGAAAGTGATACACAAAGTGGTGAGCCTTAATCATTATGCTTTTATTGATGGAAGACAAATCTTGGATGCCATCTTGATTGCCAATGAAGTGGTGGATGTGCAAATTAAGAATGGAGGGGGAGGTGTTTGAGAGTTTAAACTTAACATGGAAAAGGCGTATGATCATGTCTGTTGGAATTTTGTTATCTATTTGATGAAGAGAATGGGGTTTGGAGATAAATGGTGCAAGTGGATTCTTAAGTGCATGTCTTTTACTTCCTTTTCCATCTTGATTAACGAGTGTCCTTCTGGCTTATTTTGTGCTTCTAGAGGCATTAAACAAGGTGATCCTTTGTCTCTGTTTGTGTTCTCATTGGTTATAGAGGCTTTGAGTAAGATGCTGGTAAAAGGGGTAGAAATGGGTTTGTTGAGTGACGTCAAGGTGGGAAGGTTTGGAGGTTCTGTGAATATTTCTCATTTTCTTTTGCTAATGATACAATTGTATTTTGTGGGGTGACTGCTTCTCAAATTCTCCACTTGCAGTGTATTCTTCTTTGCTTTGAGGCAGTGTTTGGCCTAAGGTCTATCTGGGTAAAAGTGATCTTATCCCCTTGGGGGAAGGTGGTAACGAGCGTTTCCTTGCAAATTTATTGGGGTTTAAGGTGGTATCGCTTCCTATTTCTAATCTTGGGTTTCCTCTTGGGGCTAGATTTAAAGATAAAAGTGTTTGGAATCCGATTGTTGAGAAATTTGAGAAACGTTTGGATGGGTGGAAGACTTATTACCTCTCGAAAAGAGGTAGACTCACCCTCATCAAAAGTAGCCTTCCCATTTACTTTATGTTTCTCTTTCCCATCCTTAGTTCAGTGGCTAAAAGGTTGGAGAGTATTCAAAAGAGATTTATTTGGGGTAACACGGCAGAGGAGTACAAATACCATTTGGTAAAGTGGGGTGTGTTAAACAACCCTTGGAGTGAGGGAGTCTTGGTGTAAAATCCTTATCCTTACTTAATAAGACCCTTCGTGGTAAATAACTTTGGAGATTTATGGTAGAAAGGGATCATTTGCGGAGAAAAGTAGTCGAAGCCAAGTTTGGGATGGACCTTGATGGGTGGATATTTAAGGAGCCTCAAGGACCCTATGATGTGGGAGTTTGGAAGTCGATTAGGAAGGGGTGGGATGATTTTCGGCATTGTGTCTAAGTGTCGGTGGGTAATGGTATGAGGACTCATCTTTGGTATTATACTTGGTGTGGGAATACTCATTTGAAAGATAAATTTCTGATCATTTTTAGTATTGTGAGGGACAAAGAAGCGTGGATTCACTCTTGCTACTCTTTGACTAATGAAGAGGTCTCTTGGGTTGTTCCTTTTATTTGCAATGTTCATGTTTGAGAGGTTGCTTTGTTTACGGAATTGTTACATAATTCTAGGATTGAGGTGGGGAGGGAGGATGAGTTGAGATGGGGCCTAACTCGGATAAAGAGTTTAGGGTGAATGAGTTTTATAAAATTCTCGTTGATAAAACCCTTGCTAATGATCTTCCTAACTTCCCTTGGAAAGGTATTTGGTGTGCTTGAACACCCAAGAAGGTTAATTTCTTTGTGTGGGAGGCCTTTTGGGATAGAATTCTCACTATCGATAACCTTCAAAGAAGGGGGAAGATAATTGTTAATAGATGCTATATTTGCAAGGAGTGTACTGAATCCGTGTATCATCTCTTAATGGATTGCTCCCTAGCTAGGAGTTTGTGGGAGATGCATGTAGAGTTATGGGGATTTTTGGGTGGTTTTAGGTTTTATGAGAGGTGAAATTGAGGCTTGGAGTGGTTTAAGAGTTTCCAAGGAGGTTAAGAAGACTATAAAGATAATTCCTCATTCTAATTTGGTGGATTATTTGGAGAGAGATCGAAAAGCGTTTGATGGTATAAAAAGACCTATTGTAAATATTAGAGATAGTTTAATACTCTTAATTTTTGGTTTAAAGGGAACTATTTTGTAAGTAATGATGATCTTCTAGATTTTGTGGAGTTTTTCCATTGTAATTAGCCTTTGGCTTGGAGTTGCATCCTCTTGGTGCTTTCTTAATAAATTTTTATTTATAAAAAATAATATAATATTAATTTTAAAAGTAAATTTAAATGATAATTAATATATTATATTTTACTTCGACATTTATGTATTATGTTATTTTTTATATTTTTATATTAATATATTAATTATTTATTTATTGAAAGGAAATTGGTTTTGTATGGTACTTTTGCATTTACCAAGAATTTTCTATGTTCCCAATTTTGAAAGTTAGGCTACAATTTCACTACTAAACCTGTTTTCTGTTTTCGAATTTTGAAAACAAAATAGAAAAAAAATCAGTTTGTTTTTTAAAACAAAGAATAGGAATAGGAAAATTTACAGAATGCATCTTAAGTATCTTCTATCAAAGAAAATTTAATGTTTATTAAGCATTTCTTAAACCTTAGTATCATCTATCGAGAATAGTAAAGACAATCAAAGAAGCAAAAATTGAATAAGTTATTAACTTAACAGTAGTTATTGAAACACAATGTTGATGTTATTGATTCTGAACTTTTGTTATAGGAACATAGAATTAATACATGCTGAAATGCTTATGTAGAAGTTACTTCTGCCTTCTCCCCCTAAATTTCTCACCAGATTAGAAATTTATTTTGAGTATACTGCCAGTAATGATATAGTCGGTGCTGATAAGAATCCGAAAGCAGCATGTGCTACATTGTTCTGAATATTAATTAAATTATCAAAGGTAATCTGTCAGTAATGATCTAATTCCAGAAAAAAGGAAATCAAATCCAGCTATCTTATCATGTGTTCAAAACAGTAATTGGCAAAAGCCAGTTAAAACATATAGGAAAAGAGGGATTTAACTGATAGAAGACTTAGGGTTTATGTCAATAATGAAATATTGTTTTGATTTTCTTTTGTAAGTAAAAACCCAGGCCGGTTTGATCTTTGGGTCACCTGTCGAACCTGTCAAACTGATTGGGTCAACCGGGTTTGACCGATTCATTTGTAGAACTGGTCCAATTAAAGACCCGAAACGGTCTGGGTCACCAGTCCGGTCTGGGTCTGATAACTATGCTTCACTCTGCATGATTTGAATCAAGCTTCTTTTTGGAATTTAGTTTTGTCAGTAATGATTTGATGCCAGAAAAAAAAGAAATCAAATCCAGCAATCTTATCCTGTGTTCAAAACAGTTATAGGCAAAAGCCAGTTGGAACATAAAGGAAAAGAGGGATTTAACTGATGGAAGACTTCTAGGGTTTATGCCAGTACTGAAGCATTGTTTTAATTGTTTTTTGCAATTAAAAAAAAACCAGTCCGGTTTGACCTTTGGGTCATTGATTGAAGCTGTCTAACCGATCGGGTCAACCGGGTTTGACCGATTCGGTTGCACAACTGGTCCAATTAAAGACCCGAACTGGTCTTGAGTCCGGGTCACCGGCTGGTTCTGTTTAGGCCTGACAACTATGCTTTAGTCTACATCCTTTGAATCAAGCTTCTTTTCGGAATTTAAATATCTCAGAGCTTGATGATAGGTATATACATTGAATTCTCGGTGCACGAAGTAGTGCTTCCAATGTTGAAGTGCTTGCATCAATGCATATACCTTCTCTTTGCATCTGGAAGTTTCTCACTGAAAAGGCATTGTTCTCTCTTCTTGGCTAAGAACATCCTGTGTGAGGTGGTCACATTCTATCAGGAATTCGTCATCAGAATCTCTAAGGAACGGAATTTTAGTCATAGCATGTTTTTGCTGAAATGCCTTTTTACCCGTATCTGTTGATGGCGTCTAAAAGCTTTTTGTTTAAGACACTCTGTAATAAGATCCATGATTGCACTAAAATTTCAAATAAAACGTCGTAGAACTAAGCCAAACCATGAAAACTGCGCACATCTCCTTTAGATTGAGGGGTTCACCAATCCATAATAGCCCTCACATTCTTGGGGTCTGACTTTAAACATTATGCTGAAACAAAATTTCTGGAAATACCACGTTGCATGGGAATGAACTTTTTCAAATAAGTATTTTCTTTTGAAGTAGTTCAAGAACTTGACATAGATGAATCAAATGCTCTTCTTTCGAGCTGCTATATATCAAAATGTCGTCGAAATACACAACTGTTGATACATCCAAGAAAGGATGCAAAAGTTAGTCATGGCGAGCATAAGTGTGCTTTAGACATTGGATGATCCAAAATTACAGCATGATCCACTCTTACAAATCATCAAGTGCTTTAGGGCCATCTTCCTCCATCTCTGCTTCTCAGTCTAATTTGGTGGTAACCACTCCTTAAGTCAAGTTTGTAGAATACAGTTGACCCAACCAGCTTGTCCAGTATATATTTTAACTTGGGAATAGGGACCTGCATTTGATTGTAATTCTTTTCATGGAATGACTTTCTAGCACATTCTCCTTGAACGATCCCTATCTGGTACCAACAATGCATTGCTTATACTCTGGCAGTAACCTATTTGCAATCAAGTTCTCTACTTGTTCTGTCACCTTAGCTTGATGCAAAGGAGGCATGCGGTCTGCTACCAAATGTGGTAAAGGTGCTCCTGGAACTAGATCGATAGCATGTTGCATTTAGCAAAAGAATAGCAATAGCATATTGCATTTATCAAAAGAAGAGCAATAGCATGTGGCACACTTCGTAATGGTGGCAAAGTCCTAGGCAATTCTTCAATTACTAACTCTTGAAAGTTTGTTGTTAATTTCTGCACTTAAAGGGACTAGGTGTTTGGTTTGGTGTAGTGAATCATACCAAGGCCTCCCAAGTGAAATATGACACATCTATTGGAATTGCATCGCACCAAGCTTCATTATGATACTTATCTCTAAACCTAGATTGCGCTAGACAACAAACGGTAACATGAATTCAATTACCTATTTGTAACCAAGCAACCTTATATGGATGGGGATGCTTCACTCTAGCTAGCTTCAATCTTTGGAGCACTTGCTTTGAAACAATATTTTCACTACTTTCACCATCTAAGACTATAGTTACAACTTTCATCTAGGTCTTGTGTTGTTAAAATTCTTTGAATGGCTACCCTGTCTCCTTCATATGCCAGCATCTCATTATCTCTTCATCATAGGGAGGGAGTGCAATTTGCTTGCAAAAGAGATTAGATAGTCCAAGTATCGTAATAGATAAAGCAAGAGCCTAACTTAGCAATTGGCTGTTGGATTGATCTAATAAACAACTCGGTAGAAGGTTGAAAGCTGCAAGGATTGATAACTAGAAAAAAGTTATGGTATGTGAGTGAGAGGGAGAGTCATGGAAAGCAAGCGTCGCTTTTCCTTCGTGGTTCAGAAGAAGTCCTTTGAGTTTGCCAAAGGTGTTGATGGGAATGTGGTGAGATTTACGGAATTCTCTCAAGGGAGGAAGAGCTCAATCTGGTTGAAGTTTTTCTGGTTTTTAAAGGTTTGGAAAGATTTTTTGTTTGAGAAGGAGAAAGTTACTGGTGCTGAAGAAGGAGAGATTGGAACAGGTCTTTGATTGTGGGTTTGCATTGGAATATAAATGGACACTTCGTCTCATTGACCGGAATTTCAAGTGGGAAATCTAGTTTTCTTCTCTTTCCGGAAGGTGGAAGCCGGAGGATGGCGGAATATCTATGTGCCTGTCTCTGAGATAGGAAAAGGCTTCGGTGCTTCTCCAGGTGCTCGGGTTGGAATCGATTTGGGGAGGGACGGTAATCAAAGCTCGCTATCTGGGTCAGGATCTCATAAGAGTTCGGTGGGACTAGGGAGATTTGGTCCTTAAGAGTCAAATGCTGTAAAAGGTGGGGGAGTGTTATCGTTAAAAGGAGGTTGTCCATGTTGTGGTGTAGATCTTTTTGGGAGCTTATTTTTGTTTAGCTCTTTAGAGATGTCAAATTCTTGGGCTATGGTTGTCAAGGGTTCAGTTTTTGGAGAAGATGGTGGACATAGCACGCGCTTGGAGGGGCGCGTAGAGGAGGCTAATAAAAAGAGTAAAGGACAGCTGGCCTCCTGTTCAAATTTTGAAACGGATGGCTTTGGGACCAAATCCTAAGATGGGACTAGGCCAGAGGCCTGATTTTTTTCAGAAGGTTGGACCGTTCATTTTTAAAGAACCTGGGCCTAGTTTTCAACCTTCTAGGCTAGGCAAATCAAAGGAGGTTAGGCCTGGTGTGTTGGATTTGGGCTTTAAATCAAGTATGTTTGGGATGAAGAATGTTGTGAAGAAACAGCCCAAGAAGCCTAGTTTAAGGGATTGCAGATTATTAAAACGTTGGGTAGCCAAGTGTTTTGGTCCCCCGGTGTTGAAGCTTCGTGCCTCTTCAGCTTCAGTGGCCGTGACTGTTGCAGGGAGGTCTGGCGACCCAAGGCCAGTAGATTCCAACTTAGGATCTCCGATTCCGATGGCTTTTCACTGTTTAAAAGAGGTAATGCTTCCTTCTGGTGTTCTGGGAGGAGTTTTTCGGCATGTTAGCTCGGTGATGGAGCTTGGGGCCGCCGCAACATCTTTCGACGAGTTAGGGGACACCTTTTCTAGTGAGAGAGGTGACTTCTTTTCCGTAGAGAGAGGTATCACTTCTTCTGGCTCCTTAGAGAATTTTTTCAAGTGTCGCGGTTGTATCTCCCCTTGTAGAATCAATTTTCTATTCTCTAGGTCCTGTCCTAGTGGGTTTACTTGAGAATGTGCAAAATATGTTGCGAGAAGATCAGTTGGTGGGTGCTGTTCAGTGTTCCCCCAGAGGTTAATTTGAATTTTGTAGAGTTAGAATCTGTTGGGTGTTATGGGATGAAAGGTGATTTTGAGTCTGAAGTTTCTGGGTTTATTGAGGAAGCAAAAACTGATAACAAATTATGTTTGGCTCTTGTAGAGAGGGCTGATTCGGTGGAGCATATTGAGGGGGAGTGGATTTAAGGGATGAATATTCCGTGAACAGTAAAGCGTCAACATGGATTCTAAACTGGGTTTAAAAAACTTCACAAGATGGTCGGGGTTTCGATAGTTTGGGTTGAAGACCAAGCTATCAAATTACTTGAGGAAATTGAGTGTTGTCGGGTTGAAGAGTGTAAAGCTTGGTGTTGAGGCCAATCTATGGGTAGGAAGCAAGCGAAGGGGGGTAGTAAAGAGCTAAAGAGATTGGAGTTTGATGTCAAGTATGACAAGAGCATTGGGGTTTAGGAATAGGAGGGGAGGTTCTGTGTGAGGAGTCGAGGGGAGAGTTAGTGACCCAATGATCTGGAAAATTATCTCGTAGAATGTGAGAGGGATGAATGATTTGGCAAAGAGAGATTCTGTTAAGCATTATCTTAGAGAGTGAAAGGAGTAGTGGTGTGCCTTCAGGAGACTAAACTAGAACTTGTCGATGAGTCAATTATTCGTAGCCTTTGGGGTATTAGGTCTTGTGGTTGGAAATCTTTGTCGTCGATAGGTGCTTCGAGAGGAATTGTAATTATGTGGGACATGAGATTGTTGGAGTTTGTAGATACCCAAGTGGGATCGTTTTTAGTCTCGTGTCTTTAGAGGTCTTTTTAAGGGGGAGGGGTGGATTGGATTATGATTGGTGTTTATGGTCTTGGAGAGGGTAGTAATATGAGTCTTTTCAGGGAAGAGTTGGTTGGAGTTAGGCATCACTGGCAATTTCCTTGGGTGATTGGAGGTGACTTTAATGTTATTCTTTTTCCTTATGAGAGGTCGGGGGGGGGGATCTTGAATCCGTATCCATGAAGGAATTTTTGGAATTTGTGAGGAGTAATGACCTTCTTGATTTACCTTTATCTGGAGGATCCTTTACTTGGTCGAACTTAAGAGGAACTCATTTCTCGAGGATAGACCGATTCCTTGTGTCTACTTGTTGGGAAATCATATCATGATCCAAAAACTTTTCCATAGGCCTACTTCTGATCATCATCCTATTCTTCTTGAAGTAGGAGGTTTGATGTGGGGTCCGACGTCTTTCCGGTTTGAGAATGTGTGGCTGAATGTAGAAGGGTTTTGTGATCTTGTCAAGGATTGGTGGGGTGGTGTTAATTTTACCAGTGGGGCTAGTTTTGTTGTGGATAAGAAACTGAAAAAGATTTAAGGAAGTTCAAAAATGGAGGGTGATGAAAAGAAGATTAGAGTGGGGCTTTTAAGGAGTGAATTAAGGAGTTGGCTAAGCTCATTTCTTTGGAGGAAATTTCTAAGAGACAAAAATCAAGAGTGTTGGCTTCGAGGGGGAGATAAAAACACTAAGCATTTTCATCGTATGGCCAACGCTCATAGGAGATTTAATTTTATCAACTCCATTGAGGTGGGTGGGTCGATGTTTGAGGAGGAGGGGAATATTAAAGAGGCCATTAGTGAGTTTTATGAGAACTTGTATAAGGAGACCAATGGGAGTAGGCCGAATTTAGACAGTTTGAACTTCTCTAGAATTGGTGAGGCTTATGTTGAGTGGCTTGAAAGGCCTTTTTCTGATGAAGAATTTGTTGTAACTTTTCGAAATTGTGACGGAGATAAAGCACCGGGTCTCGATGGTTTCACGATTGCGTTCCTAGCTCATAATTGGGAGGTGATTAAAAAAGGGGCGTCAAACATTGGAGACTTTAGACCTATCAATCTTGTGGGTTGTATTTACAAATTCTTATCGAAAGTGTTAACTTCTATATTGAAAGGTGTAATGGCAAAAGTGGTGAGCCCTATGCAGAACACTTTTATTGAGGTAAGACAAATTTTGGATGCAGTTTTGATTGCCAATGAAGTGGTGGATGCTCGGTTGAAGAATGGAGGTGGAGGGGTTATTTGCAAACTTGACATGGAAAAGGTGTATGAGTATGACCATGTTTGTTAACTTTTTATCTATTTATTGAAAAGGATGGGTTCGGGGAAATATGGTGCAAGTGGATTTTGAAATGCATGTCTTCTACCTCTTTTTCCATTTTGGTTAATGGATGTCCTTCTGGTTTTTTTCGAGCTTGTAGAGGTCTAAGATAAGGAGATCCTTTGTCTCCTTTCTTGTTTTCCTTAGTTATGGAGGCTTACGCAAGATGTTGGTGAAAATGGTAGAAATGGGCTTCTTGATCGACTTCATAATGGGAGAAAATGGAGATAGTGTGAATGTTTCCCACCTTCTATTTGCTGACGATACTATTGTTTTTTGTGGGGCTGACGCCATTCAAATTTTGCACCTACGGGGTATCCTTCTTTCTTTCGAGGCGGTGTCGGGTCTTAAGGTTAATCTTGCTAAAAGTGTTGTAATCGCTCTTAATGAAGGTGATAATGGAAGTCTTCTTGGTAACTTATTGGGTTGTAAGGTGGGATCACTCCCCATCTCTTATCTTGGTCTCCCCCTCGGGGCTAAATTCAAAGACAAAAGCATTTGAAATCCGATAGTGGAAAAGTTTGAGAATCGATTGGCCGGGTGGAAGAATCATTATCTTTCAAAAGGGGGTCGCCTCACTCTCATTAAAAACACTCTTTTTAGCCTTTCAATATATTATGTCTCTTTTTCCTATCCCTAGTTTGGTGGCAAAAAGATTGGAGAGCATTCAAAGGAGTCTCCTTTGGGGTAACACGGTGGAGAACTTTAAGTACTACTTGGTTAAATGGGATGTGGTTAAACAACCTTTGGAAAGAGGGGGCCTTGGAATAAAATCCTTTATCGGTGCTCAACAAAACCCTTCTTGGTAAGTGGCTTTGGAGGTTTATTGTTGAGAAAGGCCACTTGTGGAGGAAAGTGGTGGCAGCCAAGTTTGGGATGGATCTTAATGGGTGGATGTCCAAAGATCCTCGGGGAGCGTATGGAGTGGGTTTGTGGAAATGGATTAGAAAGGGATGGGAGGAGCTTCGTCTTTATGGTGGGTAATGGAGTTAAGACTCGACTTTGGTATGATACTTGGTGTGGGAGCACTCCTTTGATGGGTAAATTTTCGCGTATCCTTAATTTGGTGAGAGATAAAGAAGCTATGGTTAGCTCTTGTTTTTCCTCGACTACCGAAGTTATCGCGTGGGTTATGCTTTTTATCCGCAATGTTCATGATTGGGAAGTTGAAGAGGTCGCAATGTTTATGGATTCCTTATTTTCTTCTAAGATTGAAGTGGGGAGGGAGGATGTTATCATATGAAGGACTAGATCGGATAAAGGCTTTATGGTGAAAGATTATTATAACATTCTTGTTGATAAAGGCCTTTCAAATGATAACCTTCATTTCTCTTGGAAAGCTAGTTGGCGTGCTCGGGTTCCCAAGAAAGTGAGTTTTTTTGTGGGGGAGACCTCGTGGGATAGAATTCTACTATTGACAATCTTCAAAAGAGGGGGATGGTATTGGTCAATAGGTGTTATATTTGCAAGGTGAAAGCCGAGTCCATTTTTCATCTTTTGGTGGATTGCTCTTTAGCTAGAAGCTTGTGGGAATTGGCTTATAGAAGTGTGGGAGTTTCTTGGGTTGTGGCGGGTTCCATGAGGGATGAAATTGGGGTGTGGAGTGGTTTGAGTGCTTTTAAGGAGGTCAAAAAGGCTTTAGAGCTTATTTTGCTTTCTATTTGGTGGGTAGTGTGGAGAGAATGGAACCGGAGAGGGTTTTCGTTGGTGTAGAAAATTCTTTTGCAAACATTAGAGTTAGTTGGATCAATATTCTTAATTTTTGGGTTAAAGGAATTCTTTGTAATTAATGAAGATCTTTTAGGTTTGTTTTTTTTTTTCTAGCTTTGTGTTTACTCTTTGGCTTTGGTGCACCTTCTTGGTGCTTTTTAATAAAAATTTTACTTGTAAAAGAAAGCATAAAAAATTCACTGAACAAGCATATTGTCTCCATTGATTAGAAAGTCATCTTCTTCTTCTTCCTCATCATAATCATAAAAATTGGATCTTCTATGTCCACTGACAAGCATGAAGGTGGCCCAATACATTTCTGATTAATTTTTCAACTAGCTTAGATGTGTAGTAGTTTCTAGAACAAGTTGCGTTTCTTTTTTTCCTTTATTTTGGTTAGGAATATCTGCTGGTTGGTGATGTAATATATAGTCTCAAGCAATTAGCTGTGGTGACTTTCTCAAGCCTGTACTGGTCCAGTTGGCTCTCGTAATTTTTATTATTTCCATTTCAATTGTCTTTTATTTTTATTTTTGATGAATTTGTTTCTCTTTTTGGTATCTTGTTCTGTTGGTATTTTGTTTATTTGAAGGGTTTTTAATTAAAAAACTTGGAACAAGCTTTAGTAAAATCTTGCATGCGCATTGTGGAGTGATCCAAGTTTTTGATTTGATGCAGGTCGTTTCTTTGTGGCGGATCAACAGGGCTGTTTATATATGCTTACTGCTTGTATTACTACTATGCACGATCAGATATGTCTGGTTTCATGCAAACCTCCTTCTTCTTTGGGTACATGGCCTGCATTTGCTATGGTTTCTTCCTCATGCTTGGGACCGTGGGTTTCCGTGCCTCGTTGCTCTTTGTTCGTCACATATACAGGTCAATCAAATGCGAGTAACGGGTTGGTTGATCCTTCCTCATTTTCCATTCTGTAAAAGAATGGTCTATGATTTTTGTTAGAAGTTAGCTAGGAAAAGGCCTCAAGTTTCGGAATCAAACAAAGCAACCTTGCTATGAACCCGACTCGGGGCCATTTGGGACCTCTGATGTTCGTTTTTGGGAGTATCTAACTATGAGACAGAGTTATATAGGAAGTTGCTCGTATTGTTACATGTATCTTTTTTGCTTTATAGAAATTTCTTATTTGTTTCTATGTGATATAACTTGGACCACGAATTCCCTTTTTCACTTGCGTATTCTGTGTAGAAAGCAGGTTGGCTTTTCTCTTGCAGATTGAACTAATTCCCTTATAATGTAACTTTAGATTTATTTGCGTAATGTCTAGGGGCAGAGCCAAGATTTCAATTTGGGTTGCAAATATTACTATTTACACCAGACTATTGAACATTCAAAAGTATATAATAAATATATTTTCTTCTTGAAAAATTATTAGAGAAAGATTTACTACAACTTTATTTGTAAGACAAAGTAATAATAGTTCTCATGAATTTGACGAATGTTGCCCATTCTAAATTATAGATAGATAGTAGTAGTAATCTAACATAAAAAATCATTTATTGATCTTACATGGTAGCTTAGCAGAACTCGGAGCAGAATCATACGTTGTGGAGTTTGGCAAAACGTAATCGCAAGTTAAGGAGCAAATATAGCAGATCATAATAGGTAGTCGGTTTTGATATAGTCAATGTTCTTTGGTGTGTAAATTGATTCAGTGGTGGAATTTTTTTTTTTGAAATATTATAATATTCTAGAAGCGGAAGCTCAAAAGACGACTCTTAAAATATGATCAATAGCTCAATACCATATTAGAATAAAAGAAAGATTGAAGAAGAAATTCTTGTATTATTGATGTATTGTAAAAGACGAATATAAGCTTATATACAGAGGTTAAGAATATTAAATCTAATCGAAATAGGAAACTTAGGGTTACAATAAATTAGAAAATTAAGAAACTAATACATATGAAACTAGGAAACTAATATTGCAATAGGAATAGAAAGTATTATATACCTTAACAAAATCATAACGAAGAACTTAGGTCTTTTGACCTAGAGATTACCTTCAGGATTTTTCATCTAAGAGACTTGAGTTCAATTTCCCTTCCCATCAATGTATCAAGAAAATCATAGTAGAGAACTAAAATCAAATTAGTACGAATTGGTAAGAGATGAGAATGTTTGATCAAACTTAGTCAATAAAATCGTTAGTTCGTGCTTGTACCAACCTATATTTGGATTAAGAGGAATGAAGGGAAAAGAAAAAAAGGGATAAATGTACCTCTTGACAAAAATTAAAATTTAATTAAATAATGCATGTATCTTTTTCATTTCATTTCTTACCATCCAAACATAAAGAAAGACTTGAGATCAAATCTCATTTTCATTTAGGATTGGGGAATAACGAACAAGGGAGAGTTTCCTCCTTCGTGTATCCTAAACCAACATTAGATTTAAAAAAAAAAAATTGATGAAGGATGGAGAGAACTATCCTCAGTTTATAAGCTACTCATTATAGGCGTTAGGGAGAAAAAGTTGGAAATTGAATTTGGTGCCTTCTAAGCAAGAGTTACCCTTTTGGTTCCTATCCAACTCGTTCGATTTAGCTAGCTTTTTTTTGTCTTGTAGATTTAAAAGTGATTTTAAAAATTATTTAATATTTTATAAAATTTGTGTTAAAAGCATTATTAAATTAAAATTTTAAATAATATGTTTAATTGATAAATTTTAATTGTACTTTTCAACGTTGAAGTTATCAATGATAGTGCTTCAATAAGATGACTATTGGGATGTTTATATAGCTTTCTTTTCATCTAATTGATTTTGATATTTACATAATAAAAAAATTTATTTTAATTAGTATATAATAATAATAATATAATCTCAAATAATAATATCACTAATTTAATAATAATGGTTGCATCCTCGCAATTATAAGTAAAAATTAATTTCAAATCATATCCTAATTTAAATAACTAATAATAATAATAAATCAAAAAAAATGTCTGTTATAGTGCAAGGGAGTAAATTTTCCATCCTGGCCTACTAATGTTTGTCATGTGGGCACCCTTGCATTTTACTATTTTACAGCAAAAAGTTATGAAAACCACAGACTCTATACTAATTAAAGCAAATCAATGATTATCTTTTCTACTTTGCACATAGTAGGCCATCATAAAGGTTCGGTGATTTTTTTTATTTAAAATTTATTTTCTTTATTTTAAAAAATATATAATTATTATCGAAAGAATATTTTTTCGATGATAATATATTATTACCATGTTATCACTGAAAAATAACATAACATTTTATGTAATATGTCTTTTTACTTTTTATTACCATTTTGCTTAGGTTTAAACCGATAATATGTGTCCGATCGATAACATTACTGGTGCTATTTTTATGGTAGTGCTGGCACTAATGATGTTTGTCATGTGGATACCCTTCCATTTTACTATTTTACAGCAAAAGGTCAAGAAAACCAGACTCTATACTAATAAAAGTAGATCAATGATTATCTTTTCTACTTTGCCCATAGGAGTGGGGCATGGCATGGCATGTGGAGAGGGCATCATAAAGGTTTCACCACCGACCTTTGCAACCGCAGTAAAGGCTTATATAGAGCTTCTTTGGTTTAAGAGAAACCAGTAACAACTTCATTCTTTTGAGGGGGATAATTATCGCCTTTACTAGGTCAACTCTGGTTCAAATATATCGGGCATGAAGGGGTTTTTAGTTTTTAAAAACTTTATGTTTGGTCTTAGATTTCAAAAGTAATTTTTTAAAATAATTTTTAAAAAATTATATTTTGAAAACTTTAAATTGATGTTTTTTGATATAATTTTCGAAAAATAACTTTAAAATCAGTATTTATTTATCTGTTTCATTATTTCTCTATGGTATATAAAAAATATTAAAATTTTAAAAATAAAATAATATTAATTATTTCTAAGTATTTAGTAAATATGAGAAATAAAATTAATATAGATTTTAAATTTAAACTCAAATCTAAAAATAATTACAAGGTATACCAAAACAATTTTCAAAATAAGATTATCCAAACAACATTTCACTGTTTTTTGTTTTGGAAACAGTTTTCAAGTTACAGTTATCCAAACATGTTTTTTTCATAAAGCATCAAAAAATTGTTTTCAATTTTCATTTTCGAAAACTAAAAATAAAAGACTGTTACCCAAACAAATCCGTTACATTTCTGAACCAGAATCCACAAATATGAAGAACCAACACCATTGTATATGATGATACTTTTTCAATGGTAAACAAGAGATAAACAATAAATAAATATATATATATATATATATGAAAATACGAACTTACAATATTTAAGACATAAATTATCATTACTTATAAATTACTTTAGATTAAAATATCCTTGAAACATCACAGCCATGTCAACAAAGTAAAGAAATTTTTTAATGAAACATATTTTTTCTCTCTTCACATCAAAATCAGTTGATCGCTCTCACGCGCAATCGAGGACATGTGCAATCTTTTTCGAGAGACTCGGCTTGCCAAATTTTCTAATCACAGTGTTTTCAACTCAATAGCCAAGTTAGATGGCTTCCAACAATAATGACCAAAGATCTAAAGTCAGACCCCTTCAATTCTTATGGGAAGCATGTGAGGTTGGCTGGAGGGCAGTGAACCTAGTTTCAGAATGTAGATATCTAGAGGTTAATTCTAATGGTATCAAAAGTGTATATTTTTTACAACTTATTGACCCCGACATCATAAAAAATCTTACAAAGTTAAAGAAATTAAATCAATAAATTTATTGAATTTAACATTTTATATATCTCATTATTTCCTTTGCTACAAAGACGAAAAAGAAAAATATATCTATATTGTATCATAAATAAACACTTAATAGACAATTTAGTTGTTTGATTACCTTTACCAGTTTTGGAGGATAGCATTAATTTATTAATTAAATCATTTTAGTCGTAGCTCTGTAATCATTACTAGTATTTTCAGAGGTGAAGGCGTTGAGTGAAGTGTTAGGATGTAAGTCTCAAGACGTTGAGACGTAAGTCTTTTGAATACGTTGGGGAGTTTCAAATTTTAAATAAAATAAGATGTTTGGGAATTGTCTAAATATAATTTAAATCATTAAAACTAAAAAATACGATGAAGATATTTTCGAAATTTAAACATAAAACTCTAACTCAAGAAACTGTTGCAGAAGAAACACACAACTTTTAGCTGTTGCCATGCTCATACGTTTAGATTTCTGTTGTGTGATTAGTCGTGAAGTCCAAAACATGTATGCCATAAAGTTTATCAATCAATCTTATTATATTGAGTATTTTACAATTCTATAATAAATGATTTTTAGGATAAATTGTTTTATGACAATTCTTGTAAGGGTAAGTTATATTAACCTACTTGATGTTAGTTTATGGTTACAGTTAACTCATTTATTTTTTAAAATATACACTTATTTATCTGTCGTTAGCTTTCCGTTAGTCAATTGTTCAAAATCCAATCAAACATATATTGTGCCAACTCATTAGAACTTATTGGAAATCCGATTTTACTATTTATAATTTTAAAATCAAATCAAACATTTTACTGAAGTAGCACCCAAACGTTGACGGTATATTGAAACTAATATGAGTAAAGTTGGGTTTTCAATAAATTTTGATGAATTGACACAATATTCGACTAGATTTTAAACAGTTGACTAATGAAATGTTAACAAAAAAACTAACAATAAGTAAGTATTTACTTTAAAAACTATGTAAGATAAATGTAATCATGAATTTACTTCAGAAAGTTTAATGTAATTTACCCTCCTTGCAACTTTTACATAAACACGACCCAATTAAGCCGGTGTCAATCCGAGTGATGAGCATGACCCATCAAGAATGGAGAATCAAAAGCCATAAAACTAATAAGCACCTTAGCTCAACCAAGGCTTGCACGCCAAGGGAATAATCTTTCATCATTTGAAAAGAAATGTGATGCATACTTGCCAGTATTAACATTTTCCTCACAAGTGAGAGAGAGACAGAGAGAGCAATTTGGGAATTGAAGACAAAAAATTGTGGCATTTGGGGTCACTCACCAATCATTTGGATTGTGTGAAAATGACATCAGTGGGAAGTGATCAGCCCTTAATTAGGCGTGCCATGGACGACAATTTGGTCATACTCATACTCCCATTTTTACATCAAAAGTCACCCCATTTTTAGTCCTTTTTCACTATGTAAATATTTTCCCCAAATATTCTATAAATTTAGTTATCCAATGTTCTTATTATACTTCCAATTATTGAAAAGCAACGTTTATGATTTGAACTTGCTTTTTATGATTACCGTCCGATCTTTACATAATGGCTTTTGACTGGTTGTTTAAAATGTGAGGAATCGTCAAAGGCTAAGATGTCAACAGATAGTTGAAAACAGTTAACCATTGGGTTCGATCTCAACGTGATCTAGGTAGGCCCAATTCAATTATATGTTATGACCACGTTATTTAGTTGAAACTTAGAGCATTTATAATTGATTTGTTTTCTTTTATTTTTTCATTTAAATTTTTTTATTTAAACGATGTTAAATAAATACAGTGATATAATGATTTTGATCGCAATAATATAAACTCGTGATACAATCACATCATTCATATTATATAAACATTCACTACTACTTCAATATTCACTTAGGCTTCATTTGTTTTGTAGAAAAATCATAGGCATAAAATATTTGCAATGTAAAATGTTATTTTCAATGTGTTTGGTAGAATGTAAATCAATTTCGCCGTAAAATCATATTTTACATTACTAAAAGATAAAATATAGAAAACAATATTTTTTTTTATCGTAAGCTGATTTACATTGAGAACCGAAAATCAAAACACATTTCTTTACACATCATTTTTCTCTTGCCATATATAATGAGATTACTTTATCAGTCTCTCTCTGTAGTGCAACATGTACATTATTCATTGTATATAATATGTTAGTTTTTATAATATTTATAAATATATTTATTTTTAGATACACAATATGACGTATTACTAATTTGATATTTAATTTATTTAATAGATGAATAAAATATAATGATTTATTTTATATTTGATATTTAAAATTTTAAGGTTATAAATTCTCTCTTATTATTATTTTTGTATTTATTATATTCACATGCACATAATTTTTTATACGATATTATTGTTCATAAGTATTATGTTTAAATGTAGTATTGTTTCTATAAATTAATTTATTTTCAATTAAGTATTTTCCTTTGATTTAAAATAAAAGAACGTAAACTAATGTTATTTTCAGTTGTATAACCAAACAACAGAAAATCATAGAAAAATGTTGATTTTCTATGTAAAAGATTTTACAGTGTAAAATCAATTACGACGTAAATCATTTTACAAAGAAATAATCGAAGCCTTAAAGAAGTTATACTCTGGCGTCTTGCATGCCCATATACAAAGCACCAAAAAATCATCATATTTATCGATAATTTATGTTAAATTTAATAGTAATTTGTCAAATTTTATAGTAACACATGGTAAATATGATCGTTTATCGAAAAACATGACAGATTTTCAAATAAATTATTGACAAATATGACGGGACATGATTAAGCAAGGCACCATAGAGTTTTCTCACTTAAAATGAAATGTTTAATTAATAAATTGAATAAATAATTTATACACGAATAAAAAAATCGAAAAGATTCAAAAGCTTTAGTTTTGATTTTTTATATATTTGATTGGCCTTTCACAAAATCTTCTCTATAGAATTTAGATTGTTGATAAAGTTGCATTTGCTATTTAATCCTAATAGCTTCTCAAAAAGTATGCCCTACTCAACGATAAGAATCATTTCACGTGTGAAGGTTAATATATAGTTAACTGAGATACTATCAGCCTTATCATCATCAGTCAAGGGATAAAGGAAAAATTTGAATGCCAACCTATTGAAAAATGATTTCATTTTGATAAAATCGAAAGGATAAAGATAAAGCGAGTAGTACTAAATAACTGCATAAAGTTATGGTTGAGCTTAAATTTTCACTGTTCCTCTATGGAGAGAAAGTAAAACAGGTTGATTAGTTTAAAACACAAAGGCAACTGTAAAAACGAATCATACTAGTTTTGATCCGATTTTTTTTGTGCGATGGACTTTTCTGTGGTCTTCATTTCTTCGAACTAGCTCGTAGTCGCGTGTATAATCACAAAACTGGAGGATACACGAATGTTCACAACCCAAGAGCTCTGTCTTTCTCGCAAGAAAAATTGATGATGACTTTCTCTCTCTACATTGTGTTTCTCTCTCTATAACATGTCCAAACATACTCTCACAATTTCTGTCTGTTTTTCTACATTGCCAACACCTAATCATATTACAGTTTATCAGTTTTGTTGGTTAGTTAACCAACTTGGGAGGAATTGTGTCTCTTTTTTTATGGAAGAATTGTGTTTTTTACATTTGTATTCAAAAAAACATTTTCAACGGGTTGAGCCACTCATCATGGACGTCAAACCCCGACCCGAAATCCAACAGTAATATTTGGTATTGGATTTAAACTTGCTTAAATTCTTTCCAAATATTGCCAAAGAATAATTGTGTTCATATATAAAAAAGACATCTTTATCTTTAAGGTATGTAGTAATACCATTTTTTTTGGAACAAAAAGGAAAACCTTTAGGATACAATGAATTAGTGTGCAAAGGATGTAGCTGAATAGCTTTTAGGATATTAGAAAAAAAAAATGAAAAAAGAATTGCTTTAAAAATACAATGAAGTTCAGTCTTTGATTGCATCATGTACAAAGTGAAATTAAACCACTTAGCGTTCACTTGTGTTTACAAAATTATACTGTAACGTGTACTTTCTTTTCTACAACAAATAGGCTTGTAGAGAACTGACTTGTCTTTATAAGCCAGCATGCTCTTAAAGGCGATTTGTGCTCCTCCAGTGCTTTGGCATGATGGTGAATGACATCTTAAATCCATGCCCTACAACTTGATTAAAAAACAAAAGGAAAAAGGTTATTTGTGTTTGGCCTATTAGCGGACCAAATTGCCTACATGACTATATGGATGGTTTAAATCAGTATTTTAATTGGCGAGAGTGTGCATTTTGTCCCAATGAATCGAGGTACAAGTCCCGTAAATTTTTTGAATCGTTGAGACATTTCAAAATTATAATAAGTGATTAATTAAAATAATATAAATAATAATAATAATTAAAATTTAAATAAATTAGTTTTCAATAAACTTTAATAACTCTCTAGAGCATATAAATTATATATAATTTTCAATCTTTATATTGTTGTAATTTGTAAATAATTAATTAAATAGTTTGTAGTTATTATCAAACTAGATAACATGTAATAAATATTATGAAATATAATGATATCACAATAAGAATAATTAGCTCAGCGATTAAGGTTTGTATCCTATTTATTTGGGCATGAGTTTGAATCTTTCACTTGCATTTTTTTCTTCTCATTTTTAAGATAACTGACAAGTTTATACTAATTACAAAGAAAAAAAAAGCAAAATTGAAAAGAAAAAGAGAAAAACTTAGGTATGTGCTCACGATGTCTCTGCAGTAACTCTCTCTATCTCATTCTTTCCGACTTTCTATCTCCTTCTCCTTGTGTGGTATATTTTATAAAAAAATATGTGTATGCATTTGATGGCTAGTCAAACTAGTCGCTAGTCCATTATTGGTAAAATATTTCATTAGCCGTTGAGTTATTATTGGTTATAATGTGTTTACCTTTAATTATTTTACTATTCAGTGAGCCTGTAACTTTCAAGTCCAAGAAGTCTATATAAAACCCCGTAATTCACTAACAAGAGGCTCTTCATTTTCACTCTTCTTCTTTTTCATTCACCAAATGTATTTTATGTATACTATATTCATACTATTAGTTCATGTAAAGAAAATATGGTATGTGGAGGTTTGACTCAATGATATAGTGCAAATATCAATAAGAAATAATAATAAATAAATAAAAACTGTAGACTATTGTACCATGAAATGACGTGATCATGAGGATCGTTGCACCGTTAAAGTTTAATTATCTACACGTATGAAGAATTTAATGCATGTGAACTACAATAGATTAGTTCTACTCTTTTAAGAACTAGTTTACATACTCATGCTATACACAGATTTTTTTTTTCTAATAATTTTTAATGTGTATATATATCATAGTGTTTTTTCAAAGGCGATAGGATTGTGTTTTTTTATGTTTTTAAATAGTTTTTATTGTTATCATTAGTGACTAATACTTATAGGTTATTTTTTCATTATATTCGGTGTAAATGGTAAAATGGATGGGAAGTAAAGAGGATGTTAAGTGTAAATTAATTTAGTTTTTTTATATATTATATATGAAAACAAATTAATTTATGTAAATTTAATCAATTTTGAAATGAATTTTAGTATTAATGCACCATGTTATTTTTCAATGAACAGAATTTCATATAAAAAAATATATATTAAAACCTGTATAGAAAATACAAAATTATATGAATAATCCTTTTATCTATTAATATTTTTAGCAACCATATGTCAATCGGTTAAAATTTTAAAAATCTAAAAAAAAGATAAAGTGATTGATTAATCGATTGTTAGGAAGTAAAAAAAAGAATGCAATTTTATAGCTATTCAATTGTGTGCTTTTAAAGAAATTTAATTTATATTGGTTATATATTATATTGATGAGTGATAAAAAAAATGAGAAATAAGTGTCGCACAACCACAATGTAAAAGATTCTATTATATATATATATATATATATATATATATATTAGATTTGAACTTTGAAGTTGTGACAATATTAGAATTTTATAGGTAAATTCATCTTTATTTGTGAATATATGAAATATTATTAATGATTAATTATTCATATCGGTTGACTACTTGATTTACTAGTTGAATCATTTACCCAGTAACTCAATCTAAGAGATTGAGCCAATGTTGGATCCAAATCTGATCAACTATGATCGTACCTACTTGGAGTGACCATCAAATATTTTTTTAACTCCTGTTGCACCACTGTTATATATATATATATATATATATATTAGATTTGAACTTTGAAGTTGTGACAATATTAGAATTTTATAGGTAAATTCATCTTTATTTGTGAATATATGAAATATTATTAATGATTAATTATTCATATCGGTTGACTACTTGATTTACTAGTTGAATCATTTACCCAGTAACTCAATCTAAGAGATTGAGCCAATGTTGGATCCAAATCTGATCAACTATGATTGTACCTACTTGGAGTGACCATCAAATATTTTTTTAACTCCTGTTGCACCACTGTTGGGTTGGCACAATGATAGCAACTATCATCAAATGGACAATGCGATTAAGCTAATTTCTCTCACCAACAACTGCTAATCCAAAGTCGATTGTGAGGATTTTGTGTATGAAGAATCTGCAGCATGTAACAAAGCAAAAGGTATAAGCAGCTAAAAAATTCAACTTTAACGTTGAGAAGAAGATGGTTTTGAGCAAAACAAAGACGTAGGGGGTAGTGAATAGTGATTAGGTCTCAGCCCAGCTTGTGAAGCAAGAAAAGTAAAAAAGGGGACCAAAATGGGGGCATCATCACCTCTCATTCCACTAACCACAAGAGCTAATTGATGCTTGTTGCTTATGTGGGCCTTCGTTTCTATTTTCCCTACAAAATGACTTTCATTTTTATTTCAGTGGACCCCAACTGAACTGTATATCATTGATTCCACCTTCAAATTTCAGCAGATGGGCCCCAAACTTGAACAATGATCCGCTTTATTCCCCAAATATAATTCAACTTTCCTTCTCTAATGCAAGGAATCAACCATTGGTACAAAATGCAATATGAATCCATGAGGATAACCTTAATTAGAACCACCAAAACAGCAAAAAGAAAAAACAAACCAACCTTAGTTTCATGGCTTCATTCGGTAGAGATGCAATGCCTAGTCAAAATTTGAGTTTGATTGTAACAAGATCTCAACAATGTTAAATCATATTTTAGTAGCAAATCAATAATCAACTTTGGATTGAAGTTGGGTCACAAAAAAATAAAGGTAAGATTAAATTTCTCAGCAAACATGAATTAACTAATTCCCTTGTAGGAGTATTAGAGTTAGAAACAAGCATAAAGGTCCAGGTAAGTACCTGAGTTGTGCTATGCAAAGTCACCTACACTCTATCTGGATCTGATATCCTCACATTTGTAGTAAGGGAACATTCTCTCACACTCACTGACAGACCGTGCCCCTCGGATCAAACGCAGCGGCAGTCCAAATACTAAAATTTTCTCCTTAGATAGACCTTGTCTGTGGGTCCTACTCCTTTTGACCACAAGTCAAATCAATCCTCTCCCTCTCTATAGTTTCTCTAGTATTCAAAGAAAGAACCGTATAAGTACAAGCATACCCTCAATCCAATTCTCTTCTTTTCTTATTCCTCCCCACGTTCCCTCCTTTTCCATTTTATAGAACATTATACTAGTATAAAGCAACTTCTTTTTCTAAAGCTTTCCCTTCTGCTTTGCAACAACAAATTCTCATCATATTCACCCCTCTCTCTCTCTCTCTCTCTCTCTCTCTCTCTCTCTATTCAGACTGCACTCTCTCTCCCCCCTCTCTCTCTTTGTTAAATCTGTCTCTCTCAACTGTGCTCCTGCGCACTTGTTTCTTCAATGGAGAGTAACCCAGTTCAGTTTTTCTATCACCTTTCTCTACCACTTCTCTTTATGGTGTATTTTTCAGTTTCTGCAACTGAACAAGGAGTCGCTCCATCGATCAAAACGGATGCAGCAGCTCTTCTTCTATTCAAGAAGACGGTTCTAAAGGACCCAAATGGAGTACTGTCAGGGTGGCAACTCAACAGGAATCCATGCAACTGGTATGGAGTTACATGCTCTCAAGGAAGAGCCACTCAACTTGATCTATCTGGGTGTAATCTTGTTGGACCTATCACTTTTGACCCTTTTGCTTCTCTAGATATACTATCTGTTCTCAAATTGTCTGCAAATATGTTCACTGTGAATTCAACTTCTTTGCTTCAACTCCCATCTGGATTGAAACAGCTTGAATTATCTTCTGCTGGACTTGTAGGTCTGGTTCCTGATAATTTTTTCTCAAGATGTCCGAATCTGGTTTATGTGAATTTTTCTTATAACAATTTAACAGGCTTTTTACCTGAAAACTTTTTACTGAATTCCGATAAACTGCAGGCTCTTGATCTCTCTTATAACAACATCACAGGTTCAATCTCAGGTTTAAAAATTGAGAGTTCTTGCAATTCCTTGTTGCAGCTCGACCTTTCTGGAAACCATATAATGGATTCCATCCCTATCTCCTTCTCAAATTGCACAAATCTCAAAACTTTGAATTTATCGTTCAATTTTCTCACTGGGGAGATCCCAAGATCTTTGGGAGATCTCAGCAGCCTACAGAGATTTGATCTTTCACATAATCATCTCACCGGCTGGATTCCATCCGAGCTGGGAAATGCATGTAACTCACTCCAACAGCTTAAGCTTTCTTACAACAACATTTCAGGCTCAATTCCTGCTTCTCTTTCTTCATGTTCTTGGCTGCAATTTCTCGACCTGTCCAACAACAATATATCAGGTCCCTTTTCAGATTCCATCCTTCAGAATCTTGGCTCATTGGAGAGCTTGCTGTTGAGTAATAACATCATCTCCGGGCCATTTCCTGCCACCATTTCATCTTGTAAAAGTTTGAGAATTATTGATTTCAGCTCCAATAAGCTTTCTGGTATAATCCCACCAGATATATGCCCTGGCGCTGCCTCTCTCGAAGAGCTGAGAATACCAGATAATCTCATGGAAGGAGAGATCCCGGCTCAACTATCACAATGTTCGCAGCTAAAGACCATTGATTTCAGCTTAAACTATCTCAATGGCTCAATCCCGGCAGACCTTGGCAGGCTTGAGAAACTTGAGCAGCTGATAGCATGGTTTAATGATTTGGAAGGGAAAATCCCACTAGAATTGGGAAAATGCAGGAATCTGAAGGATCTTATTCTCAATAATAATCAACTTAGCGGTGAAATTCCAGTTGAATTATTCAATTGCACTAACCTTGAATGGATATCTCTCACAAGTAATACACTCACAGGTGACATCCCACATGAATTTGGCCTTTTGTCAAGGCTAGCCGTTCTCCAGCTTGCAAATAATAGTTTGAGCGGTGAGATACCAGGAGAGCTAGGAAACTGTAGCAGCTTGGTTTGGTTAGACTTGAACAGCAACAAGCTCACAGGAGAAATCCCACCTCGACTTGGTCGGCAGCTTGGGGCAAAATCATTGAGTGGAATTCTCTCTGGAAATACTCTGGTGTTTGTAAGAAATGTGGGGAATTCATGTAAGGGAGTTGGAGGTTTGTTGGAATTTGCTGGAATCCGACCTGAAAGATTGCAGCAGATCCCAACATTGAAGAGTTGTGATTTCACAAGAATGTACTCTGGAGCAGTTCTGAGCCTTTTCACGCAATACCAAACATTGGAGTATCTAGACCTTTCTTACAATGAGCTTCGTGGAAAGATCCCCGAAGAAATTGGGGAGATGGTGGCTTTGCAAGTTCTTGAATTAGCATATAACCAGCTTTCTGGAGAGATTCCATCATCACTTGGCCAGCTCAGAAATTTAGGTGTGTTTGATGCATCCCATAACAGATTGCAGGGTCAAATCCCAGAGTCATTCTCAAACTTATCTTTCTTGGTGCAAATTGATCTGTCCAATAATGAGTTAACAGGGCAAATTCCACAAAGGGGGCAGCTAAGTACCCTTCCTGCAAGCCAGTATGCAAAGAACCCAGGACTTTGTGGGGTTCCATTACCTGAATGCCGGAATGGAAATAATCAGCCAGCAACGAGTTCAGGTGTGGACAGTGGTAAAGGAGGTCGAAGTCCTGGAGCTGCATCATGGGCTAATAGAATTGTCTTAGGGGTCCTCATTTCCGTTGCTTCTATATGCCTTTTGATTGTGTGGGCAATTGCAATGCGTGCAAGGCGTAAAGAAGCAGAGGAAGTCAAGATGCTTAACAGGTTGCAAGCATCCCATGCAGCCACAACATGGAAAATTGAAAAAGAGAAAGAGCCATTGAGCATCAATGTAGCAACTTTCCAAAGGCAGCTAAGGAAGCTGAAGTTCTCCCAACTCATAGAGGCTACAAATGGATTCTCTGCAGCAAGTCTAATTGGATGTGGTGGTTTTGGAGAAGTGTTCAAGGCAACATTGAAGGATGGCTCAAGTGTAGCAATCAAAAAACTCATACGACTGAGCTGCCAGGGCGATCGAGAATTCATGGCTGAAATGGAAACTCTCGGGAAGATAAAGCATAGAAATCTTGTGCCTCTATTGGGTTACTGCAAAATTGGTGAGGAGAGGCTCCTTGTGTATGAGTTCATGGAGTTTGGGAGTCTTGAAGAAATGCTCCATGGAAGAACAAGGACACGAGACCAACGGATTTTAACATGGGAAGAAAGGAAAAAGATTGCAAGAGGTGCAGCTAAAGGACTCTGTTTCCTACACCATAATTGCATCCCGCACATTATACATCGAGACATGAAGTCAAGCAACGTATTATTGGACCACGAAATGGAATCTAGGGTCTCAGATTTCGGAATGGCAAGGCTCATAAGCGCACTTGACACACATCTAAGTGTAAGCACACTTGCAGGCACACCTGGTTATGTCCCACCTGAATACTACCAAAGCTTCCGTTGCACTGCGAAAGGAGATGTGTATTCACTTGGAGTTGTCCTCTTGGAACTATTGACAGGAAAACGCCCAACCGATAAAGATGATTTTGGGGACACCAACTTGGTGGGTTGGGTTAAAATGAAGGTGAGAGAAGGAAAACAAATGGAAGTGATCGACCCAGAACTACTTTTGATGACTACATTAAGCGATGAGGCGGAAGCAGAAGAAGTCAAAGAGATGTTGAGGTATTTGGAAATAACACTTCAGTGTGTTGACGACTTCCCTTCAAAAAGGCCTAACATGTTGCAGGTGGTTGCCATGCTAAGAGAGCTGATGCCTGGATCATCAAGCGGAAGCACCAACAATGCTTGAGAAAAGGGCAATGTTTATTACTATTGATTATGATTAGCTTTGTAAGATTTGTTGTATCTACTTTGCAACTCTTTTCTTCTTTTGTCTTTTGTTACTGCCGTCTTGACAGTGAGTATAAGCATATCATATTGGCTTATAAGTAAGCAAATTCAGCAGAGCTCGTATCTGTAAACAAACTCAGAATTGACAACATCGAGAAAAAAAAAGCAGTTTACAAACTGATTTGGGTAATGTTTTCTTGAGGTATTTAAACAAACAAGTGATATGTATATGAACGATGATTTATATGCTATAAAGTATAAACTGAAAGAAAGTTGGCCGTTCTAATTCAATTATTTAATTATATCTAAGTAATACTCCTAACATTGATATCAAACCATTTAACACTCCATAAAGGTCTTAACAGGTTCAGTCGGTACCTCTGAAGCTCCTGGTGCCACAGATTCCTAGCTGCCATGGAGTACCAGATTGTACTGATTACTGAAGGGACGCCCAGTAAATTGGGTGTTGCTGCATATCGATAAGTAATTAGTAAGACATATTTTAGCAAGTTTAGTTTCAAAGCAGATTAGAAAGCAAAGTTAAGGGCAACACTTTGCTAAAGAGTGTCCATTACTTTATTTAATTCTAATTGTCCGTTGCTTTGAATTGCTTTGAACCGTGATATAGAAATATTGCCAATTATCGTACCCTTCGATATTCTTACAAAGATCATCTGCAATCCGTCTGTTTTGCCAAAACTGTTTCAAAAACTGTTTTGAGCCCATAAACCAAAACTAGGCCAATTTTGGTTTTGTACCAATTTTGTAATGGGCTTGAAAGAGTCTTACTCGTCTTGGTATTTCTTTATTAGATCTTTGATTATTTGCACTTGGGCTTACACACTACCATGGAGTTTGGGTTTCTTTTAGGGTTTGATCCCTTATCTTGTAGATGGGCATCCATTCTTGGATTTCTCCTTTTGGACTATATACTTAGTGGGATTTTTTTATTGCTTGGACTTTGCTCCTTAAGGTTTGAGTTTGTTTGTTTGGGGAGGGGGGAAGGAGAAGAAATAGAAGAAGTATTTCATAAAAAAATCCATGTATCACGAAATTAACTATATTACTATACGCCCCCAAAATTAATATTTTTGACTTGGTTTTAGGGATAACAATGCGGGTGATCATGCTTGCACCTTTATTCGTATTTGCATTCATCGGTGGAAATGATCATTCATTTTCATCCACCAATCAAATTGAATGACGGTTGTTGGTATGAACTGTCAATCATTACATGTGAGAGAGTCAACTTCATTCATCCGTTTTTTTTTCTTTAAGAAGTTAATATTTGATCTACAATGTATAGAATCTATACATAATCAATAAACCATAAATTGCAGCATCATCATTGTGGTAAACTTAATTTTTTCAAGTCCTTAAAAATAAATTTTATGAAGTATCATGATGTAAGTAATTAAAAAAAATAATTATTGCAATTAATTTCCTTTAAAATAAATATAATACATTTTAAGATTAAATAATCCAAAAAAAAATTAAAATAGGTAAGACTAATTTTTTTTCTGTAGAGTTAGACGTTAATTTTTATGTTATTCTTTTCATCTTTTCCCCCTAAAATGTTAGGGTTCTATTTTTTTTTCCTTCCTTCTCAAAAGCAAACAAAATCAATAGAATAATTAAACAAATACTCACAAAATTTGTTTCATGATTTGTTCATATGCAATCCTCTCATATGGTGCATTGGTTATTTGATTGAGTTATTATCATCAAGTATCTTTACATTTTGACATGCGTTTTAATATTTTTTTATATTTTAGAAACGATTAATTTATTTTTTACATTTTAAGTATGAATAAACCATTTTAATGATAATTTTAGTAAAATTTATACCTTCCCAAACAAAATTTTTGATCAAATTAATACCAGTATACATAAAATTCTCATAAAAAAAATTTGTTCTGTTTAATAGTAAGGATGTGAAAATGTTAAATTTAACATTATAATGACGTAGCAGCATGCGGTTATATACCGACGGTGTATCAAATAAAATTTTTTTAAAAAAATTTGTTTTTTAAACATAAATCTATAAATATTATTTTATGTTTTCTTTTAACAATTTAATTTTTTTCTAACTTAATTATATTATCAAATATTCTAAATAAAATTAAAAAATCATAAAATATATAAATTAATTAGTAGTATAATTGATAAGATGGATGCGGGTGGATGTATTGATGAGTGAGACGTTGGATTTACCGCGACCGGTGAATTTTGTATTAACATCCATCCATTACCCACCATCGAAAAAACAAATCCAATTGAATCTGGTGAAACGATTTTGCGGATGATGTCGGTTTTTGCCATCCTTACTCTGCCTCTGGTTATAAATCCTTAAACAAAAAAACAAGTAAAAATGTAGATAAATCTAATTGTTTCTTTTCACGTAGGGGTTTCTTTTTTTTTTTTTCCCAGTTTTCTCAACTGGATTTTGTTTTTTTTATTGGTGAGCACAATCCAAAGCTATCCAGTGGACAAAAAAGGAAGCTGCGTTAAAAGGTGGGGAAGGAAAGACGAGCACATGGTCCCAAAAATGAAAAAGCAATGAGAGAAATGGAAACCCTTTTTAGTGCACCTTCTCACTCTCTTCGCTTTTTTGCTTTGGTTGAACTTGCAAAAGAAAATCAACGTAAAAACACCCAGTTTTTTTTTTAATTTTTTAAGATGAACACTGAAAGGAAAAAGAAAAAAAGAAAATTGTTCTTCAACTAAGAGTCATGTATTTGCCCTCTTATTAATGAAAAAGGACTGTGCCCTCTCTCTCTCTCTCACTCGCTCTTTCTGCTAGCCTAGCTGCTGTCTCTGCAACCTTCAGATTCTGATAAAGTGAGAGAGAGGGTGAAGTGTGTGTGTGAGTTTGTGTGTTGTTTATGTATTGAGAGGGACTACTGCCTGCCTATAACCATTTCAACTGTGGCACTGAAAAACATGGCGTTTTTATAAGCATTTAAAAGGGACACAAATGCAGTGAAAATGACATCCCTCTCTCTCTCTCTCTCTCTCTCACATTGAATTTGGGTTGAAGCATGGGTCAGCATCTTTGAATTGTTCTTCCTATTTTTAAGAATATGGTCCCAAGAAATGTAGTCTCTATGATCCATGTGTCATTCATTTATACTTCATTAAGAAAGGGCCCTCGCATATTACTAGCATACATACATTTCAAAGTACATGCTTAATAGAAGATCATTTTAAACCCTTCTATTTTACTAGTAATATTTTAATCATTGAAAAAAAAAACAAAATATGAACCCACTAAAATATATATTATTTTTTTATTGGTATTATTTTAAAATTTTTATTAATAATATTTGTACATATTAAATTAATATAAAATTATTAATAAAATTTTCTTGTAGTACAAAAATTTTGTTTTGCAGCGTAAACAAAAAATTTTCCTCTAATAGAGACAGTAGCTTATCTTTTCAAACATTTTGCTTTTATGTAAAAAGAAAAGTTGTGATCTTGTTGACTATCTTTGAATAGGCAAAGATTAACATAATAGTAATAATATGTAATGAATACTCATTACTAATTAACCTTGTAATAATTATTGAGTCAGCTTGTCAGTTTTTTTCATGATTATACTTTTAATTTGACACCAAAAAAAGAAAAATATGATTGCCTGATTCAAAGTTCAAACAAATGGTCATAAACCAAGGGATAGAATACCCATTGGCAGAAATTCATCCAAGAGTAACCCAAATTAATGGCAGATAGCTAGACATCTTTATTATGTAAATATATAAGAGTGATAATTATGTTCATCTTGGATTCTTCTTGTAATTATTATCAGTTTGCGATGACTTTTTTTTTTTTTTTTGAAAGGCTTGCAATGATTTCTTTAAGAGACTACTGATCACAGTAAAAAACTCTCCTTTGGGTCATGATGGAATCATCAGTCTTTGTACAGATTCTGTATATATATATACCTTATTGTTTCCTTTCAGCAACAAGCTTTAGATCAAACTAGCTTGCTCATTAATTTTAAGACATTCACTCACCACAGCATAAAAAAATTAGAGAGAGTGGGGACATATATTAACAAGCTATCCTTGTGATATCTTCTTCTGATCATTTTTTTTTATCTGAGAATCTTATGTAAATATTGCACTCTTCAGCACCATTAATAGAATCCGCAATGCATAGCCACAATTTCCCCCCTCAAAACAAATGAATATATATAGGAGTATATAAAAAAAAGACCAGTTCAAGAACTGGTAATTACAACATCCATTTGATCAACACCACAATATTAATGGTCAGAAAACCTACTTGACATAGCCAGAGAAATAATTAACAAAAAAATAAAAATAGAGAGAGACCCTTGAGTGTGCTATCACTCTCCTTCCCCTTCAGTTGTGGCTGAAGACATGTAACTCACAGCAAGTGAGGTCTCATCAGCCAGCGGCACAGTGGCCGTGGACGTTTGAAATTGTTGCTTGCAAGCTTGGCAAGTGATTTGCATGATAGTAGCACTAATCTTCTTAGTAGCTTGCTCTTTCAAAACTTGAGCCTTTTCCATTTCAGATTGTGCTTGTTGCCTTATCCTTTTTGCATTTGCAAACTCAAGCTCTGCCATATCAATCTGCCTCTTAGCTTCTTGCCTAGCCTCCTCGGCATACGCCTTCTCAGCCAAGGCCAACTTTAGCTGCTCATTTGCAAACTCTTTCAACTTGGTTGCTTCCAAGCTGGACTCATCACTTGCATTTGTATCCAGATTAAGATTTCTTGGTTCATTAACAATATTCTTTTCGCGGCAATCACATGATCCTATTGAAAGCTTCAAATGGGTAGCGTAATTTTCATCTGAATTTCGCGATGAGTCATGAACATTTGACGATGGAAGGAGCTGAAGCTCAAGGTTGTGTTGGTGCTGATGATGATCAGAGAGGGCAGAAGGACTATTAATGTTACGATCAGAGTACAAGAAGACATGATCAGTACTTGGCTTTGGCATTGGCATTGGCATTGGCATTGGCATTAACGGGGCGATGCAAAAATTAGCATCACTTGATGGACTAGTGCTAGAAGCTGTTCGAGATGAGCAAGCTTGCTGCAGTGTCTGTAATTGATCAGGTTGGACTCGCCGGACATTGCAAGAATCTTGGTGCTCAATAAAACTCTCTACCCTGAAAGAGGACAAAATATTACTAGAATGATTCAAAGTGATATGATAGTTTTTGATTTATATATAATGAGATTAGATTATTGTTACTGTTTTAATTAATAGACAACTTGTGTTTTACTAACTAAGTCAAGGTTCGAAGCAAACAATCAATTAAATTCTTGTTCATGTATTGTAGGGTTAGAAAGAAGCAAAGCCATATAAAATGGATTTTAGTATCTGTATGGATATTGTGACTAGGTTTACTAATTAATGTGTATATATATATATATATTAGTAAATTAAATATTAAATAGTAAGCTAATTATAGAAATCAAATGGGGTCTAGGTGTGTAAACCAGTGTTTTATTATATGGGCATTTTGTGTTTATTTTAACCAAAGAAAACTGTTATAATGGGGAACGGTGATACAGCACAACCCTTGACTTCCTATTGGCTATTGGCAGGTCTAGATCATAGATTCACAGTTTAAACACGAGGTCATGTTGTACTGTCTGTAAATCATTCTTGGATTTAGGATGAATAAAATTTCTCTTTGTTTAAGAAAAAACAAATTAATAAGGTTAAAAGATCATGATGATCAACTCAGCTCAGCAGAGAGAGAGAGAAAATGCTGAGACAGAAAAGCTTGCAGCCTTGTTCAATTGAAATTTGCACTTTTGTTGGGATTTTTTTAGCGTTTTAGTAAAGGAAAAAAGCACAAAATCAAAGAAATAATACCCTTTTGGATTTTCTTTGAAATTTTGGTCAATCAAAGAAAGAGAATCAAAGGAAAAAAGAAAAGGAACCTGGAAAAGACACGGCCACAATCGCAAGAATGGCCTCTGGTGCCACAAGTCTTGAGATGTGCTTTGTAATCAGACTGAACAGCGTATCCTTTGGAGCACTTATCACAGACCCACTGCTTCTGATTGCTATGCTTCCTCCTAAAATGCTTTTTTATGCCAACAAGATCTCCCAAGGCATGGCACGGGTCATGATGCAGGCAGCTTGGCTCTGGGCAAACAAAAACTCTCTTCTTCACCTCTTGTGTCTCTCTCTTGAGTAAATTCCATGGCACCTTGTGCCTCCTCCTATGCATTTGAAGGTTCTGGTCTCTTTGAAACCCTTGATTACAGATCTCGCATACGTATCGATCCGATTCCAATAAGGTCTTGGGTGATAAAGAAACCACCTCTGCATCTGGATCTGCAGTTAATTACTCGCATGAAATTAAACCCATCAATTAAATTGACCCAAAAAAATGGAAAACAAAAAAAAAATTAATGAATAATTCTTTGGTTTAATTTATTTACCTGGTGTACCTGCAGGTCTTCTTTTCCTTTTGTTGGTGACCCCATTTTCTGAGGAAAGGAAAGGATCAGAAGAAGAAGATGGAGCACCAGAGGAAGTGTTGTTGTCTAACATCAGTGCTCAATTTCTTCCTTTGGTGGACTATATGTTTGATGGTGAAGTGAAAAACAAATTCAATCAATCAATCAATTTTTAGCTGTACAGGTGGTGAAGTTTGGGATAGTGGGTGTTTCAGCTTTTTTGAAGGAATATATAGAACAATTTATTTTTTTATCACCAGAGAGAAATAAAAGATATGCAGAAGAAAACGGGATTAGAGAGAGAAAGATGAAGGAGAAAAGCTAACTCTTGCTTTCTGCAGTCAGCTTTCTTTAAGCTTTTAAACTTTTTAGCTTTTTCTTAATTTTTCTTGGGCTTCATGGAGCTTTCTTGTTTCATTGACCCCCACCTTGAGCAGGTATGGTTGAGGCAAACTCTTCAGTGTACATGGATAAATAGACTAAGAGACTAGAGAGAGACAGAGATCGAGAGAGAGAGATAAACATTTTCGAGAGAGGAAAATATTTTAGAGAAAGAAAGATAAGCCAATCACAATGGCTTGAAACTTTGAGCCCACACACACAGTAAACACAAGCATTTGGACAGAAACAAAAAAACATCCTCTCCATAAGAAAACAAACAGTCATTATTCATACCATACAGTAAGGTAATTTGCATGAATAAATGCAGGCCAGACCTCTATTACACGTGACCTTACACCTTCCTCACGTGACCCTTTTCGCTATCTTTTCTCTCTCCTTTATCTTTCTCATAAAAAAAAAATAGAGGTAAAAAGGAACAAAAATAGTAGACTTTTACTTACCAGCAAAGTAACTGTAATTTTTATTGATGTTGATCTAAACCTGATTAGTGTTTCTGAAGCAGCTTTTTAAAAGGTGTAAAAAAAGCACAATTAGTCACTTTCAGGAATGCTGTAATCATTTCTTTAGAAGGGGTTATCATTTTGTTTTTATTCTTTTTTTTGCCTTTCCTATTTCAAGCAAATATTGCCGCCCTTTGTTTATAGCTAGCATAACTTGGTTTTTTAACTTTTATTACTGTAAATTAAGAATAATAGATGTTGCGGGTAAAACTGCATTGTCTAAGTAGAAAGCAACACGTAACGCGTTAAAAGAAAGGAAAAGTCATTTCACAATCAAAGATAAAACAGTAGTTACTTTGTTAAAAACAAAAAGATAAATTTTGTATCAAACCTTTTATCCAATCTCAAGCGCCAATTAAATCATCATCCTTAAATTCAGAATGAATGAATAAAGGAGGATCATAATTTCATTGCACGTAGAATCACATTTCTCTTAGTCAATTTGGTTTTTCTCATTTAATTATAAAAAATACTGATTTAAATATCGAAAAATCTTTTTAAAAATCTCAATTTTGACACATTAACTAAAATTTTAATCTTAACAAGTATTCATGGGTACGAGGTTATACCAAGTGTGTGCCATCATTCTTTAGTATTTGGTTTTCTTTTTGCATCAATTGACTGGCACCAAAAAAGATGATACCAGGGTGATGGTCCTAAAAGGACTCCTAAGGAAGTTGCCAAGATGACCTATACCCAATACCTTATAGTTGCGACTGAAGTTGCAGCAATGACTGTCCAACTAACTAACTCTAGGCGAAATGACAAGCGCCTTAAGGGTTTGTTGAGCGCCAAGAGGTCTCGACGTCTCTGACTTGCTAAGGAGCGCTTTTGTTCGAGCTCATTCCCTTGCCACTACGACCATGAAGTAGCAAGAGAAGGTCGTCTTCGAGCCCTATAGTAGAAGTTTGACACTCTAGCAACGCTGGTTGAGAGTGTCCTGCCTATAGAACCCTTTGTGAGACAAAACACTAGTGAACAATAGTTGTTTGATAAAGGTGATAACAACAAACACTGTGAGCCCTCAATCAATAAGGCGTAACTTTGAAAGACATCACTAAAAAAAACCCTCGATGAAATGTAACATACATAGAATCAGTGAAACAGAAAGAGTTCGAACATGATAACACCATTGATGATAATATACCAATTTTACTCGGAAATGTAGTACATTACTAAGATGCTTATGCGCACAAGAAATTTAAAATGAAAAGCAAACAAATTATAAAGAGGGAGAGTTTAGAAGATCAATGAATGGGGGAAAACTGTTTTGTTTTGGTGGAAAGAAGAACAAATTAAAATTTGGAGGTTTGGATTTGAATATAGTATTTAAAAAGGGTTTTAAGGCCTTCACGAGGCAAAAAAAAATTAAAAGATCCAATTTTTCTTTAAATACTCTTTGGATTGACTTTTGCTCTAGAGGAAAGAAGCCATTTTGGGCGTAAAAGAAAGGATTGGGCTTAGGGTGAATTAAAGCAAGGGTTTCGGCCAATTTGTTCCCAAGTTTGAGGACTGAATCAGGCCCGGATATCCATGAGAGGAGATAATGTTCCCTCCAATTCCATTCCTCTCCCTAAATAAAAAAAACACAAATAAGAATTGGGGTTCTCTCAATCCCCTTTCCCTTCCCTCCCCGTTATTCCCCTCCGTCCTTGGGTAAATAAAACTAGTAGCAATACTAATAATGATTTATACACATTCACGAGTCTGGAATATGCATATAACCTCATTTCACACAAAAAGTGGTGAAAAAGCGCTTTTCCAGATGCTTTTATATTTGCTTTCTGGATTGGATCACTTACACATGCAATCAAGTTTCACAGAAGTAAACCTCGGTTAGAATATCTGTGGTAAATTAAAAGTAAATCAAAGGATTACTAGTGTGGTTTGTTAAAAAAAAGATAACAAGGAAATTTTGTGGTAAATTATATATTTTTTTATAGCAAAATTCATAGTTATTGTTGATGTCGATTTCGGAACAAGTAATCTTACGAGAGTAGAAAAACATCTGCACACATTAAAAACACATAAGAGAACTAGAAATCGTCGAAGAGGGTTGTGCTTCCGAAATACTCTTCGATGCTTAAGTCAGTATCTTGAAGTAAGATAAAGCAAAAAATTAAGTGTTGTTGTATGAAATGGTGTAAGCCTCCTTTATAAACCTCCGATTAAATTTGTTACAAGAATTAATTGTGAAAAATAATGTGGTCGTTATTATGTGTAATTATAATAATATTAGGTGTGCATAGTAATAATATTAAGATTTACTTAGCTTTTAATATTAGGACAGGGTAATTGTTGGTCAAAATAACTAAAAGTGAAAATATCATTTTGTTTATATCACGTGTGAGTGTATAATTAACTGCTCGACTGAATTTGTGAAATTACGCTTTAACTCTTGAAAAACGTCGTATCATTAATTGAATGAAATTTTCATACACCACTTATGATGATAAAACACTTTTTTTTTTTGTGTAAAGTTGTTTTTTTTTTAATCTAATTTTATCAAAAAATAAAATATTTTTTTACGATAAATGTATAAGGAAGACAAATTACATTATTCTTTAGCAAAGCACCTTAGCCACTCCCAAATAAAAAACTGCAAACATTTGTTGGGAGACAAAGAGAAAGAGAAATGAATGGTATTTGAGTTAATTAATCAAACACAAAAAGGGAAGATGCTTATATACTTGTTGAGTTGGAAAGAAGGGGAAGATAATGGTAGCTGGATTCTCAGCACATGCTGCATCCAAAAAAAAGCAAGTAGGAGACAATCATCTCTCCCAAGTGTCATGGATTCTAAATCTAATCATCTTTTCTTAAATTAATCCAAGTTAAACCTTCAAACACCATTTGCTTTTTCTTTTAAAAAAATGTTGACTTTACCCAAAAAGTCCAATTAAAATGGTTTGAAGGTAGCTTCTACTTTACTTTTTGAAATTCACCCACCATCTTCCCATAAAGGAACAACTTTAATTAACACAATAAACTATGGGAAAATGTTATTTGTTATGTATAATTTTTTTTTTTTTTTTTTAACTTTTAGAACATTGAAAGATGTAAAAATTAACATTAAAATGCAAAATTCTCAATACATAACAAAAACTTTTATGCACTTCTCTATATATGTCATTCCAATATTTACTATCCAATGTCGAAATCTTTAACACAGCCTCGTTTGTAACAATTTTTATAAAAAAAGTTGTAACAATCTGGATATTATGTACTTCTTTACATATGTCTTTTATTGTGATATTGAATATCCTCACAAATATTTAATAAACTTGTAACGTTTAATCATAACTGACGTGATTGATAATTTTTGAGATTATAGCGTGTGATGCACATAGATATATGAAGCCAGCTAGCATGTTTCAATCTTTTGTTTAAACAGATAATATTTGTTTCTTTTTTGGTTTAAGAGAATCTTTGTTCCTCAATAATTCAAGATGGGGATGGGGATGGGGAGAGCAAGGAGTAATGGCCCCCCGCCTGTTTATTTTGCACTGAATCCTGAGGCATTTGTCTCGCTTAGTCTTGTTGGTATCCACGTAAGTACTGAATCAAAGTTGGCGTAGTAATATATCTATACGGAGACGCAGAAACCAAAAGATCACAAATTCTAAAAAATGTAGAATTCAAGATCCCATGGCCTTTGGCGCATTTTTAAAGCATAGAGAAGATTTGTTTTGTTCTTCATTGTTTGTTTTCTCTGACCTTCATGGAACTTTCATTTTTGTTTTCTTGGGATTTTTGTTTGTGTTTTTCGTTTGAGTGTGTAAGATATATATATATATATATATATATATATATATATATATATATATAGAGAGAGAGAGAGAGAGAGAGAGAGAGAGAGAGAGAGGGTGACGAATTTATGTGGTGGGTACAGTCATGGCCTGAAAAGCAAACGTGCTTGTGTAAAAAAAAAAAAAAAATTAGGAAGAAAAAGTTACCCAAAAAGAAAAAAGAAAAGGAAAGAAAAAGTAAAAGAAGATAAAGTGAAATTAAAGTAAGACAAAATTGCTAGGTACTTAGTTGAGTTAGCAGAAAGTCAATAAAACTACATTAAAAAGTGTGGCCCATTGGTACATAGACAAATATACCCACACATAAACCCATATTTTTATATGGTGTTACAAAAATACCCTTAAGTTATTAGGGTAAAAAATAAAACCCTTAAGTTTATACCTAAAATACACTTATGTCCCCCTAGTTTGAAAATATACGTTTTCATCCTTCAAACTCATCATAAACAAATCATAAATTCAATGGAAAAGTAAAAAGTCTTATTTACCCCACATTTAATGCAAGACAACTACTGCTTAGTAACAAACCCAATACATTATCAGATCATTAACTTCTCATTCCGTTCATCTACCTGTTTCATCTTCACACTATTATCTTTGTCATTTAGGTCTCTTTACTAAAAATGTTGATAAAATCAAAACAGAGATCAGAAAAACTTACAAACCTCGATCTAACAAAAACATGACTAAGCCCACAAACCCACGCACCCAAATCAAAATCCTTACCTAGATTTTGACACATGCTTCAAACAAGAAAATGTTGTTGAAATAGTATAAGATTTCGCATTAATTTGAAGTTTAGAGAGCAAGATTATGTCTTCAAAATTATAAAATCCTTATCCAAATTTTGAGACATGCTTCAAATGAGGAAATGTTGATGAAATAGTAGAAGATTTCGCACGAATTTGAAATTCAGAGAGTAAGATTATGTTTGCAAAATTTTGAAGTTGTAGGACACCTACGGAGGTAGCAACAGTTCGCAAAGAAGATGAAGCAAAAGGGAAGAAAAGTGTTGGAGTGAGGGAAGTTAGGTTCAAGTTTTTAAAGGGAGAAGGTGTTTTGGGGATTTCAAAAATAGTTATGATGCTAACATCTGGTTTGATCAATTTTATTCTCATTTGACTTGTTTCCTGTGAGTTTGAGGGACGAAAGTGTATATTTTCAAACTAAAAGGACGCAAGTGTATCTTCAGTATAAACTCAGCGGTGTTTTTAATTTTTACTGTAAGTTATTATTATGTTCATTTGAGCTTACAAGAAATAGGAAAAAAATCGTGAAGTATAACGTGCAATACATTGGTTTTGCATGTCAAAATTTCACTTGTTTCACTTGTTACTTATTGTTTCATCTTTCTAAAAATTACTGCAACGACATTGACAAAAATCATCTTGTGTGTGTTGTGATTGATTCAATTCATGGATATTCATTTTAATTATTTGTTTTGAGCATTTATTTGGGTTTTGAAGGGCTTAATCATCCTAGGTTGACCCAAGTAGGCTTAAAAGGGATGAAGACAACTTTTGGTTTGTGGGCTGTGGATCTTGAGAGTAAATTACAGTTGATACCCATAATAACCAACTTTTGAAGCTTATCAAATATAGGTCACAGGTCTCTAATTGAATAAAATCTTGGACTTGGGCAAGGCCTTAGTTGTTTAGAGGTTCCATTTTTTTCTTCAACATTTTATCAAACTTGGGCTAACTTTTGTATAATGGATAAAGGTCTTTTGTGGGGGCATGCAATTAAATTTGGCTCTCTTTTTTTTCTTTTTTCTTTTTTTATTATAGGGCTATCCTTTGCGGTAAAGGACTTTATTTCACCATTGGGGCTTGGACTATAACTGTATTTTTTTTATATGGATTCCAGGATTTGGTCTTACAGTTTGCTACTTGAGCTTGGTTATTTTTGGCTTAATCACATGTACTCGATTATGTTAACAGGGGCATTTAGATATGTTTCACGGATTTCTAGTCGAATCACTTGACTTGAATCTAATTCAATTTGTTGATTGGGTGGAACCCATTTTTTATTTAGGGTTGATTGTGGCTTTTTTAAGATACGATGAGAGTTATACCTTTAGTCTGAAGATTTTAGGCAAATGCACAAGAAATAACCAGTAGTTTAGAAACTATTAAAATATTGACTTAAAGAAAATGGTAGTTTATTGATGATCATAAATCGATTTGACAAAAGCCCCTTGTGAATTATTTCACATTTCAAAGGATGCATTGCAAATCTATTTTCAATATGACAGAGAAATAAAAGTAAATGACAAGAAATGGACTATGGCAGAGAAGAAAGAGGTAGAATCTCTTGTTCACATCGATTGCAGAGAAATATATGCGGAATATCTTCATTATTAGGGATACAAACACACCTGGTATGCTGCCAAACTTCACAAATATCGCATGAGACCATTCGTTCACCATCATCATCTTTGGCACCACAAGGACAATCAACAACACTTGTTCTGCATTTTAGATCACTTTCATACACGTCCACCTCATCATTCATGCTTCCCTCGAAAACAATCTTTTGATTGATTTCAACCAAATCCGTTCCTTGGGCGACATTCAAATTCACTATCGATTTCACAACGAAACTCCTCAATCCCCAATATATTTCTCTGAAGTTTCTCTCCACTTCTAAGATAAGCTCATCGATTGTGGCATTGTTTTGGAGTGTGATACATTCATATGGTAGTATCGGCTGCTTTATTCCTCCATCGACCTCATCATGGTTTCTCAACATTACTGTACAAAGCAACATTAATTTTCCTTCAACTTCTGTAGAAATCTCTCCATAATACTCTTTAACAAAGTATTTGGTGTCAAGAATTATGCTTGTAGCCACTGGAATTGCATTGAACATCCCTGTGCTCATTGTCGCCTTTTCGTCTTTCAGAATGCACTTGTACAAATAGAATATGTCCTTCATTAATTGAGCCTTTGTAATCTTGTATTGAGCCTTCACTTTACAGGGGTTCTTCAAAACCAAGTTACCTTCTTGGTAATTCGGATTAAATACATTGGAGATATCTTCTAAGCAATATTCTAGTATTTTGGTCACTGGATTTAAGCTACGGCGAACCAAATAACTCCCCACTATCTGATTCCCAAGAGACTTGAGCACGAAATCTAGCAGACCTGTATCACCAATATAGGCGCGAGCAGTGTCCCTGACTTCTTGCCTTGAAACCCATTTGAATTCTGCTGTTTTTAGTGCTTCAACGATTACCCTTGTCGCCATTTCAATTCGCTTTCGTGACCATCTACAATTAGTTTCCTCCAAGATTCCTGGGCTATGGAAATCCATACATTTTTCTTTCGGAAGGCGTGATTTGAGCTCAAACATAAAACGGAAGAGGTTACCAAGAGTTACCAATGAATGGTCCGATAGCGTTTGGTACCTTAACAAAATGGGTGGAATAATATTATGATCATGGTTGGAATTGGCAAGATGATTGGTTATCAGACCTAAAGGCATTCCTTGTATTGCTTCAATGGCTTTCTGGTACACTTGTTGAGTAATGCCATAGGTTCCACTTCCAAATTTGTATCCCCAACGGCCAAACCATGACTCGCTGTATGCTACTCCATGAAGAAGCCTCAACTCCATGCCTCTCATCTGTGATGTATCATTCAAACTCACTTTCCTATCAAACCAACATAAATTATTAATATTAATCTTCTCTTTAGGAAAATTTGAAAGATTTACTATATTCTATCATACATACAATTGCATTGCGTTTGGTAGAATAAAAGAAGCTTTGAATTAAAATTGAAGTTGAATAATATTTTTTTCGACAGTAAAATATACCATGATTCCACTTCAATTTCAAATCTCAATTCAATGAAACTAAACGTCCGTTTGATTTGTTAATTAATCCCGTCAACCTTTATTTCTAAAGTACTAATTTTATTACATTCTTTGTGCAAACCATACTGGTCTAACAATACTAGAAACTAAGAAAAATAATACAGGGAAGAAATCAAAAAATGGGGGAGGAAAGCAAACTTCAAGCTAACCTTGCTCTCATTCCAGTGCACAAACGATCCCAAAATTCCATGATCTGGTGTCCAGTAAAATCCGAACCGGCTTCCACCCCATTAACACATAGCAAATGCCCAAAGCCATTAGAGTGAAACACACCATGCATGATATGACCCTTTAATTCCGCTAAATTGGACGACTTGCCCTTTTCTGGATCATAGCTGCCTTCACAGCTCAACCAAGCGGCCATGGTGTCCTTGGAGGGTATCAAAAAGTGGTACTTCTTATTGCAAATCATATGATGTCCCCAGCCTGTGTTATATATGCATGGTAGTATTACTTACACGTAAGACATGATTTTGGCAGCAAGAATGTAGAAAAAGAGAAGGCATTTTGAGAGAGACAGAAAGGATCGACTTGTTTAATTGCACCGGTCATTCTTAGATTATGACTGTTTAGCATTTAAGTTGTTAAACTACAAATTTAGCGTCGTGATTCTCAAAAATTTTAATTGGTTATAATATTTACCTTTTTCGTTTATGTAATATTTATCAAAAAAAAATTGTATTAAAGACTTAACAATATAAACAATTCAATTATGATTTTTTTTTACGTGATATATCGTGTTCTCTAAAAAAAAGTGATTTACCATGAGAAAAAATATGATTTTTCTTTTAGTGTTGGATATATTTTTGTTTATATATTTACTGTTAATCAATTGAAAAAACTCAAAAATAGCACGTAAGTAAAATATTCAAAAAATTTACTGAATAACTTTTATACGGTTCATAGATTTTATTGATATTTAACCATCTCAAAGTAAAAAAAAAAAAAAAAAAACATTATATCAAATTAATATAGAAAACAACATTACAAATAATTAAGAGTTTAAAAACTTTTAAATACCAAATTCGTAGTTTATAGCAATGAGTTCGAATTTTTCAATTTTTCCTTCAAGCTTTACCAATATAACTCCATATTATAATGTCAAAGAATGACTTATATTATCTATTGAGCATAGTCAAAACTAATAGACGGAACCATCTTATTTTTTTGCATGTGTTTGTGTTTCTTTAATAAATTTTTCAAAAAAAATGAAAAGAGACAACTACATCCCGATGATCATTGTCTCATATCGCAAAGATATATCACTTAATCAGAGTTACATAAATAAGCATATCGTTATGCGACTCTAAAAATTAAGTACTCTTTTGAAGCTGACAGTTTAATACAACTCATCTCTTTTTCTCCAATCTCATGCGTGTATGTTTGCACGTGTTTCTTCAACAAATACTAAAAAAAAAAATAATAATAATACTCAGTATGATATGCAATAGCAAGTGAATGAATGAATGAATCATATATAGAGTTAAAAGACTTCACCAACATATTGGCAGTGGTTGCAATGAAGGTTGAGTGATGATGCCTCAATCGGTTCTTCAACGACAAACAACAATATATGGAAAGGAGGATGGCGATGGACTTGAAGCTGAAATGACCAAATGGGCATTCCAATGCATAAATCCCTCTCCAAATGCCCATATTCAAGAAGGGCGTTTACGTTATGCCTAAATGACCCATCAAACTCAACTGGGTACCCATTTTCACCGAAACTCTTGAATCTAAAAGCCTTTTGATCCCCTCTCTTCCTCTTCTTACATTCATCTGTTTGGTTCAAAAGTGACATTTCTAATTTCAAAAGGATGATTCAGGAAAGAAACGAAGATAGGGAGCCTTTAGATATACTACTTGATCACACACACACTTAGTGCCATTAGCTTAACAAATAGAGATAGGGATAGGTGGTTGTCTGCATGATTTGTTTGAAAAATAGTCTCTCATGCAAATAAATCGGTTCAACGTATGCCATGGCTGGTGTTTTTAAGTTAATTTATGGCAACATGCTTTTGATCATGCAACTATATATGTGGCTATTAGAATCTGTTTATGTTCCGGCGAATTCTATGGTATGTTGATTTTTATCCTAAGGGGACAAATATAAACGCAACCTTTCTTGGCCAACTACCCTTTTGAGTGATGACTTTATTTATTCCAAGCGTGTTATGCATATGATCAAGATGAGCTATCTAGCTACTCTATTCAAAGATATGTTAATAAAAATTTATGGATTTCATTTTCTGGGTTTTTGAAATCAAAACTCCAAAAAAGAAAGCTATAATTTGTCCGCTCAATCTTTACTGAAAACCAATGTTGTAAATTTCGTGCTGAACAACATTTTGATTTAACTATTTAAATGAAACGTTTTGGTTTCAATCTGTTTCGGTGCGTCATTTTGAATTTGACGAAATTTTAAATTATATATATTTCAAAAAAAAATATATAATTATAAATATAAATCATAAGAAAACAATCACCATTCAAATATACAGAATTATCCTACATAAATTTTTACTTTAAAATCAACTCTAAATCAATTTGTTTTGTATAAATCCAAATTGAGATTTTATCCTATTATCAAGTTGCATACTTATTATATATAATTATAAAAATGTCATAATAAAAAAAAATCATTATTCAAATATTAAATGTTAAAGATAATGTATCCTCGCATCACCCAATCGAAAAAAAAATAGTGGAAATTCTCATGCTATCCTTTTAAAACTTTTAAAAATATAAAAAAATATACATCGTAACATTTTGATTGAAATATAATGTTTCGGCTAAAACAAAAAGCGAAGCGAAATATAAAAATATTCCGTTTCGGTTTAGTGTTGAAATCAAAATGTTTTGACCGTTTCAATCGAAGTGAAAACAAAACTTACAACTATGCTGAGAATGACAATTAGAATGAAGACCAAGAACTTGATTCCTTTACTTGACTAAGTTTATGCAAGTGTAAACTGTCTCTCTATATTGTTCCAAGAACAGCTTCTAACTTTCTTCAGCTTTTGCAATGTTCAACATCACTAAATATATAGCAATGTCAAACCGATCTTGAAAAGATATGTAATTCATTTTTTTGACTTTTCATAAAATGAAATGTTAAATCTTAACACTAACATCACACATTACATATATAATATATATATATATATATATATATATATTATTTAATATATAAATTATTAAATAAATTAAACATGATATATTTAAGTGGATCGGTCCGTCTCATTTTCCTTTAAATTGGGTTTAAATTTTTGTCCTCGATCCATTAATCAATATTCTCTGTCCAAACCTATAAAAACTACGAGTTAAAAGAGGTGGGCTGAGCGAGCTAACAGGCCGATAATCAGCTCTAATCCGTACTAATATATTAAGGTTATTAGGGTACGACAACTCAGTACAGCTTCTCCCTAATTCCTCTTCTATTGAAACCAAACGGGTCAACCCATTAACCCGCAAGCCAGGTCTACTCTACTTGCAACTTCACGGGTTAGATTCGATAAAGGTAAATTTTTAATGGATCGTCAAACCTACTCCTATACCATCAATTTAGCAAGTGCGCAACAAGTCTAATTGGCCCAAATTAAAGTTTCCATCTCTATTTGTCTTCTTTTCTTAAATATAGCGGATGATTTGGCATCTAAATGGACTGGATCTAAGCACACATGGGCCTTTTTTACATGCCCGTGCAAGCCTAGCCTGCGCATTAGAGTTTTTTTCCTCTATTTTTTGTAAAAAAAATATTGAAAAATGAAAAGCGAAGAAAAATAATGTATCTTACCAAAAAATAAATGTTTCGACAAAAAAACAATTTTTTTAAAAAAATAATTTCGTAATAAAACAAGTAGTAATGAATTTTAAAACGAAAATAAGAATATAGAAACATTTAAATAGAAAGAAAACAAATCCTCCTATTTATGAGATTAATTACTTTGGAGCGATATATAGAACAAAACTTGTGTTTACATTAAATGCCATAAAATGATTGCATGTCTTTTTTTCAAGATCGTGCATTAGTGACAACAATTTTACTTTTTCATCATTGAACTGAACTAAAAAAATTGATAGTTGTTTATCAACATTAACACTCAGTTTGTGATAAATGAAAAATAAAATTCATTATAAAGAAATTGAAATAAATTTTTCATGCAACAACCCGTACCCAAAGAGATATCCTCCAAAGAAGTACGAAGTGTTAAAAAGAGATTTAAATTCTTGCCTTTTACAATTCTTCTCAAATATATATAAAAATTAAAATTTGTAAAAATGTTATCAACAACATTTTTGAAAAAAACTCTTTTCCAATATCGTGTTAGGAACTAAGATAAGACCCTTCTAATGTTATTTTTTTAGATGACTTGTTCATAGATCCATCCATCTCCTAAATCCATCGGTTACATAGCACTCCAAATAAAGAAGATACCCAAAGTAAACATATGCCAAAAACACTTCCGACCTAAAAAAAACAACCCTCCAACAGTTGTCCTTTTAAAACCAACTCAAAACTCAAGGACAACTTCATATTAATATGAAAACAAACAAAACCAAATAACTAATTAAATTTAAATCCAAAGCCTGTAGAGAATGCCCCAGCGCCAAACCCCAACTAATCACTACATGATAAATCAACTTGCAGCCTACCATAACTTGAATATTAAAGGGAGGGTTAAGCTCGACGGCTAAGCGAGTTAACTCGTCGACACAACATATAGTCACATAAGAAGCAGAGATTGAGATATATATATTAGTAGAATATATTTACTTTTCACAACAGAAATTTATTTAAAAAATAAACATACCTGGCAAAAACATGTTCTCAATAGCATTTACTTTATCACAAAGACATTAAACAAATTCTTCTTTTCACGATAAAAGAAAGCGGAGAATAAAGAGTTTACACAAAATCAGAGTACAAGCATAATGGAATTATACAAAACATGTCCTACAAAACACACCCCTCAGCGGGCTCACATTAACTCATCACATCACCCCTCAGCAGGCAAACAATTATCTCATCAAAACGCCCCTCAATAGGCAAACGATTATCTGCATGCCAGGCCACTATCCATGGGATTTCAATTTCAATTCCCCTTTGATCAGCATGCATCGCCCCTCAGCACAATATCAATACGCCCCTCAACGGGCCAATCAAAGATATGGAGACACCCCCCGGTGGGTCAACCATCTCAATACATGTCAAAAATAGCAAGTCCAAAATTTTTTAAAAGTAACTCAATTTTTCTTATTTTCCTCAAATATGTTTTCAAAGCAAGATACAACGAGTAATTATTTTCAATAAAAGCATAAAAATTGCAGACAAATCTCAAGATTTGCTTAAAGTTTCAATTTCGAACACATCATAACCATGATTTTGTCAAATAGGACAAAGTCAACATATATATATATATATATATATATATATATATATATATATTAAAACCTCAAAACAGAGAGAGTATAGAAACCATATGATACATATAGCGGATCACTCACCTCGATAACACACAGATGAGGAAGGAAAAGAGGAAAGGAGGAAAATGGAGAGAAAAGAGAAGAAAATAAGGAGAGAGGGAGAGAGAAGAGAAGATGAATTGATTATTTAGAATGGAGGCGTTTTTGGGGCTGCAATAGTTTTATCAAGTACGGAGGGCTCCGCAAGTAGGGTTTTATTTCCATTTATTTTTTTTTATCATTTTGTAATTTAAATTATTAATATTTGAGTCAATTTGTCAAAAGAGCCACTTGCGAGGGTGCAAGTTTGAGCCCCCTCATGCCCTTCTTTCCCCTTGTTTCTTTCATTTTTTTCCTTTTGTTTCCTTTTATTTATATATACTTATGCATAACCTTTTTAATAAATTATAATTTATAGTTAATGTGTCAACTTATTATTCAGCATTTCTTCACAAGAAGTTATTGATATTATTCCAATATATTCATTTATTTCTAGCAGTACCTTAAATCATATATATATATACAGATCGAAAGGTTCTTTTTTTATATATATAATTACTCCTAATTTCATCGTTCAAAATCATCATACAAATCACCATAACCTATATAAATGGATGAGATGCCTAATGATGATGCTTAATTGAGTGCATTCAAAAATACTAAAATGCCCCTATATAACAAATGTAGGTTTTACAACTGTACACCCTTAAAAGAAATTTTGACCCCAAAATTTAACTCAGGAATAAAAAAGATGGGGATATAGGATCCACCTATTTAACCTATGCTCTCACGTGGTCTTTTCTACCACTTCGTTATGACTTAAAAAATTACCTATACCAAGGGATGTGATGGTTTGGAACACCAGACCTGATCTTTCGCATAAGGATTACTTCAAGCTGCTCTACTAAAACAAAAGTCAACTCAGCCAAACAACAATAAGCACATGAGACGAACGTCAACAAATTTCCCAAAAAATAGCATTAGACATATTAAATTTTTTGGAAATAGCTCAAAAGGAAAGATTAAACAATAGACCACAACACTGATCCCTTCCAAACACTTCACATGACCCAAAATAGTAAGATCACGTCCTACTGTACCGGACAACCCATACCATGCTCATCTAAGGCGACTCTTGCACGAAGTCGTACTCAATCGCCTGAAACTCAATGTCACACTACTTTTGGTCTACATAGTCCTTTGTTGACTCCAAGATGCCCTCAAGAGTTTCATTATGATCTTAACCTTCACAACGATAACCTAACTCAAATCGAGTTTAAAAAGTCATCGCACACCAACCTCATCCTAACCCACCGATGATCATCAACACCTACTATATTTTCTTTTGAAAAAATAGCTTTTAGTACAAAATTTCACTTTCCATCCAATTACCACCTCAAATCTCTTACAATCAAACTTTAGCGATAATATCATTTTCCTTGACGTATATAATCATTATTCTCCATATACTTATCATTTAAACGCACTCAAGGTCTTGTCTATCTCTCTAGTTTTAAACAAAATTTTCTTTTTACCTCTTATAGGTATTAGTAACTAATTAACTCCAAAAAATTGTTCATACCAATGCAACTTCCAAAAATACAATCATATTAAGTATACCAATCTAGCTATTTGTTAACCCCAGTAATATAAAATTCATTTACTCTAGATACACCATTATTTTTCATTATTTTACTCAACAATAACACTAATTCGAAACAAGTACCAGTGTTCAACGTAATCCATGAAAACTAGGTCTTAGTCAAAAGAGCACCAGACCAAAAAAATACTTGCTCAAAACACGAGTTGATAAACTTTTAATTATGCTCAGCCACCAATATTGTTTAACCATATAATAAAACCCTCAAGGACTTCAAATGAGTCAAGTTTTATTCCTTTCATTAATCATCCATTCTCTATAACACCATTTATCTATTCTCTATAATGCTTTTCAACCTAGAAATGTTTAAACATTTCCACAATCTCTACAACCTCAAAGTACTTAAAGTATGCCTTCACCAATTTCCTTTATCATCGCTTAAGAAGAATTAATTATTCTAGCTATTAAATCCTTCAATATTACTAGAACTTCATTTAACAAGAAATTCATTTAAGCTTCATTATACCTCCAACTTCCTAGACCATATAAAATTTCGAGTTTTTTTTAACACCCTTCAAACAAGTCAATTACTATTGACTTATAATTCTCTCGATTACTCTAAGATGAGTGCTTAACAACCCAACTAATTTTGTATTGATCTCTTTTGACCGCAACTTTATTTTCTAAGCAACTGACCACATCTCCTTCTTATACCCTTTCAATGATAATTTACCCTCACCATTAATCGGTCCCACAAGTTTACATAACTAAAAAAATCATTAATAGCCATCACGATGAAATCAAATCCCATTTTTAACATTATAATACCAAATCAAATAGTATAAACTATCACAAAATTCCATTATTTTATCATACTAAGACGTCATTAGCACTAGAATTCATCATAACCTCAAGTTCCTCAACTCAAGCCCTTAAATCGAACATACAATTATATTATCAGCTCACACTTGAAAACTTCAAAAAGTATTTAGAATCTTTAAATCCACGTTCTGTTTCACATCTAACTCCTTAAACGATAAAAATCCTAGGATAGAAATCTTTCAAATATTTAAAATCATAGTAGATATCAAATTTACCATTTAACATTGAACCGCAAATAATTTCTTCTTTTAATGATCCTCAAACAATTAAAATTTCAATTCAGTACTCACACTCCTTACCAAATTCAACACCTCAAACCCAACAAATAATGGATCTTACAAATTCCTAGTTTCCATCAATTAAACTCAAAGTATTCATTTAACCCAATCTCTTGTGACACCCAATGAAGTATATATATGTACTTACGCCAAAGCTCATCGTTAAATTTATACCATAACTCAAATTCTGAGAAGTTACCAACAACAATAATGGCCAAGCCTATTCAACCCACAAAAGTATGTATTCTAATTTTAGCAAATCATAATTCAATTAAGAAAACAATATACACTGATTACAATAAAAGCTCATTAAATTTCATACTTTTAATCACCGTATCAACTAGTCTCCAATTAAGCAAAAAAAATTCCATTACCTATCCAAGGTTACATATTGACCTCCTAACTTTGACTCATAAACACACATATATCAAAGACCACCAAGATACATTAAACATTTGGTTGTACATGATCATTTGGTGAATGTCGTGCAAGATTTCTTCAAAGGCCATCTGCCTAAATCTTTTACATCGACAAATATTATTTTGTTATCTAAGGTTGCAAATCCAGTTGCTGTGACAAACTTGCGCCCTATTAGCTTGTGTATTTTCATGTATAAGATTATATTGAGGATCCTGACTAGCAGATTATATCCTCTGTTACCGGATTTGATATCTCCAAAACAATCAGGTTTTGTGGTTGGATGGAGTGTTCACAAGAATATTGTGTTGGTACATGAGTTAATTCAGGATATTGATAAAAAAACCCGGGATCAAATGTTGTCTTCAAGATTGACATGTCTAAGGAGTATGATCATTTGGAATGGGGTTTTTTTATTCGAATGCTGAGGAAGTTCGGTTTTGGCAAATCTTGGTGTGATTTGATTTATAGGTGCATTTGTATTGTCTGGTATCAGTCGCGCTCAATGGAAACCAACATGGTTTCTTCACTTCGACGAGGGGTCTGCTTCTAAGTAATCCCCTCTCTCTTATATTATTTATTTTTGCTGAAGAGGTCTTCTCTCGTAATCTGAAAGTTTGGATGGACCAAGGACACATTGAGAAATTTCGGGTTTTTGGGACCTCGGAAAGTATTTTGCACTTGTTATATGCTTATGTTTCTCAATGTAAAAAATCCTCAGTGGACTCGTGCACTACTTTATTAAAAATGTATGAGGAGGTTTCGGGCCAGAGAGTAAATTGGGACAAAAGATCTTTTATTGCAAGTAAAAATTGGAGTAGGGAACGAGTTGCTTTGATGAAGCGATGGACTTCCTTTTCCCATTCCTTATTACCCATTCAATATCTAGGGGTTATGCTATTCAACAGTAGGAGTTTAGGGAGATATTTCATATACTTAGATGAGAAAATTTGGAAGAAAACGGAAAACTAGAAAGTGAAATTATTATCTGCTGGTGGTAAAATTACTCTCATCAAAAGTGTGTTGACCTCTATTCCAATTCACACCCTGATTATGGTTCCTGTGCCACAATGTTGCCTTCTGAATATAGAAAAGAAATTTGCAAGTTTTTTTTCTTCTTGAATAATGGTTCCAGAGTTGGCATCATTGAGTGTCTTGGGAGACAATGTGTAAGCCGTATAGTGAAGGGGGGTTGTGTATCAAAGCTTTAAGAGAAGTGGTGTCATCCCTTCAAGAGATTAGCTTGGAAATTTATTTAGGGGAATTCGGTATGGGTAGAGTTTATGAGGCACAAGTATGGTTCTCCTTTTGGGTCCTTATCAGCTCCATGGTGCAATTCTCACTACTAGAGTTCCATCCTCCCTCATATTCAGGTAATTCTTCTAAATTCTACTTGAATTATTGGTAATAGTGATATTCCTTTTTGGGCTTCTAGATAGCAAAATGAGGTCGTGCCTATGGCTAATCCTCCTTTTTCAAAGAGCTTGTAGTTGAGATTCTTCAGAACCTGGATAAACTGTAGGCTGTAAAAGATTTTTCCCCCTCATTATCAAGTGTTCTTGAGAATATCCGAACGGAGGACGTACAAGAAAAATTAATGTGGGATCACTCGGCTTCCAGGCTGTTTTCGGGTAAAGAATATGGGGACAAGTGTAGAGTGTGGGATTCAGCGTTTGGATGACACAAAAAGATTTGGAATAAATGGATCCCAACAAAGGTAGCGTGTTTAGTGTGGAGGATTTTACATAGGGGGTTATCAGTGGACCAAAATTTTCAATGCCTTGGTATTAACCTTGTTTCTAAATGTGTATGCTGTAAGGTTTGGAATTATTTTGGTATTCGGTTGAATATACTTCACCCAAACTCACTTCGGGCTTCGGTAACAGCTTGGCTTCATCAAGCATGGGTCTCTACTCATATGAGTTTGACCAGAATTATTGTGTTCAATATTATGGATTCGGCGGAATGGTGCAATAAATGATGATACACCTATGACGGCCCGTTATTATTGGAAAGTTGTTAGGCTGGATTTCGGAGCTGTAATGTGGTTTTGTGTCGGAGTATTCTCCTAATATCCATGACATCACGAGTTCGCAAGCTCTTTGTTTGCTTGTGCGCAACATTCAGATTCATCGTGGTAGATGGATCATATGGCAACCTCCTGAGATAGGTCAAGTTAAATTGTGATGGTTCGGCTATGGCAAGCACAGAAGCGGGTGGTGGTGCTTTCAGGTCTGATCAGTCCTTTATTATTCTTGCTTATTCGAACTATTATGGTAACTATACTAACATGCAGGCAAAAGCCCGAGCACTACTTGATGGGCTTAAGGTTGCGGTAAGACATAATATCTATATACATTGTCTTAACAAGTTCTGGTGGACATTCTAAACAATGCTCTGTGGGATTTAACTTATTGCATTCAAGAGATAAAAGTTTTGGTTCCATCCAATGTTGGTGCATGACCAATTGGAGCTCTTCTAGTCTTATTGATCATTACCTAGTAGTTGCAAACAAGCCTTTAACAATGACATGCAAGGTCTCGCAGCGTTCAAGAAAAGATAGTGTCATCGTCTATACAGGCTATTGCGAGTTGGAGGCGCTGTGGGTGCAAGGTGATGTAGGAAGTATTTTATTGTGATGTTTTATTTTATTTTACTGTTTTGTAAGGTTAGTTTTAGATTTTTTGCATCATTATTGTCTTGGTTAGGAAGTACTACATTTATGTATTTCATTGGCTAAGGCCTAGGGTCATCTCTAGGGTTAGGTTTTATGTCCCCCTCATGTATAGTATACCCTTTTGCCCCCCCTTATTTGCATTTCTCTTTTTTATTATGAAATAAACCGGTAGGGGTCCATGCTAAACTCCCCACCACCACAAGGAGATGCTCTTTAAAAAAAAACACACTAAAGTAATTCAATCTCTTAGGTTTCCTAAGCAAGCCCCTCAAGTTTTCCACATCCATTCCGATTATCTTCAAAATCCCTTGTTAAGATTGAAATCTTCAAGCAAATCAAACTACTAACCCCTTAATCCCATAAAAAATCATGACCTAATTCCATCTACATTTTTATCTCTTGAACAATCTTTTAAAAATAAACTTCACCATATTCGTACTCGCTTAATTAGTTAGCTTCCACCAAATCGGAATAAAATAACTCGTTTGTTGAATAATTTTTTTTAAAAATTTTTAAAACCCTCTTTTTCATTTAGAATATTCATAAATAACTCAACCATCAACGTTTTATGTTAGTCAAATCGATTAACCCTTTTTTTATAACCCAAAAACCTCTAAGAACATGCCCACTTTGGACCTTGCTCTACATGCCCAAACTGAGGGAGGTAGCACGTCGGCCCCTGATGCACCCTCCCACTTAAATTACGAATATGGTCACAGGGGGAATCAAACCAAGAACCGTGCGCCTACCACACAATCCCATTTATCCCTTACCAGAAAAGAATTTCTTTACCCACACCAAAATTTTCAAAGCATTCACTTTAATATTTACAATCACTCGTTCATTTATCAACCAGTGATTTCTAATACCCTTTCAGCCAAATGAACATGTCAATAACCTTCATTAATAATCAAGGAAAATGTCCCCCATAATAACTTGTTAACTAAGTAATTAATTCTTATTTTGTACTGTTCTAATCATTTTACCTTAATCACAATTCATTTCAAAAGTTACAACTCTTATGCATATATTCTCTTATACCGACACCAATCCACGTTGCCAACTTCTCCCACCAAACACGCACTACGATATAATAATACAATATATTTTTATTTCCTAAAGTTTCATATATACCACTAATCGCCAATCTAGCTCAAACCGTTTTTTTCTTTTTAAGAGAATTTTTTTACATAAATCAAACTTTATTCATTATTCACCAACCCAAGCGTTCGAAAACACCTCAATTATTTCACATGAACCATCCTTTTGATAACTTCTTAGTACCAAAACTAATTTCTACTAAATATTTCATTCCTCAAACATTAATGAATCCTCGTTTTAATATCAATTAGTATCTCTTTAAACAAGAAAGAATTTTATTAATTTTTTTCATTTAGATATCGGAAACCATGTCATGCCTTCTCTTATTAACCAACCTATCTACCATTTCTTCTCATAAAGGACACGGATCAGGTACTCTAACAACTATTCCTAGACACACGTTCAACCGCCACAATTCAAACCTAAAAGTACTATCTTTTTATCATCGCTTACTTATCTGCTTAAAGAAACTCGCGCAAGCTTGAACCACAACCAACCGAGTTAACCAGGTAAAACCCCACACCATACTAGAATAATAACGAAGAGCAGACTCCCTAGCCACAACTTGTCCCTCAAGCTATAGGTAAACCCAAGAGCCAACCAACTTTGAACCTCCTAACAGACGTAAAACACCCAAACTCGTGACAAAACAACGTTCTTAACTTTAGTCCTAGAGAAACATACACAAGAAAACTCGTAGCATCTCTTATGAAAACTTCTCAGTGACAGTCATTCCTCAAAATGGAAGAATATACAAAACCTCAAACCAATACTAGCACCACTAGGACAACCTCGACAATGGAGTGTCATTCTCTACACCCCTATACGCACACAGGGAAATTCAGTTCACAAATATAAAACCATTAAATCAAAACTATTTTTTAATCAAAACAAAAGTCTAAAGAATCTTAAACCTTAAGCTCTAATACATAAAATGTAATGACCCGTACCCAAAGAGATACCCTTCAAAGGAGTACAAAGTGTTCAAAAGAGATTTAAATTCTTGCCTTTTACAATTCTTCTCAAATATATATATATATATATATATATATATATATATATATATATATATATATATAATAAAATTTGCAAGAATGTTATCAACAACATAGTTTTGAGAAAAATCTCTCTCCTCCAAGATCGTGTTAGGAACTTGGATAAAACTCCTGCAATATCCTTTTCTTAGATGACCTATTAATGGATCCATCCATCTTTAAAATCCATTAGTTACATAGCACTCCAAAAAAAGAAGATACCCAATTAATAAACATATGCCAAAAACACTTGAGCTTCGTGGTCAAATAAAAGCAAACCCTCAAACACTTGTCTTTCTAAAACCAACTCTTTTTTTTATTCGTAAAACACACGCACACACCAACTCAAAGCTCTCAAGGACAACTTCACATTAAAATGAAAACTAACAAAATCTATAAAAGGAAAAAATCAACAAAACCAAATAACTAATTAAATTTAAATCCAAAGCCTATAAATAATGCTCGGGCACCAAGCCCCACCTAATGTCGCAGCTCATGAGCTAACCTAATAAATCAACTCGCAACCTACCTAAACTTGAATAATAAAAGGAAAGGGTAAGCTCAATGGCTCAACGAGACAACTCATCTACACACATCATATAGTCATATAAGAAGTACGGATTGGGATATATATTAGCTGAATATATTTACTTTCCACAATAACAATTTATTTGAAGAATAAGCATACCTGGTAAAAATACGTTCTTAATAGCATTTGCTTTATCACAAAGACAATAAACAAATTCTTTTTTTCAGGATAAATGAAAGCAAATGTATAAAGGGTTTATAAAAAGTCAGAGTACAGTTATAAAGCATTTATAAAAACAGGGCCAACAAAGCACACCCTTCAGCAGGCTCACATTACCTCATCACAACACCTCGCAGCAGGCAAACAATTATCTCATCACAACGCCCCTCAGCGAGCAAACAATTGCCTCATCACAATGCCCCTCAGTTGGCAAACTACTTCCTACCATTCTGGCATTAACGACTGCCACCCATGAGATTCAATTTTAATTCCCCCTCAACACGCAACAATACAATATCAATACGCCCCTCAACGGGCCAATCATAATATGAAGACACTCCTCAACGGGCCAGTCACAATAATCATACGCCCCTCAAAGAGACACTCAAGATATGGGGACACCCCTGCCAACCATCTCAATTCATGTCACATAAGACCACCAAAAAATTATAAAAGTAAAACTTTAAAAGCAATTCATTTTTTCTTATTTTCGTCAGACATGATTTCAAAGCAAGATATAATGAGTATTTATTTTCAATAAAAGCATAAAAATTCCAGACAAATCACAAGATTTTCTTGAAGTTCCAATTTCCAACACATAATGACCATTGTTTTGTCAAATACGCCATAGTCAACAATAATCATATATATTCCATATATTAAAACCTCAAAACAGAGAGAAATGATAGAAACCATTTGATACGTATAACAAATCACTCACCTCGATAACACACAGAAGCTAAACTCCGAAAGTTAGGGTGCTAATCTCCTTGCCGACCCCATGACCTAAACGCGAGAACGGTTATAAATAAGAACTAACACTACTTCTAACTAATGCCATGATGCATAAATGCAAGTGTGCATAAATCGAAGTTTTGGAACACCTTGACCCACGGAATTATTAATAGGATAAATGGTAGGAAAAATACAAGCTCAGAGAATTTCCTTAATACTTCTACGTTTACTGTTTAGATTCAATATTTATTTAAAATAATAGTAATTCTAACCTTACCCAAGTTAAACGACTTACTAACATTTCCATTTTCCTTTTTAAGGTCTAGTATAATTTATCTTTTAAATGTTTACAAAACTTTTTGCAAGGTCTCCTCTATATTTCAGACATTTTTCATTTTTTCTTATTAACCTCCCAATCAAATAACTCAACAAAATCCAATCCCATTTATTATAACCCATTCTCCAATTTCAATAGCATAATACACTCATCCATAATTACAATCCATTAATAACTAGAGCATTAGAATATAAACTATATATGGTGCTTAGTTCTATATTCCATTTAAACGGTAATACATTGTCTACCTGTTAAGCTTGGATAATAAAACGGAAAACAAAATTAATTACTCTCATTATCAAATTACGGAAAATCTAAACAATTCGTCAATGTCTATTATCATTTTTTTTCCGTAAGTCTACCCTTACAAAGGATACCAATGTGTAGATGCATATAAATTTTGGGTATATATATAAATATATAGTAGTCTGATAAAGTAATGGTTGTTAATGTCCTTATTAGACACCAAGCATTGATCAGTTCAAGTACCCAACATACTAATTGTATAAAATCAGCATTTCAATCTTTATGTTTCCTCAAAATTTAGCTTATACAATCCTTGCATATATAAAGCCTATGAATTAGATTTTCGATAAACTAAAAAAAGTAAGTTTTACCAAGGGTTATTTTGGGAGGTTCCAGCGGTAGTCAATGGCAGCCGAAATTTATTTGGACAGTAACTACCTCTTGCAGTAGCGGAATAGACCAAAAACTAGATTATTTCAGACTATAGAGAAAGAAAACGAGATGAGAGAGAGAGAGAAAAACGACTTAACAAATTGAAATCGAATGGGCTGCCTCGGATCCGCCGTGCCACAGTTCGCCGGAACAGAGCTGAGAGAGAGACAGCGTGAGAATGAGCCACTTGTCGTGCACAGATGAGAAGGAAGGAAAAGAAAAAAAAAGGAGGAAAATGGATAGAAAAGAGAATGAAATAAGGAGAGGGTGAGAGAGAAGAGAAGATGAATTGATCATTTAGAGGGGAGGCGTCTTGAAGGTTGCTATAGTTTTAACGAGTAAAAGGGGTTGCCCAGGTAGGGTTCTGTTTTTATTTATTTTATTTTTTAATATTCATAATTTAAATTAATAATATTTCGACCCCAACGTTTTAAGAGTGTTACTCGGCTCAGTGGTTAAGTTAGCTATAACTCGTTGCAAGGGTGCAAGTTCGAGCCCCCTCACTCCCTTCCCTTTTTTCCCGTTACTTCTATTTTTTTTCTTCCTTTTCCTTTCCTTTTTATTTATATATACTTATGCATAACCTTTTTAATCAATGATAATTTATAGTTTAATGTGTTTTCTTTCTTTTCCTTTTTATTTATGTATACTTATGCATAACCCTTTTAATCAATGATAATTTATAGTTTAATGTGTTAACTTATTATTCTGCATTTCTTCACGACAAGTTATATATATTATTCCATATATCCATTTATTTCTAGTAGTCGTGTGTGTGTGTGCATATATATATATATATATATGAATGAGATGCCTATTGATAATGCATACTTGACTGGATTTTAAAATTTTAAAATGCCCCTATATAACAAATGTAGGTTTTACATTTCATGTTTGTTATTTTTATATTAAAATATAGATTTCGATTTAATTCTCATGTTAGAATGTTTTAAATATATGACATTGGATATAGTATTAAGATTTTAAATCTTTTCACCGATGAACTTTGTCATTTTTTTCCAAATATATTAGAGACTTTGGTTCAACATAATTATCTTTCTTTTCATTTTTGTAAAATTCATTTGCAAACTTTATCAAAATTGATAGGATTTGTAACAAGTTAATTCAATTCCGTAGAGAATTCTTTTGCAAATGAATTTTATAGATTCGTCTTTCCAAATATTATAAGTATGTAATTACAAATGAATTCCATAAAATTTACAGAATTTATTTATTCCAAACATACTTTTAGTATTTATTTATTTTTGGATGCAAAAGAAGGAATAACATAACTAAGTGGAACTAATACGAGGTTGTCTTGGCAAACATACCCCCTAAATAAGAAATAAAAATGTTAAAAATATCCATATGAAGCGCATCATACGTAATAATATAATGTGAATCAAAAGTAAAATCTTTTTATGTGAGAAAGGACCCTCTGTTGTTAGGATTTGTTCATTTGTTGTTGGTGGTGGATTTAAAAGCAAGCTCGTCAATTAAAAAAAATTAAGAGCCTCGCACTTAACTAAAAAGTGAAAAATATAAATAGTTTCAAGAGTTCCCACTTAGTAGTAATTTTTAAAACCATATACCACTAAATAAGAAGAATAATCAAATGTAAAAACAAAATTAGAACTAGATCGAAATATATAAGATCCAATTAATGCAATTGAAAGTTGTATGATCAAAATCAACCCCACCTAATAGTTGCATGACTAAAATAATAATATAACTTATTGTTTAGCTCCGAGTTGGCCATGTAATGTACATCTTTTTGATAAAAAAAAAAAGTGTGTTTTGAATGAGATCAATGACTAAGGGTTCGTTTGGTTCACAGACAGGATTATGGTGGGATAAAATTAGGATTAAAGTGGGATAGAATTAGATGAGATTAAAATGGGATAATAAATATATAAAGACTAAAATATTTTTTTTATTTTTTATTATAAATCATATATATATATATAGACACACACACACATACACACAAAACCACAAATTTTCTTCTTCTTCCTCATTTGTTGCTCGACACAAATAGTTTTTGTCCTTCTTCCTCCTTCCTCCTTCATCAACAGCCACATCGTCGCCCCGATTTGAACCTTGTGGTGATTCTTTTGCTTTTGTGTGTTAGATCTGCCCAAAAGAAGGTGAGGCTCGGATGAGGGGGAGGGGGAAAGAGAAGGGAAAGGAAAATGAGGATGAGGGGGGAATAAGAAGGGAGGCACGAGTGGAGGGAGGAAGGGAAGGGAAGGAGAAGAGAGGAGCAGGGGAGGAAGAGAATGAGAAGGGAGGCACGGGGGAGGAAGGGAAGGAGGGGAGGAGGAAAGGAATGAGATGATGAGGTGAGGAAGGGAAGAGAAGGGATGAAGGGAGGCAACACGGAGGAGGAGAAGGGGAGGAGAGGTGTCACAGGGAAGAAGAAATAGAGGGGAAAGAAGAAGAAATAGTGATGGTAAAATGGTCTTAAAAAAAATTTAATCCCAACCGATGGGATTAATTCTGTCCCAGGGGGTGGATGGGACAGAAATCTTGAGATTAGGATTATTTTTGTCCCAACTTAATCTCATATGAACAGTTAGTCCCTCCAATCAAACATAAGACTAAATATTCATGTGGGATTAAGTTAATCTATCCCATTTCAGTCCTTTGTACCAAAAACCCCCCCTAATAGTTTCAGCATTAAGATCAATGATCATTTTTGATCCATCTCTCGGTTTCCAATTTAACATTGACATAAGTAGTCAAAGTCCTTATCACATTCTCTAATTAACAATCAATTTGTATTGCGACTATGTGACGTAATGATTAAAAACATTTCCCTATATCTTTGCGAGAAGAGTTCGTTAATGTAATTTCACTTTCAATTCTCATGTATTTGATATTCTTTCTGATATAATGAAAAAAAATACCGATTTGGGGGGATAGTAATGGGAAAGTATTTAAAATCTTAGAATTTACAAAGGGAAAGAACATATTTGTGAGGCAAAAGTTTACAAAGTTTATTTTCTTGTACAAGTTTCCTTTGTATTTGTTTAACATGAAATTTGATTTATAGTTAAACTGTTAAGAAATCTCATCGAATTGAAGTCTAGAAAAGGAAAGGAAAATTTCTCCTATAAAAAGGCATGGGTTGCATCTTGTAAGGCATCTAGTTTTTAGAGAGAGCCAAGCTATCCTATTCTAGAGTGAGAAAATTTGTACTAATGTTCTTTTAAACTCCTAGTCCGAAAGAAGTAGGGTCTGAAAGTCTATATAGTATGTTTGTGTGAGTGTAGTATGTATATAAAATAAAAGAAGTCTTTTATTATATCTAATTTGTTTTTATCCAAATAGTAGTTATTTGCTATATTTGATCTTCAATCTATAACCATTATTTCCATAAGTCCTCAAACCCACTCAAGACAGGGTTTTGTGAAATCGTCTCTAAATACCAAAACTTTATAACCTATTGGTGTTGTTATGAATTGAAGAAGCAGTAAAGATGTGCTGAAAGGTAAGGGTTTATTGGGAAAGTAGCAGTGTTACGGTGGCTGTCAACCAAGGAAGGAAAAAAGGTTTACAATTAAATCGTTGTAGACGAAGCTAGGTGGACCATAACCCATATGTGTAATAATTAAACTACTATTTTATTCCATAATAAGTGATTATTTCTTTGATGAATCTATAGATATATAAGTAAGACTTGAAACCTAGGACATATTTAATATTTAATTATCTCATGAACTAAGCTTTTGAAATTGTAAAAATTGTGTTTAAGTACTTAGCTTGTTGGTTTGTTGGTTGTCACTAGTTGGTATCAAAACCTTTGGTACCCTTGATTTAAAAATAAATAAAAATAAATTTAAAAGCCTCACACTTAACTGAAAAACATAAAATATAAATAATTTTAAGAGTTCCCACTTAGTAGTAATTTTGGAAACTATATACCACTAAATAAGAAGAAAAATTAAACGTAAAGAGTAAATTAGAATAAGATCGAAATATAAAAGACCCAATTAGAACAATTGAAAGATGTATAATCAAAATCAAACCCATCTAATAGTTGCATGACTAAAGTAATAACACAGCCTATTGTTTACCATAAAGCTCCAAGTTGGCTATGTATTGTACATCTTTTTGATAAGAGCACTCATATTATTCCAAGAAAGTTCCAATAGGATCTCAACAATTGTAAACATGTTTGGTTATGCTAATTTTGGTTTTCTTGAAGAAAAAAAAGGTGTGTGTTTTGAACTTATCACATCCTCTAGTTAACAATCAAATTGTATTACTACTACGTGACGTGATGGTTAAAGACATTTTTTTTTTATCTTTATGACAAGAGTTTGTTAATGTAATTTGATGTGAACCTCAATCGACACGCTTTGAGACCCAACAAACAATATTGGAATACTTGCCCAAGAAAGCTAAAATTCAGATTTTGATAGAAAACCTCAACTCAACGTTTATAATGAAATGCGAACCGAAGGTATAAAGTAACAAACCTTGACCCAATGGTTATAACTGAATTATGAACCGAAGGTATAAAATTTGAACACCACAAGGAAGAATCCTTGATAAGTTCACAAGTTCTTTGAAGAACCAATAGAGGAAGCAAACCTTACAGTTTTTCTGATTTCTATTCTATTCCCTTCATTACAATGGGTGTATGCTATTTATACCCCTTTCAGCCCTACACCCCACTATAAGGAAAAGAAAACTAACTTGGTTTCAATATAAGAAAGTAGATAAAGAAAGAACTAAAAAAAAATACATCTTAGGAAAGTCTGAGATAGGCAAGTCAATCAACCAATTAATTGGTCTGAAATTAGAAAGTAATCAGTCACTTTCTCCTTCTAATTCCACGCCCCTCAAGCCATAATCAGCCATTAATCTACGCCATTGCTAAGGAAATTACATCCAATTAAGCAAGATCAGCCCCATTGAAAGCTTGGATTAAATTTATTACGCCTTCATCTCCCTTTGGGCCATGCTTAGAATGCCCCGTTTTAGAATCAGCTCAAATCTCTTGAATCAGCCCATTAAGTACTTCTTTGATCTTCTTGGATCTTGCTCTAATAATTGGCCCAACTGGAACATGCAATGGATCCTTTAATGGTACTTGTTGATTCTCATCATAATTTCACTTCCAATTTTCATGTATTTGATATTTTTTTTGATATAATGAAAAGAATACCACTAGAAGATAGTAAAGTGAAAGTATTTAAAAACTTAGAAATTACAAAGGGAAAAAACATATATGTGAGGCAAAAGTTTACAAAATTTATTTATTTTGTACAAGTTTCCTCTACATTTTTTTTGATGTGAAGTTTGATTTATAATTGAACTGATAAGAAATCTCCTTATCGAATTGAAGTCTAGAAAAAGAAAGGAAAATTGCCTCTATGAACCATGTTTGCATAGGCTTAATACCGTGTTGGTCTACATCAAAAAGATTAAATGTCATATTTGTTGACTGTTGTGATAAAACGAATGATGATATTACAGATTCGGTTTCGTGGTAACTAATAGTAATAATGAAAAAATTGAGTAGTAATTTTGATATTTAGTTTTTTTTAAAAACAATTATTACTTAATTTTTCTGTGATTATTGATGAATTTTTTCAATTTCATAATAACTTCCACAAAATTGATTCCTTCACCACTCATAAAAAGAAAGGTTAGATCAATATTTACAATTAATAGCAATTAGGATATAATAAAAGTAAAAAGAAAGTAGAAAATCCCTAAAGAGAATAAAATAGAAAGTGGGTGCCTCAAATCCAAAGAAGGATAAGAATTAGGCTTTTGTTGTCACATGGCATATGCCCTACAAGGACAACAACGAACATCACATACATAGACAGATATCTCTTTAGATTTTTGTTTATTTTTAAAAACGGACATATAAACATGTTTTGATAGAGATGCATATTTTTAGGTCTTTCTCATCCTCTCTCCTCTCTCTTCTCTCTTTCAGTCTCTCTCTCTCTCTCTTTCTTAGGTTTCTCTCTCCTCTCTCTTCTCTCAATCTCTCTCAGGTTTCTCTCTCCAGAAGGGCAAAACCTTAAAGAGCCGTTTACACCCTCTAAGTAAGTTTTCTCTCTCTTATCTTTCTTTCTTTCTATTTAAAATTTGAATATATGGGGTCCTTGTACTATTGAACCTCTCATTTCCATATACATAATATAAAAATGTATACGCACATAACATATATTTTGAATGTTTAATTGTACCATCAGTTTGTTAGTTTTTCATATTATTGCGTAGATCTGCATTTGAAAGTGCAAGATTTTGAAACCCTAATTTGTTAAGTTTTTTTAGTTGAAATTAATAGATCTGCGTGTAGATTTCTTTGTAGGGTCTGTTTGATTTATGAGAAAATGTGGAGAAAAGGAAAAAAAATTGTGATTCTTAAAAAGTTTCCATTTCTTGATTGGAACTTGAGATTTCCATTTTCATTGATGGGAATCTTAAAATTTTCTATCTGTATATCTGGCTTTTAGATTATCTATATCTTGGATCTGAGAAATGAAAGGTTTTGGCTTGATTGAGGTAGGATCTTCTATTTTTGATAGAAATGCCGCCGATGATGCAATTCAAAATTTATTTTCCTCTGTTTTCTCCGCAACCAAACTGAAATTTAGGCATTGTTTACTTCGAGTATTTTTACAATATTAGGATATGATATTTCTGGGTATAATTCAAATTTCTATTTGGGAAGCGTTTTCTTATAGATCTCCCTGTGCTGATTATTGTTAACACGATTAATTTCTTATCTTTGAAGGCTTTGCTTTGTTTATAGGTTTAGGTTGTTTCCAATATTTATTCCATTTTCATGGTCCTTGAGGACTGTCTGATAGCCAATGTAACGTGAAAGGGTTACAATGCCATTAATATATCTAGTCAAATCATAACAAATGCTTAATCTTTTCATTGTTGTGTTAATACCTTGTGTAGTTCTCATGGATGACGATGCATTGAACATCCGCAATTGGGGTTATTATGAGCCATCCTCCTTTAAAGGGAATCTAGGGCTGCAGCTCATGTCGAGCATGGCAGACCGCAACACAAAGCCTTTTTTACCTGGTCGTGATCCCAATCTCATGGTTAGTCCCAATGGGGTTTATCATCCTCGGGATTGTGTTGTTTCGGAAGCATCTATCCCTATGAACTATAGTTGGATAAACCAGCAGAGAGACAAGTTTTTTAACATGTTACCTGCGAATCCCCCCAATTATAGCGTTCTTCCTGAAACTTCAGGAGCTCAATCCATGCAGATTTTGCAGCCACCACCCAATTCGTCAAGGGAGGAGAGGGTGGTTAGTAGAATTGAAGAGCCTGCTGCTGACAAGGAAGGTGTTCAATTGAAGAAAAGGCAGGGTGGGGGTGCCCCAAAAACCCCAAAAGCAAAGAAGCCTAGGAAGCCAAGGGATAATAACAACCCTACAGTTCAACGTGTGAAGCCAGTTAAGAAGAGTATGGATGTTGTAATAAATGGGATTGATATGGACATTTCAGGCATTCCTATTCCAGTTTGTTCGTGCACTGGAACTCCTCAGCAGTGTTATCGATGGGGCTGTGGTGGTTGGCAATCTGCTTGCTGTACTACGAACGTATCAATATATCCTTTGCCAATGAGCACTAAACGGCGTGGTGCAAGGATAGCTGGACGAAAAATGAGTCAAGGTGCGTTTAAGAAGGTATTGGAAAAACTTGCTGCTGAAGGTTATAACTTCACTAACCCAATTGACTTGAAAACTCACTGGGCAAGGCATGGTACCAACAAGTTTGTCACTATCAGGTAGATGTTGGTACCGAATGGCGGGACCCCTGTTGCATTTGGTCTGCTTCATCTGTATATACATCTGTGGCCTTTTGCGGCGATCATTCGGATACTTTCTAGGTCATGAATTTTCATAGTCATGATATGTGTTTTTGAAATTCAGATACGTGGTTCTTTGGAATTGTTGTTAATTTTGTTTCTGTTTGTGTTATAAGGGCAACCAGTAATTTCTGGTCTCCAGGATTTAGGATGTGGATGAGTTTTCATTTGCCGGATCTGTATCGGATTATATCCATTCATCCTTTAATCGAATGCTATCAGACATTGGCAATTGAATGCTTCTTTTACCCTCTGCTTATTTAGTGAAATGCAATGATGCATTGTTTGATTGACGTTTTAGTAGGTTCAATGATATTAGTGGAGTATGACTTTGATTCAAAGTTGGATTTTGTCCATATTGCTGTTTAATGGCACAGGGATGCCTGAAGTTTTCTTTTCTTATTCATCATGTCTATTTTGATGAAGTCTGTTGTTTTTGGTACATTGATTTGGGCATATGATAGTTTTATACTCATATAGGGATGCCTGAAGTTTTCTTTTCTTATTCATCATGTCTATTTTGATGAAGTCTGTTGTTTTTGGTACATTGATTTGGGCATATGATAGTTTTATACTCATATAGTGACATTTTTAGTGCAGGAACGCAGTTGTATATCTGTGCATTTGTATGTGTTTCTCATGGATCTTGCCACCCGTTTTCATTCTTCTTCTAGCATGCATGGAACTTTGTGAAGTTTTATACTCACAAGATAAAATTCAGTAACAGGGGTATGCAGTATGCTTCATTCTCAACTGTGAAGTCAGCATTAAGGCATAATTCATGTTCAATAACAAATGTTAGAAATGTGATGGGAAATTCTAGTTAGTCTTCCAATGATTGCTGGGACATTGCATTGTATTTGTTCTAGACAGATCTCAAAATGTTCTTGACCTTCGTATTAACCTTTCTTATAGTGTCATGAGAAGAACAGATGTTTTTGACCCGAAAATAAAGATTTACTTCTGAGTTGTAACTGCTAGGCTTGGGGTCTTCCTATCATATGATATTAATTTAACTTTTGAATATGAAAACAACGAGGTTACTTTTCGAGGGCGTTGGATATTTAACTTTTGAATGTGCCTTGGTTTTCTGGAGACATGATATAGAGGATTGGGTCGGTTTTGTTTATGGGTGGGAGACTGACCATGTAAGGTCTTTGTAGTTAGTTCGGATAAAAGTGAGGTAGTAATCTATGCACGGTGTTTGTAAACTTGGAGAAAATGTGATAGGTTCAGAATGAAGATAATGTGGTGAGGTATTTATTTAGAAGATCAAATGTATCTATTAAGATATGCTTTTCTTTAGGGAATATATGATTCGATTTGTAAGTAGCCTGACAGTTGGAGATTGTTTTTCTGTTGATTTTTCTTTGATACCTAATAATGTTTGCTTTGATTACAGATGTTGTGACTTTTGATGGAACTTGTGTAATTATGTTATCCTAATTGGTTCGACTTGTTGAGGCATTTGGTGCGTGTCTTTGCTTAACCATTTGCCTGCATTGAATGAAGGGTTCATTACACTCCATATTGGGTCTTCATCTAATCTTTGATATTAAGATTTTAAAATTGTCCTTTTGAAATTCATTTGCTTTTTATTGACAAGGTAATTCCTTTGGCTATAATTGGTTTGAGGGTTTTTGGCATCTTGTGATTTCAGGTCTCGGTATAGTTTTAATTTAACATCCTTTAAAGCAATATAGTAGTTTATGGGAGTAGAAGCATTTATAGAAGATATTGCTTTTGCTACATTGATAGTCTATAATTGTGTGCGTTTAATATATGTTGTTTGTCTTCCATGGAAGTCATGAGGAATTCTGTACTCAGGGAGTTTGCATTTCATGGCTTCAGGTCCTTGCTGAAGTATATACACAGTTTGAGCCACCTATGTCTTATCAATAAGGCACGCTCTTACGAATTTGTTCAACATTTTCTTAAATGACGGAGAAGGTAAAGGATTGAAATCAAATCATTTTTTGGTGTTGCTTTCGCCATCTTGGGAAGACAAATGTTGGTTGCTTGCCAATCAACATTTGTCTTCCCTTGTCGCCAAACTTCAGGTGTTTAAGTTGGTATAGGTTAGGGCTTCTGTTGTGCTATTCTACAAGAGCTAGGCGAACGGTATGAACAATGAGTGAGGTCTTAGATGTGTTTAGTGGTTTAACAGTGTGTTTAGGATGCAAGGGAAGGGATGGGATTGGGTATAACTCTGTTTGGAAGTTTTTTTTAAAGGAGTGAGGGGAAGGGGATTTACTAACCTCCAATCCCTTCCACACCTTGATTTTTCACACCTTGATTTAGGGGTATGGGAGGTGAGGGGAGGGGAGGGATTGAAACTTAGTAATGTAACTGGTCTCTCTTTTAATTACCCTTCTAACCAAACAAAGGGAAGGCACTTTACTCTCTTTTATCTTCTCAGTTTTTTTTTATTTAACATCCAAATAAAGGAAGGGTAATCACTCTTCTCTTCCTATCCCTTTCTTTCCTTCTTTAAATACCCTTCCCATACCTTTCGATTTTGATCTGATACATATGTCTTGTAGAATGGGAATACTCGAATACTATGTTACTGTGGCGGGTAATGGGAAGCGCTTTGTGTTAAGATGATCTTAAGACTCGAATACTTTTTTTTTATCGCAAGTAAGAGAGAGAAGCTCTCAAGCTACAGTGAAAGCGTTGCTCGTCCATGACTTTTCTCTTTCATTCCCCTCCTCCCCCCTTCCATTCCTCCTTGATTTAGGTTCTCTAATCTGCCATGGGTTAAAAGAAAGCAAATAAGAAAGTATTGGTCTCTAGCAAGACAAAAAAGATATCGATTTCGTTCAGAAATATCTCCAGGAAAAGAATGCTACAGTAACAAAATCGCGAAAGGAAGAAAAAGTAGAAGATGTACAGTGCTCTGCGTACAAGTCTTATGGAGTCTGAAAGTCTCTCCTGCACCCTGGGGGATGAGGATACCAACTCGTGTGGGCAAGAGAAAGAAGATTCTAGCTCTGAAAGTGAGGGTTGTGAACAGTTGGAAACTGTGTCTTCTCCTTGCAATGGGTCTCCTAGCGTGAACAGTAAAGGGGAAAGGCTAGAAGAGAACAAGAAGGCTTCATGGGTCAGCTTGTTTGCAGATAATAGGAATCCAAGTAATGGGTCTCAACTATCTGCAATGGAATACGACTCGGAAGAAATCTGCATTTCAGAAGATGAAATATACAAAGTGTTTGAAGAGATGCCCTTCTGTCTTGTGGGATACTGTGCTGGCAAGTTCCCAGGAAGAGTTGCCCTGAAACAAATCACAGACTCATGGAAGGTATCTGTTCTAACTCAGTTTCATGAGAGTGGTTGGATCATATTTAAATTTGATAAAGATGAAAACATGATGAAGATTATGCAGGAGGGACCATACTTTATTTATGGTAGACCTCTCATTATTAAAACTATGCATAGATTCTTTCAATTTGATAATGAAGAGATAAGCACCGTGCCTGTGTGGGTGCAATTGAGAAATCTCCCTCTTGAACTGTGGAACCCTAAAGTCCTCAATAAAATAGGGTCAAGAATTGGTAAGCCACTGTATGCAGACAAACTCACAGTAAAAAAGGAAAGAATTTCCTATGATAGAATTCTAATAGAAATTGATGTTGCTAAGGAGATCAAGCATTCTGTTGCTATCAATCTTCCAGGTGGTAGAATAATTGATCAGAGAATTTTTTATGAGAATTTACCAAAATTTTGTAGCAAATGCAAAGTCATAGGCATTCAAATGACATCTGTAAATTCCAAACTAATATAGCTCCAAGTGTGAAGAAATCAGCAGCTCAAGTTAGAGCAGATAATTCAGTTGAATCTTTAGCAGTGGGTGCCCAAGCTATGTCTGCCTCCATTCCAGGCCCTAGGACGGGGGTGGAGTCCCTTGAAGCTAATCAGCCACAGCACCAAGAGGCTATCATAGATCCTGGTTCTGAGAAGACCAAACAAGGCTATCTCCATGCTGGATCCAAAGGAGTAGATAGAGACAAAAGACTGCCTAAGCCAGATGGTCCCCTACTAGCTACAAAGAAGAAAAAAGGCAAAGGCATAATGGGTTAAGATCAAAAGAAAAATAAAGGGGGGGGGGGGGGGGAGGGGGGGTTATCCCCCAAGGTCTTTCGTGAAGATAGCTAGTTGGAATATCAGGGGCTTTCACAAAGCCCTGAAACACAATGGGGTCCTGCACCTCATGAATAAACAAAGGATAGACATTATGTGTATACTGGAATCCCAGTTGGATGAAGAGAAGCTCAGCAGAATTATGAAGAACAAATTTAGATAATGGAACCAAGTCAACAACTTTAGTTCCCATAATGGTGGCAGAGTGTTGATTTTGTGGAATGTAGGCAAGGTCAGTTTGTCTGTTATTGATTCATCCTCTCAAGTTATTCATTGTAAAATTAAATGCTTAATACCTTCTATTAGCTTCATTGCTAGTTTTGTTTATGGATTTCACACAATTGTCTCTAGAAGAACTCTATGGGATAATCTCTATGATTTCAGTAATAGCCTAACTGATCCTTGGTTGGTAGTGGGAGATTTTAACAATGTCTTCTCTGTGGAAGAAAAAGGTACTGGGTTGCCTGTTACAGCTTATGAAATTAAAGATCTCTTGGACTACTGTAGGGTTACAGGTTTTAGTGATATTCAGTTCACTGGAAGTTTGTATACTTGGACTAATAATCACACATGGTGTAAGCTGAATAGAGCTATGGTGAATATCCCCTGGATTCAAAGGGGTCTTCCTGCTCATGCAAGATTCACTTTGCCTGGTTGTTTATCTGATCATTCTCACTGTATAGTTTCATTGTTTGAAGAAGAGGGGTGGTAAAAGGCCTTTTAAGTTTTTTAATATGTGGGCTTCTCATGACAACTTTTTGGGGACAGTTAGAGAGTCTTGGAACAATAATATGACTGGTTACAAGATGTTTAAGCTTTGCAGAAATTTGAAATTGATAAAAGGCCCTCTCAAACAGCTTAATGAGAAGCATTTTAGTCACATTTCTCCTAGAGCTACTGAAGCATCCAATGAGCTACTTAGAATTCAGCAGGATCTGCATGATAAACCCTCAGACCCTGAGTTACAAGGTAGAGTTGCTGAGCAGAAACTTAAAGCCTTCAAGCTTGTTGAAACTGAAAGGAGTTTCTTCTCCCAACAGGCCAAATGTAAGTTTTTGATGAACAATGATAGAGGCTCTAAATTCTTCCATGATATGATGAAAAGGAAAATGAATAGGAATCATATAGCTGCTGTGGAGACCAGTGATGGTCAACAGACATCATCTGAGGCTCAGGTGGCATATGAGTTTATAAGCTTTTACAAAGCTCTGCTGGGCTCTTTAGAATCTAACAGGCCTATAGATGAAGGGATATTTGATGAGGGCCCCAAAGTGACCTGATGAGGGATGTCTTAGAGGATGAGATAAAATAAGCCTTGTTTAATATTGGGGAGGATAAGTCCCCAGGCACTGATGGATACACTTCAACATTCTTTAAGAGAGCTTGGGAATTAATCAAAGGGGTGTGGTGGGAGCAGTTCAAGAGTTCTTCTCCAATAAGATTTTGCTCAAGCAAATTAACCATAATGTTTTGGTTATGATCCCTAAAACCAAAAAAGCTGGCAGAGTTGAAGACTTCAGACCTATAGCATGCTGTAATGTGGTATACAAGGTCATCTCTAAGATCATGGCTACTAGGTTATCTTCCATATTGGAAAGTATCATTAACCCTGCTCAGGCTGGCTTTATAAAGAATAAAAGCATTATTGAAAGTATATACTTGGTCCAAAAACTCCTTAGGAAATACATCAGGAAGAGAATTTCCCCCAGGTGTATGCTCAAGATTGAAAGATATATGACTCTGTTAACTGGGATTTCATGGAGAACATGCTCAGAGGCCTTGGCTTCCCTGTTAAATTCATTAAATGGGTGATGGAGTGTGTCTCTTCAACATCTTATTCCATTACTCTTAATGGCAGTCTATATGGCTTCTTTGAAGGAAAAAGAGGTCTCAGACAGGGATAACCCCTATCTTCTTTCTTGTTTGTAATTTGCTTAGAGTATCTCTCCAGATTGCTCTCCAGGCTGAATGGGAATCCTAGTTTTAAGTATCATCCAAAATGTGAGCAACTTAAAATCTCCCACCTAGCTTTTGCTAATGACCTCATTTTATTTGCTAGGGGAGAAGTAGGATCAATCAGCTTGATGATGGACTGTGTTAAGGAATTCAGTGAATGTTCTAGGCTCCAGGCTAGTCTCCCCAAATCAAGTATATACTCAGCTGGGATTACTAGGGATGTTCTCATTGAAATCAAAAGGGTTACAGGCTTTGATGAAGGAAGCATACCATTAAGGTACTTGGGGGTTCCACTGGCTTCATCAAGGTCATGTACTGTCCACTATCTTCTTCTCATTGAGAAAATCTCAGCCTACATTTTTGCTTAGGCTGGCAACTCTCTATCCTATGCAGGAAGATCAGAGCTAATCAGATCAGTATTGCAAGGAGTGGAGTGCTTTTGGTTGGTAATCTTTCCAATTCCAGCCAATATAAGAAACATAATAATTAGATTATGCATAGCTTTTTTATGGAGTGGTAATAATAATGCTACAAAGAAGGCCTTGGTGGCCTGGAAGGAAGTTTGCTTGCCAAAATTAGAAAGGGGCCTGGGTCTCATTGATTTAAAAAATTGGAACACAGCCTTGCTATCTAAGGCCTTATGGAACATACACCAGAAAAAAGACTCCTTTTGGGTAAGATAGGTGAACCACTACTATTTGCATGGGTCTCCTATTTGGTGAACATTTCCTAAGCATGAGGACTCAGTATTATGGAAGAAGATCCTATCAATCAAGGACAACCTAATTTCTTCAGAGGGTTCTTCTCAGCAAGCCATCATTAGAATATCTCAGTGGAAAGAGCATAACCAGATCAACATTAAGAAGGCCTATGAGTTTGTTAGGCTTAAGGGCACAAAAAAGACTTGAGCATCAGTGGTATGGAATAGTAGCTCAACTCCTAAGCATGCCTTTATTCTCTGGCTTGCCATTAGAGGAAAATTGCTCACCAAGGACAAACTCCTTTTCACAGAAATGGACAGGTTGTGCCCTCTGTGTAGAGAGTCCGAGGAGTCTATTGATCATCTTTTCTTTACCTGCCGAATTAGTGTAACCATATGGTCAGACATCAAAGGGTGGCTGGGTAGTAGAAGAGGTATGACTACTATAAAAAGTGCAGCAAAATGGATTCAGAAAGAAGCTAGAGGAAATGGGCCTCCTGCTAAAGCCAAGAGAGCTGCTCTAGCCAGCATTGTTCACCATATTTGGCTAGCAAGAAATGCTAGACAGTTTGATGGAATTGTTGCCCATCCTAGCAATATAGCCAAGAAAATTAAAATTCATGTTTATAGAATTGTATATGCTAGTTTTCTTAAGCTCAGGATTATTTTGTAATTTTGTAGATGTTGTCTATGTGATATCTCCTGGGTATGCCCAGTGAATTTTGTACAAAATTTGATCAATATAATTACTTTTACAGAAAAAAAAAGAATCACATTTTTTCTTTCTTGGGACGAAGCTATCATACCAATCACAAAAATTTAGATATGCTTTCAATCAGTGGGTAGATGCCTTACGTTTGATTGTGTAAACATGAATTTTTGTGTTTGTGGGGAGTTTATCGAATTCTTTTAAAATTTAAGGATTTTAGTGTAAAATTTATTCCAATCAAGAAAATTCTTGATTGTTAATTACATAGGAATTTAAACTTCTGGTTAAATAGAGCAATAAAAAAAGGAACAAAATATATAAAAAAAAATTAGCAAACCTCTTTGTATATATATATATATCCAATTACAATTTTATCACCAGAGGAATATAATAGATTAGATATGTTTTAAGACTAAAGTTATAGTGTGAAAAATGTTTGGTGTAACCATTGAATGTTTTGTAGTTTTCATTTGAAAATTTATAATTTATTTTGAAGTATTTAAATGTGAATTAAATAGTGTTATTTTTTTTTTAATTTGGATTGATTAGTATGGACTGAATGAGATTGTAGTGTTTTAACTTTTAAATTATATTAATTTTTTTATTAATATATATATTTTTTGATTCAATAAAATTTGATTTTTTGTTAACCATGGTTAATTGTAAAATTTCGATAATTAAATTGAACAAAAAATTTGATTATAAAAAATGGTTTTATTTATGTTTAGGGTTTAAAACAAACTAAAATTTTAGTTATAAAAAAATTTGTGATTACCGAACCACGCCACTCTTATGTTTGACCATTCTTTGAAACTTTTGCTTCGGCTTCACCAAAGAGATCTTAATGGGCTTTAATATGCCAAACACTAACCAGCCCTCCACCTTTCATATTTTTATTAGCATAAATCTCAACAAAGCCAACTAAGCTCAATTTAAAAGGCTTATTGACTTATTACGGTCATGATCAATTGACTTAATTACCCTTATTTGGATTTATCATAATTAAATCCAATTTGAAAGATTTAATTAAGTAATTTTTAAACCCAATAAAATAAATTATTTTTTTGTCCAACATCATACTTTTTAAAAAAAATTATGTTTTAATCCATATGATTTGTCGAATGTTCTAATTAACCATTTTTAATTTGTTTAAATCGACTTTTAATGTTTTGATACTGTCTTAATTAAGTTTTTTTTCTTTTTTATTTTAATATTTTTCTCTGTTTTCATTTATAAAAACATCGAAAAAAAACTTTGATCGTGAATGATTTATTTAAATAAATTAAAAATTCAGAGATTAATTTAAATATTTGACAAACTTCATAAAATAAAACATAATTTTTTCTAATTTTTTTTTTAAAAACTAAAACCCATTGAAAATATAAGGGTCAACAAATGCCGCTCGCAATTTGGAGTTGCAAAAGGGTTGAATTGGGATTCCATATATTTTTCTAACAGGACCCACGTGTTTGACCTTGCTATATTGGTGGCAAAAGACTACATATGTTTGCTGCTGTCAATGCAGATTTAAACATCCCAAGCTTGACTAAGAGTATGCTTAGATCTAAACAATTGGATTAGTGTTTTCAAAAGTGTTGGATGACGTTTTGTTCCAATAAAGAAAGACGTACGTTCGGAAGAGTTGGGGAAGTAAGTTTTTAAATTGTTGGAAACGTTTTGAATTTTTTATAAAATAATAATAATTAATTTATAAAATTAAAAAATAATTAAAATTTAAATAAATTAATTTTTAATAAATTTTAATATTTTTATTAACTCTAAAGCATATAAATTATAATTTTATAAATATTTATATATACATTATATATATATATATAAATGTTTTTTTTATATTGTTGTAAAGTGAACATGTAATTATTAACTCAATGATTAAAGTTTTTGTATTCCTATTCATTTGAACTTGAGTAACTTTAACGCGGACGTAAATATCGGAATAAAAAATGTATACCTAAAAAAGAAAAACACTTAAAAAATTACGACCCAGACGTATTTCTTTGAAAACACTTGTCGAGATTAAAGCAGCAAGCAGTTGAATATGAGTATATATAATTGTTAAAATATCAGAGCTTTTGCTAAAATAATGACAATTAAATAATTACTTATTGGATTTTGGGTAATAATGTATCAAAAAATACTAATGTGAATGGTCGATCTAACCATTTAAAGTTCACATCTCCAAATTTTATAATTCAAAATCTGTTGCTCCATAAAAGTCAACTTTCATTTTATAAAAAAGCACTTATGAAACATTTTCTTTCATATTTTTCATGAAAGCTTGAATTGATAAGATCACAAATCTTCCTCATAATCATAATTTTCAACAATCAATTGTCACAAATTATTATGACTTGTTTTCATTGGTAGACTAAGAAGAGTAATCCATATTTGATTAATGGGCGCAAAGTGAGACTCCTACCATTCTTAACTAAAGCAGTATTATTAAAACTTTCCCAAATATGTAAACTTCAATACTTTTAAGTTTTATTTAATTATTTTTATTGCAGTTTTTTTTTATTAGTCACAATGTTGAAAATAAAAATTCCATAGTTGATATATATATATATATATATATATATATATATATATATATATATCCAAATTGGATATATAATTAACAATAGTTATGAACTTTTTTTTGAAAAGCCAATCAAGCAAGTTTTTACATGAATTACACTAATACCATAAGCGAGGAAGAACAAGAAAAACAACATAATTATCGAACATCGTAGTAAGAATGCCCTGACACAAAAAAAAAAATAATTAAAAAATTTGTGCTAAGCTCTAAACTTCAAAGGTAGGGACTAAATTTGGTGCCCCACCTTCCGATTCTTATCTTTGAAATAGATTCTCGCAGAAAAATAAACTCATCCCAAATACATGAATTAGTTTTAATTATTTATCGAGAACATTGAAACAATAGAAAAAAAATAGGTTGATTCATTGTGTTTTAATTAATCAAAATCCTAATATCGAACTTTTGGTAATCTAAAGGTAAAAAGTAGCATGATACCACAATTTAATCATTTACTATAAAATCTAAAGGTAACGTCGCTGTATAATCCAAAAGAGTATTATTTTAAGTCTTGAGTCAGTGAATCAGAGATTCTTGAATTGATATTTTAGGGTTTTAGAGTGCCATCGAAAAAGAGATGGAGAGGGACAAAAGAGAGCGCAGGTTAGAGAGAGAAAAAACGACGTTAACAAAGAAAAAATGAATTGTGTATATAGGAATGTAAAAGAACGTTTTGTTGGTGAATTGGGGGCTGTGGGTCATTGACGGACAATTAGAAAATAATGGTGACTGCATTTTCATTGTTTTCAACTTTTTTTTTTTGTTGCCAAAAATGATGAAAATGAGTGTTTTTTAGAAAGCACTCTCTCTCTTTTCAATGATCAATCACATTTTCAATGTCATTTTTTGTTTTCTATGAAAATAAAAAGGGAAACGGTCCCTTTTTGAAAACCAAACGCAGTAATTAATCATCCAATTGGGAAGATGCTCTATATAACAGTACCCGAAAACTTAAAAAAGAAAGGACAAAAGATAAAGTTGAAAATTTTCCTTAATCATTCAACTCCATGAACTGACCGAAAAAAATTACAATTTAATCCAAATACTAGAAACTGATCAAATCTGGAATTTCACAATTATAGGCAGCAGGTTCATCAACAGGTACAAGAGGTAGAAGAAGATCTGGAGAGGATGCAGATTTAGGGTCGACTGCTGTGGCCGCATCAGCACTTTTCTTTGCATTTGGATATGCAATGGCATTCAGATCTTCATCAAACACCTCCCATTTGTACGTTATTGATGTCTTCATCAAGTCCTCCTTTTCTTTGTAAATTGGTTCAACAATTACAATGGCTTTATTATGATCTACATCCGACTCCAACTCGTCTTTCATCTCCGAATTAACTCCATTAATTATTCTCTCCAGATCACGTATATCTTCTTCTGGGATCTGGGTAACTTTTGGGAATTCGTTGGCGTTTAAAACCCCAATTTTTTTGCAAAATTCGAAGTACAGAGAGAGTTTCTCATCCTGCAATGTTGCTTTTTGAAAAATTTGAAGTGCCATTGCTGCTTCAAGTTTCTCAGCTGAATATATCCTCATCAGAACCTTGGCGATCCCTCTGCAAATTCTGCTGTAAATTTCGAATATCTCGATGACAAGGCAATCCATGGCTTCAAGAATTAGAATCGTATTCATGTTACCAGCTATTGGCCTGATTTGAAGCAGCATATCAAGCAGAGATTGCCATTTTTGAAGCTTTACAAGCTCCTTCACCATGGGTTCCTCTGCTAAATATTGTTTTCCTTGCTCACAGAAAAGGGTAGATCTCTGGTCTAAAAACGCAAAGTAATCGCGAACAAAAGCATTGAAGCCCCACACTTCGCTTGGCCTTGAATGGGTATCTCTGAAATTGGATAGATCGAATGGTAACCGTTCGATCCCTTGCAGGACGGTTGGGACCTTCAAACATAAAACGCCATGCATGAGCATCAAGCCCTTCAAGGCCACAACCCAGCTCTTGGTCCTCTGCATCCGATTACTGAGAGCCCAATAGAAAGGCCTCAGGTTTACAGGGGACGTGCGTATCCATTTAAAGACTCGATGGGCATTTCTGTAATCAACGTACTTATCATCGTGGCTCGTGGCCTTGATGATCGCTGCCTCGAGATCTGGATTCGTGAACGAGGTCCTCTTCTTCAAACTGGCCGCCAAAAGGCTGTTTCGGTCTTTGAGAGCACCGGCGGCCCGTTTCCAAAGCTTCATTTTCCTCTTCGGCAGGTTTTTCTGTTATGCCTTTTTCCCTATTTTAGCTTGTCGACGCGCTAATTTTTAAATTTTTTTTCCCTATTTTGCTATTTTGTTCAACAGATTAAAGACAGACAATAATTTAGACGTGTGGAAAATCGCTAAGAAAAGCAACTTAATACAGAGAAGAAGCGTTTTTAATTGCCCGCCATAATTAGGTATTGGCAATTTGTGGTTAGCGTTTTCAGGGGGAGAGAAATTTCTGTTAAATTAGGTATATAAGATTTGACTTCGTCATCCTTGTTTATTGTAGTATCGGTACAATGACGTGTCAAATGCGACCGGTTTCTGGAGCGCAAAAGTGCGTTATTTTTCAAAATTATTCATCACATTACATTTTGTAATGAAACTAAACATTTAAAAAATAAAGATAATTTAATAAAAATATGCTTTGAAAGGGGCAAAATTATTGGACATCCTATAATTAAAGACCCCAATCATAAATTACTTTTCTAAAAAATAATAATTTATATAGTCAAACAAGCTTGCAACCCGCAAGAGCCAAGTTGGCTCGAGTTCAGCTTGATAAATATAGAGTTGGTCTCAAACATACATGAGAGCTGAGCTTCGAGACATTTACTCATGGCATCCCTTAAATCAAGGTCGAGAGAAATTTTTGGTTGACTCGAGTTTAAACTAATTAGAAATTTTATTAATAGTCTTAGAAAATTTACTGATAATGTTAATTTTTGAGTTACACACCTATATTAATGTTATCAATGAAGTTTTTCAAGATTACCAATGAAATTTTTAATTGGTCTAAACCATTGGGTTTAGACCCGAGTCAGTCAAATTTTTTTGCAAGGCTTGTGTTTAAACAATTAAGCCTTGATATTCGTTCATAGTCAAATAAAGGCTCAAGTCACATAGTATTTTTGTGTATTTTTTTCTTCATATTTTGTAATGAAAAATAAAAATTCAATCAAAATTCATTCTCCTATGTTTGATATTGATAACTATAAGCACGCAAAATCATTACAACGAACAAATCTACTAAAGTGTGGTGACTAGACCATAAACAAGAAGAATAGTTGAACTTTTATATTTTAATAAAATATTAAAAACTCAATCAAATTCCTATTCTCTCATATTCGATATTTTTGATAACTTAAGTCTCAAAATCCATTAGAATGACCAAATCGACTTGGAATGGGGTGATTAAAGAGATATTTGATTTTACCTTTATTTGACCATGCTGCAGTTAAATAAAACCAAACCATATATTATTTTTGTGTATTTTTTCCTTATATATATATGATTTTTTTTTGTATAAATGTGTATTTTATTTCTTTAAATTGAAATTGAAGTAAGTTTCTTTTTGTTGACTTTCTTTCTAGTTTGTATTTTTCCTCTCTTCTAATTCCAATTTACTCCTCTCTCCCACTCTCTTCGGCTTGATTAAAACACGTGAGCTTGAGCTTAATTGCACTCAAAGCTGTCTGAAGCCGAGCTCAAGCTCAAAAAAATCTTTGAGAGCCGAGCTTGAGCTACGCCTTCCAAGCCTGGCTTGAACAGGTACGTCCTCAAACGAGCCAAGCTTAAGCATCCAAAAGCTCGGCTCGTTTCGTTTCTACCCCTACTTTAAATATAACTTACTGCAATACGTTTATACATATATATTTTCCATCTTTGAATTCAATGTATTCTTTCCTCTTTCCAGTTACTCAACCCTTCTGAGACTTTCGACAACATTGTTATTGATTATCCGTAAGACAGAAGCAACTTGAGTTTAATCATCTGTTACATTCTTTTGGTTATTTGAAGTATGTACTTTTGACACTGACTACAATGGTTTGGTAGTTATGTGGAATGTACCTCAGCTGCTATTCAAGCTTTGACTTCACTTATGAAATTATATCCTAGCCATCGGCGAGAGGAAAAAGATCGGTGTATCAAAAAGGCAGTCAAGTTCATTGAACAGATACAGGCATCGGATGGCTCATGGTTTGCTCTTCCTCCCTCTACAAAGCTCTATTAGGAGGATAATTTAATGGTCCACCAGCTCTGTCTTGTTGTTATCTCATTTTTGTGTTCTAGGACCAATTCAAGCATCCTAAGTATCTACGTATATATTTATCTTTTCCTTGGTTTCACTAAATTTTCATAGTTCATATTTAGGTTATTAATTCATATATAAAATTGCTATAGGTATGGATCATGGGCAGTTTGCTTCACCTATGGTACATAGTTTGGGGTGAAGGGGTTGGCGGCTGCTGGAAAGAACTTCAATAACTGTTCTAGCATCCGTAAAGCTTGTGATTTTCTCCTGTCCAAACAACTTTCTTCATGTGGCTGGGGAGAGAGTTATTTGTCATGTCAAAACAAGGTTAGATTTGTTAGTATCTCATAAAATATCTCATACTTTCTTCAAAGGCATGCATGACCTAATAATCTAGTCGGCTAGTAGCCTTTAAATATTTCGACTGCAGAAATGTTAAATTTTGTGAAGGTTGCTGCACCACTGTATTTCGAATATTAATTGAATGACCCTTTGGGAAAACCTACAGAGGTTCTCATAACTATTGCATTTTTTTTCCTTTTAACCTTTTGCTTTTGTTTCCTTTTCGGGGGAAATGATGCTGTAGAGGATAGGGAGCAAGAAGAGTGAAGCACTAAGGCAGAGAGCATGAAAGTTACAACATTGCTTCATAAAGCTTGAACAAGAATTCCTTTGATCATTAACAGCAAACCAAAGCGCTCTTTTCCAGCCATATTATAATTCATAAACTCTCCTCTTTTATTACCCTACCACAAACCTAATCCCTACATAGTTTCCACCCTCTTTTCCTTCAGCTATTTAACCTAAACGTAGCCAAACTTTTGGGTATTGTTGCTGTCCAGAATTTCCAGTCACTCATAAAAAATTAAATCTCTATTACTTGAAAGAAAAAAAAGAAAAAAAAAAAACTATTAAATCTCCATTAGTTCAACCCTAAAAATGGCCAGTCTGTTCGCCACTACTCCGTCCTCTATTCTGTTCAAACTCGGAATCACCACGGGGGGTTCCTGGTATTAGGCAATTCCGGGCAACTTGATGATGCTTTCTTTCCAATTTTCCACCCTTTTTGCACAGTAACCTTCATCTCTTCAACAAAGTTGGGCAGGCAAATTCTCTTGTTCATCTTTGTCTCCCAATGTGAGCATATATAGCAAATTGCTAACGTTTCTCTCCTAATGCCCATCTCGGTTGCAAGCCTCTCATTCTTATGCCCATTGCCATCAACAAGAAGATGAAAATCTCTATATTTGAATGATGGCGATTGGGCTATTTTCTTTTTCTTTTTTACTTTACCTCCCTTTACTCATGCTTGTAGCTGTCACCAAATGGAGCCGGAAGACCAAATTTTTTTGTGGTTACTATGGTTTTCGATCTTTTCTTTTGCCTTTGCCTCTAAAACTCAAATATTTCCATCCTTGGGTATCTTCCATGCACCACCAAACATTGGAATGCAATGGTTATTCCATACCTACTGAGTCACTATTCTATTTTAGCCTTATTACATTCAACAAACAAAATATGTTGCAAGTCCTAACCCTTTCCGCTACACATTCAAACCCAAAAAAATCCTTAATTCTCTAGACATATGTCCACCACCAAAGCATGTAGAAAATTTCTTTGAATCTGTCTTATGACAGGAAAGAAGTGCAAACAGTTGCTTCTTGCTTAGGTCCCATTAATTAGCTGATATTCAAACAAGTGTAATTTCTCCATAAGCTTTACATTCCCACTATTTCCAATCGAATCACAAATTTGTGACAGGCTAGCTAACCAAATAAATGAGAAAAAGAATTTTAAAAAAGGAAATTTATAGCTTCAGAAAGGCTATAAATTTATCAAAGAAGTCTATCCACTTGTTAATATAGCTTCAGAAAGGCTAGGCCTATCAATTAAAACAGATGGGAAATGAACAAATCTTCTCATTAACTTGTAATTTTCAATCAGATGATGTTAAATGGTAAACGAGTTTTCATGAATATATAATAAGAAAGTGTACAGGGGAATTGAATGCCAATGTCCTTTATCTGTCAAGATGATGGACAACAAATTTGTTAGGTTTTGTTTATTTGTGCTCCTTTGCCATTGAGCAATGTACATGTGATCACCATTATTTTGCTTCGTAAGATGGCATGAAATGACTTGATACATTGTTTTAAGAACCGACTCGGATTTGTAAACTATCCTGGGCTAATATGCATTATGTTCTTAACGCATCACTTTCAACTTATACACACAGATGCGTGTATACATATGTCTCTGTGCTTGCCTGCAATGTAATTTAAGAGAGAGAAGAGAAAGAACAGAAGATGTTTGATTTTTATATTTTTAAATAATTTGTGTGTCATTTCCTTTTTCTACAGGTTTATACAAATATTGAAGTCAACAGTTCTCATGTAGTAAATACTTGGTGGGCTCTGCTGGCTCTTATTGATACTGGGCAGGTACGATCACGTTTTACTATGTATATTAGTACATATATATTTGGTAATAAAAGAATTGGTTGGATCTCAACCATCTTTAGTTGACACCACTTAAACCCTAAACTTTGAGATGCATAACTCTTCATACTTCACTTATTGGAAAAGTGAACTATTTAATTAAATAGCTCTGTTGACATCACAAAGACGCATGAGAAATGTTGAATTTGAAACTGTAAGGACCCATCCCAGGTTGGCCACCCCTGGACGGTGTCATCACATTTCGAAAATCCAAGCACGACACATATATGCAACAATAAATATAATACTACCAGATTTATTTATTTTTTTAACAGGAGAAGTAAACAAATCTGATATTCACTTAAACATAAAATACATAAATGCATGAATATTTACAATAAAATTTTTACAAGTCTTTAACTCGAATGTCTGAGGATATTAACAGGTAATTGGCTTACAGAAAAAGATATCGACTGATTCTCAACCCACCAGACTATTTATCTTGACTGCTACCTGAAATTATTGAACAGTGAGGAGTGAGCTTCACAAGCTCAGCGAATTAAATTTATTGAAAGTATTCCAAATTCCATCAATAATCCTTTAATATTAAAATTTATTTTTCGCATAACCTGATGACAACTTTCTACTATCAATCTCTTCTTCTCAATCATTGGTTCACCTTAAGACTATCAATTATTTCCTAATTACCTCGTAATGAGGTTTATATCAAAAAGTCCATCATTTAGATAAGTCTTATCACTGTCTTTTTATATGAAACTCAACCTTCTATAATTAAATTCACAAAAAGTATCACATCTCAACATCTCGAAAATCTCATCATTATAGCTGTTTCTTTTTATGAGACCCAACCATCTATAATTTAATTCACAATTAATATACCACAACTCAGCATCTCAAATAATGCAATGATAATTAAAACAGATGTAGATGCATGAATGATTATGATGGAAACGTCTTCCCACCTGTCGACAGGTTATTATTATCTTAGACCGGCTGCCCTCCCGGTTCTTTTATTCTCATCAGACCGGCTGCCTTCCCGGTTAATTCCAGCATATACCGGCTGTCACGGTTTTCACTTTTCATCCCAGCATATACCGGCTGTCATGGTTTTTTATTTTTCATCCCAGCATATACCGGCTGTCACAGTTATTTCATTAGACCGGCTGCCTTCCCGGTTCTTTCGGTTATATTATTTAATGCATATGTGCATGAACAATGATATGAAACAGTAATATAAACAGAAATATAAAAACAATATAAAGATTCCAACCACTTAATTTGACTATCCTAATTATCCACAAATTAATTCTAACAAAGTTTCTTTAAAATTTCTTACATCCAATCATCCAGATTTTTTTTTATCAAATTATAAAAATTCCACAAGATTCTTCTCTACCCGAATCACATCAAATAATTCATTAAAGTCTGTCCAGATCCACTAAATTTCATCTTAAATTGTCCATCCGAATTGTCAAATTCCACTAAAATTCATCTTAAATCATTCATAAAAATTTAGCAAGATCCACTAAAATTCATCTCGTCCTAATTCGTGTTAAAACATCAGTATGTCTCATCAATAATTTATTAATTGCTTTTTATCCTCAAATAAACTTATAATTTTCAAAAATATTACTTCTCGCGGAGAAATATTTCTACAAGACCAAATTTTCTATCATTCCCCTAAATCACTTTTTCATCGATCACCCAAGCATACTTAAATAATTAAACTTAATATTGTCACGAAATAATTGATTTTTCATTTAGACTACTAAGAGTAAATCCAACTCACCACGTAGCACTTTAAAGCTACTCGTGGGCCACCTCTTTGCCTTTCCTGATCTTCCTCGAATTTTCTCCCGATTGTTGACTACCAACACCTGACATAATATTGGAATTTAAATTTCTTATTATTTCTTCTTTTCTCCATAAACTACACAGTTTGAAAATTTTCTACTTTAACCTCCTGAAACTTTCATAAATGATAAAATAACATTACCTTATTACCTTATGCTATTTTGATAGCTTCCCGAAATATTTTCGAAAATACTCTCAAAATCTTGTTCCTTCCACCTTTCTTTAAATTCCCAAGTGTTTTAAGAACACAGATGAAATATTTGGAACTAATCAAAAATTCTTTCGCGTTCCCTTCATAAACCTCTCGTACACATTCTATAGGAGAGCTTGGCTGCAAATTTCAGCAGCTTCCTCCTTCAATAGTCTCCATGAGATACCAAACAAACATAATGATAAAAAAAACATCATCATTATGTTTTGTTCTCCACTTCCCATTAAACAACAAAAACCAATATATCAATTATCCCACTTAGAATTGTTCTCTCGGTGGCAGTAGGTATACTGCCCCGAGTTACTGTTCCAAGTTGACTTTTTTTTTTTTTTTACTTTTCAACCTTGGTCTCCAGAAATCTTCATTCAGCCATTCAGGGATTTAACTCTTTGTCATATTGATAAAAATATACACTTACCCAACTTTTAAAATACGGATATTACAATTCTACCCATCTTAAAAAATTTCGTCCTCGAAATTTCCTTGTTGAAATCAAGTAAAGAGTTGGGGATAATCCTTCCTCATTATTGCTTCATGTTCCCACGTGACTTCTTCAACATCTTTATTGCGCCATAATACTTGAATCAAAGGAATAATTTTATTGCGTAAGACTTGCTCTTTTCTGTCTAGGATTCCGACTGGGGCTAGCATAATAGTCAAGTCCTTCTGAATTTCTATCGCTTGATTCGTGATATCATGGGACTCATCGTGCAAGTACTTCCTCAGTAGTGACACATGAAAAACATTATGTAATTGCCTTAATTCCATAGGCAAATTCAAACGTTATGCTACAGGTCCAATTCTTTCGATCACCTCATAGGGCCTCATAAATCTCGGGCTTAACTTTCCCTTCTTCTTAAATCTCAACCCTCCCTTCCATGGAGATATCTTCAAGAATACCCAATCACCAACTTGGAATTCAAGAGGTCGTCTTCTTTTGTCAGCATATCCTTTCTGTCTGCTCTGAGCTGTTATGAGATTCTCCCTAACCAGTTTGATTCTTTCAGTAGTCAAGTCTATCATTTCTGGGCCATATATCTTTCTCTCTCCAACTTCTTCCCAGCATACTGGAGTTCTACACCTCCTTCCATACAAAGCTTCGAAAGGTGCCATCCCAATACTAGTTTGATACTGATTATTGTATGCAAACTCTATCAAATGCAAGTAAGCATCCCAGCTTATTGAGAAGCTCAATACACTTGCCCTCAGCATATCTTCTGGTATTCTGATGATTCTCTCTGTCTGTCCATCTGTTTGTGGGTGAAAAGCTGTACTAAACTGTAATTGCGTACCCATAGCTTCTTGAAAACCCCTCCAAAATCTAGAAGTAAATCTAGAATCTCTATAAGACACAATAGTCAAGGGCACTCCATGTAATTTCACTATCTCTGCCACATACAACTCAGCCAACTTTTCTGGACTCCAGGTAGTTTTAATAGGAAGAAAATGTGAAGATTTAGAAAGTCTATCCACTATAACCCACACAGCATCATGCCCTCTCTGGGTACGGGAAAAACCAGAGACAAAATCCATACTTACATTTTCCCATGGCCACTCAGGTATCGGAAGAGGTTGTAATAAACCTGCTGGATGCCTATTCTCAGATTTTACCTGTTGACAAGTTAAACATCTAGCAATATATTCTGCTACATCCCTCTTCATCCCTGACCACCAATAATTTTGTTTTAGCCCCCTGTACATCTTATTATTTCCTGGGTGCATGGAATATATCGAATCATGAGCCTCCTTTAGTATTTCTTTTCTCATCTCCTCATCATTGGGAACACAAATTCTTTGTCCCGATACTACCATACCATCTTCTCTGATTCTAAACTCGGTTGGCTTCCCGCTCAACACTTCCTGCCTGATTTTCTCTATTCCCTCATCTTTACTCTGTAGCTGTAATAAACGATCAATAATAGGAGATTGAACTACCATATTTGCCATCAATGCTCCTTTATCACTGACACTCAATTGCATCCTCATTCCTCTTAATTTTATCATCAGGCTAGTATCATGACTCCCAAAAGCAGCTAATTTCCCTGTAGCTTTTCTACTCAATGCATCTGCTACTACATTAGCCTTTCCTGGATGATAATGAATTGTACAATCATAATCACAAATTAATTCCATCCATCTCCTCTGCCTTAAATTCAACTCCTTCTGGGTTGGTAAATGCGTCAAACTTTTATGATCAGTAAAAATTTCACACTTGGCTCCATATAAATGGTGTCTCCAAATCTTCAAAGCAAAGACTATGGCAGCCAATTCTAAATCATGGGTTGAGTAATTTCTCTCATGATTCTTCAGTTGCCTAGATGTATAAGCTATAACTTTCCCATGTTGCATCAACACACATCCCAACCCCTGATGCGACGCATCACTATAGACCACAAATCCTTCATCACCAGATGGAAGCACTAATACTGGGGCAGTAGTCAGTTTTTCTTTCAACAGTTGAAAACTTCTCTCACACTCCTCTGACCACTTAAACTTTTCATCTTTCCTGGTCAATTTAGTCAAAGGTCTAGCAATCATAGAAAAAATTTGAATAAATCTCCTATAATAACCAGCCAATCCCAAAAAGCTTCTAATTTCAGTTACATTCGTGGGTCTCTCCCAAGTCAACACTGCTTCTACTTTTTGTGGATCAACTGCTATTCCCTCTCCCAACACAACATGCCCCAAGTAGGATATTTCATTCAACCAAAATTCACATTTAGAGAATTTCGCATATAATTTCTCCTTCCTCAGAATCTCCAACACTATCTCCAAATGTCGCATATGCTCCTCTTCATTCTTAGAATATACTAAAATATCATCAATAAACACAATTACAAATCTGTCCAAGAATGGTTTAAACACCCGGTTCATAAGATCCATAAATGCCGCAGGAGCATTGGTCAACCCAAAAGGCATCACCAAGAACTCAAAATGACCATAGCGTGTCCTAAAAGCAGTTTTAGGCACGTCCCCTTCTTTTATCCTCAATTGATGATATCCCGACCTTAGGTCTATCTTAGAGAACACTCTAGCTCCCTGTAATTGTTCGAATAGGTCATCTATCCTGGGTAAAGGATATCTATTTTTGATTGCGATCTTATTTAATTGTCTATAATCAATACACAACCTCAATGTCTCATCATTCTTCTTGACAAATAACACAGGGGCTCCCCAGGGTGATGTAATAGGTTGGATAAACTGTTTATCTAGCAACTTCTGAAGCTGAACTTTCAACTCTCTCAATTCAGCTGGTGCCATTCTATAGGGTGCTATGGATATGGGTGCTGATCCTGGAATCACTTCAATAGAAAATTCGATCTCCCTATTGGAAGGCAATCTAGACAACTCCTCAGGGAATACATCAGAAAAGTCTTTTACCACAGAGATTTCTTCTAACTGTCTACCCTCTTTACTAGAATCCACCACATATGCTAAATACCCCTCACAACCCTTCCTCAACCATTTACTAGCAGTTAAGGCAGAAATCAGACAATTAACAAGTATTTTACGTTCTCCCTGAAAATTAAACTCCTCCTGCCCGGGTATCCTGAACACCACATTTTTCTTAAAATAATCTACCCATGCATGACATGCAGATAGCCAATTCATCCCTAGAATCACATCAAAATCTGTCATATCTAAAGGCAATAAATCAACCTCAAATTCTCGGTCAGCAATATTAATCACACAACTTTGATAAATTGTTCTGATAATAACTCTATCTCCAGTAGGAACCTCAACAATAATGGCATGCATAAAAGGACTAGCACTGACATCAATAGATTTCATATAACTACTAGATGCAAAAGAATGGGTTGCACCAGGATCAATCAATAATCTAGCAGCCCTACCAAGGATAGATATCATACCCATAACAACATCAGGAGTGGCTTGTGCATCCTGCTGGGTCAATGCATAGACTCTGCCATCTCTGGAATAAATCTGACTGCCACGTCCTCGCTCTGTTACAGATCCTCGACCTCTGCCCCGAATACTTCCTGATCCGCTGCCTCTCTCCATCGGTCTTCGCCCGAAACTTCCAATGCTTGCTTCAACTGACTTCCCCGCTGGACAATTTGCAGCAACATGTCCTCCCTTACCACATACAAAGCATATTTGTGTAGGGCAGTTCCGAGATAAATGCCCCATCTGATTACATTTAAAGCAAACCCTTGACTCCCGATCATAAATCAGATTTCCACTTCCCCTTTGTGGCATATTCATTCCTCTACCATAACTCCCAATCCCCATAGCCTGTCTCCCAAATCGAAGGGTCCCACTGGTATTACTCTGAGCTACTGAAGAAACAGATCTTGCTTGCCTCTGAGTCTGCCCTACCATTCCTTGTGACAAAGAACGCCCCCTCTGGGGTGGTCTCCCACCCTGTACAGCCATACTGCTACCACCTCTAGATCCCTCAAATCTAGTTCTCTTCAACCAATCCCTCATACCTTTAAACTCTATTAAATCTCTCTCAATCTGCAATGCTTTATCTACCAGTACAGCATAATTTCCTATGCCCATGTAAGAGAGTTTAAAACGAATTTCATAGTGTAATCCGTCTAAAAATCTCTTGCATTTTCTTTCCTCCGTATTCACGAACTCGGGTACAAATCTTGACAGGGCTACAAATTTACTATCATATTCAACCACCGATAAATTTCTCTGTTTTAGGTGGATAAATTCTCTTTCTTGTTGTGCCCGAAAAGAATCTGGAAAATACTTTGCAAAGAATTCATCCTTAAATTTATTCCAAGTCAAAGGTTGATCTATTCGTGTACTCATTCTGGGCAAAATATCCTTCCACCATTGAGAAGTCTCACCCTCCAGCATAAACGAAGCAAAGGCAACCTTCTGTTTATCAGACACCGGTAAGACTTAAAAATATTTCTCCACATGCTCAATCCACTGTTCAGCTTCCATCGAATTTACAGATCCTTTAAATGACTGAGGTTTAAACTTAAGAAACCTCACAAAACAATCCCCTTGCATTTCATTTACAAATACCCCTCCATCAGGAACCTCTTGCCTCACTACCTCTGGTTCTCTTCCATTCCTTTCCTCTAATCTTCTTTGCAAATTAGCAGCCCGTTCTTCGGCTGCATTAATTCTCTCTAAAGCACGGTTAAGAGCATCTTGCAATTCATCATTTCTACTTTTAGATACTTCCCCAGCTCTACTCGTACCAGCTGCACTATCACCATGTTCCCTTGCGGGAACCACCGAATCGACTTCTTCCTCTACTTCAGTCCTCCTAAAAATTGGGGGTCTACCACGTCCCCTCTGATTTTGAACTCTACCTCTAGTTCTCGTACGACCACGTGTCATCCTCATACTCTGCATATAAGAATATTATTTATTTAGATCTTTCACTTTTTAGGTTCTCATGCAGTCTACAGAATCTTAAAACCTAATGCTCTGATACCAAAATTATAACGACCCATCCCAGGTTGGCCACCCCTGGACGGTGTCATCACATTTTGAAAATCCAAGCACGACACATATATGCAACAATAAATATAATACTACCAGATTTTTTTTTTTTAACAGGAGAGGTAAACAAATCTGATATTCACTTAAACATAAAATACATAAATGCATGAATATTTACAATAAAATTTTTAAAAGTCTTTAACTCGAATGTCTGAGGATATTAACACGTACTTGGCTTACAGAAAAAGATCTCGACTGATTCTCAACCCACCAGACTATTTATCTTGACTGCTACCTTAAATTATTGAACAGTGAGGAGTGAGCTTCACAAGCTCAGCGAATTAAATTTACTGAAAGTATTCCAAATTCCATCAATAATCCTTTAATATTAAAATTTATTTTTCGCATAACCTGATGACAACTTTCTACTATCAATCTCTTTTTCTCAATCATTGGTTCACCTTAAGACTATCAATTATTTCCTAATTACCTCGTAATGAAGTTTATATCAAAAAGTCCATCATTTAGATAAGTCTTATCACTGTCTTTTTATATGAAACTCAACCTTCTATAATTAAATTCACAAAAAGTATCACATCTCAACATCTCGAAAATCTCATCATTATAGTTGTCTCTTTTTATGAGACCCAACCATCTATAATTTAATTCACAATTAATATACCACAACTCAGCATCTCAAATAATGCAATGATAATTAAAACAGATGTAGATGCATGAATGATTATGATGGGAACGTCTTCCCACCTGTCGATAGGTTATTATTATCTTAGACCGGCTGCCCTCTCGGTTCTTTTATTCTCATCAGACCGGCTGCCTTCCCGGTTAATTCCAGCATATACCGGCTGTCACGGTTTTCACTTTTCATCCCAGCATATACCGGCTGTCACGGTTATTTCATTAGACCAGCTGCCTTCCCGGTTCTTTCGGTTATATTATTTAATGCATATGTGCATGAACAATGATATGAAACAGTAATATAAACAGAAATATAAAAACAATATAAAGATTCCAACCAATTAATTTGACTATCCTAATTATCCACAAATTAATTCTAACAAAGTTTCTTTAAAATTTCTTACATCCAATCATCCAGATTTTTTTTTATCAAATTATAAAAATTCCACAAGATTCTTCTCTACCCGAATCACATCAAATAATTCATTAAAGTCTGTCCAGATCCACTAAATTTCATCTTAAATTGTCCATCCGAATTGTCAAATTCCACTAAAATTCATCTTAAATCATCCATAAAAATTTAGCAAGATCCACTAAAATTCATCTCGTCCTAATTCGTGTTAAAACATCAGTATGTCTCATCAATAATTTATTAATTGCTTTTTATCCTCAAATAAACTTATAATTTTCAAAAATATTACTTCTCTCCGAGAAATATTTCTACAAGACCAAATTTTCTATCATTCCCCTAAATCACTTTTTCATCGATCACCCAAGCATACTTAAATAATTAAACTTAATATTATCACAAAATAATTGATTTTTCATTTAGACTACTAAGAGTAAATCCAACTCACCACGTAGCACTTTAAAGCTACTCGTGGGCCACCTCTTTGCCTTTCCCGATCTTCCTCGAATTTTCTCCCGATTGTTGACTACCAACACCTGACATAATATTGGAATTTAAATTTCTTATTATTTCTTCTTTTCTCCATAAACTACACAGTTTGAAAATTTTCTATTTTAACCTCCTGAAACTTTCATAAATAATAAAATAACATTACCTTATTACCTTCTGCTATTTTGATAGCTTCCCAAAATATTTTCGAAAATACTCTCAAAATCTTGTTCCTTCCACCTTTCTTTAAATTCCCAAGTGTTTTAAGAACACAGATGAAATATTTGGAACTAATCAAAAATTCTTTCGCGTTCCCTTCATAAACCTCTCGTACACATTATATAGGAGAGCTTGACTGCAAATTTCAGCAGCTCCCTCCTTCAATAGTCTCCATGAGATACCAAACAAACATAATGATAAAAAAAACATCATCATTATGTTTTGTTCTCCACTTCCCATTAAACAAAAAAAACCAATATATCAATTATCCCACCTAGAATTGTTCTCTCGGTGTCAGTAGGTATACTGCCCCGAGTTATTGTTCCAAGTTGATTTTTTTTTTTTTTTTTTTTCAACCTTGGTCTCCAGAAATCTTCATTCAGCCATTCAGGGATTTAACTCTTTGTCATATTGATAAAAATATACACGTACCCAACTTTTAAAATACGGATATTACAAAAACTTACATTGTGAGATCCCAAACTCTACCATTAAGCCACCCCTTAATGGTTTAGCATTGGATTACAGTTTCTGTTATTTTTATATGGAAACTCTAGATTTAATTTGTGGAATGATTTGTCCATTAACTCACTATTCATCATGTGGAAGGAAAAGTTTGCACTCAGCCGTATAAAATTAACTTGCAGTTGTAATTTATTTAATGTACCATTGAATTATTGGAGCAGGCAGAGAGAGATCCAACACCGTTGAACCGTGCAGCAAGATGCTTGATAAATTTCCAAGTGGAGAATGGGGATTTTCCACAAGAGGTAATTCTGTAACGTTTCTCATTTAGGCCACTATTGATTTACATTTCACTTAAATGCATATACAGCCTGAAAGATGGTGTTTATGGCGTCCTCATGATGGTGCAATATTTCTCCCCCTTTCCTTTATACAGATTTTTCAGTTTTCTGCTGTCTTTGTTTTTTTCATGGCTGCCTTAAAATGCTTTTTGGAAAAAAGAAATTAGGGCACATCCTACCATTCCTAGCTTATGCTCAATCAGTACATTAATCATGGGAATCTTCAGTAGGAATTGTATATATGATCACTTATGCTGCGTACAGAAACATATTCCCCATTTGGGCATTGGGAGGATACTGGGTATTGCAGGCTTCCAGATGCTTATGCAGAGGTTAAACAAGTATGCATACAAGATGACACATTGGGTGCCTACCTTTGTTTGAAACTCTTTCCTGGCCGTAGCTCGGTTGCTTAATCGAGGATCGAATGGCCCCTTTGTTTGAATGGTCTCCAAAGGTACTTGATTTGTTTGGGGTTCGAATAGACCTCCAATTTTGGTCTCAGTTCGAATGGTCTCTTAAACTGTGTGGATGGTTGCAGGTTCAATATGATTTTTTTGATCAAATAATTGTATAAAACTATAAACTTCAAATGGCATTTCATCTACATAAATTGTGGCCGCAGATTACATTGAAATGAACAAACGGCTGGTAAAAGTGTGGACTAAAGGCCGCTCTCTCGTGCTTTATACTCCCGACCTTGTTTGTCTACTCTCTAAAAGCTTAATTCTTGGCTTTGTGGTTTTGTTTTTCTCCTACAAGGGGTATCATGGCTCAAGAACATGCATGTCTCATCTACCTATGTTAATTTCCATCTTCTGCAAAACCCAAGAAAAGCAGAAAAAAGTGGAAGATTGTTAGATTTTCAACCAACTACTAGTGTACTATTTTTAATTAAAAGCAAGAAAGTGACTCTCTCTGAGAGAGAGAGAGGGGAAAAGGTTGGAGATAAAGCAGAAACAAAATCAAGAAAAGAGCAAAAATGGTGGGATAGGAATCTTTCTTCGTCTTTTTACTGTGCAGCCGATCCCACAACGCCACATCTCTCTCTTTCCTTTGGTACTGGTCCTCCTTTTCATGCTCTTAGTTTCTCTTTTTTCTACCATCTTTAATTTCTTCTCTCTCTCTCTCTCATACACAATAGCACTTAAATTTAGTAAAACTAGAGAGACTAGCAACCATATTGGCTCTGGCATGAGCTAATAATAATGAGTAATAATTTCTCAATGGGTTTTTCATGTGGATGTGGGGACGAGTTTGTAAGTTTCTTCACTTTCTCTCACTGAGTTTTCAGTAATTTTTTGGGTAATCCATCCTGATCGTATTTACTGCATCAAATTAATTTGTAGGATAAAGTTACAGAAAGTGAAGTCCCACTAATTATAGATGAGAGCAAGGATGTGTGCCATCAAAGGGTGGAATTGGATGTGGAATTCAGGCCAGTTGAGCATCCAATGGAACCACAAGATGAAGATCGCCCTGTTAAATGCCCGATGCCTGCCTCTTCTCTCGTCAATGTAAGAATCATGATAAAAACTTTCCATTTCTTGAATTTATATATTTTCACTTTGTCACATTTACTACTCCAATTAATTACTCCTCTGGCATTTGGTTATCTTTTCATTACTGAAATTGTTGTTCATCAAATTACTTTGTATATGCAAGAGGAGGAAGTTACAATTATCTTCATGTTTTAGTTGTTAATTTCTAGATTTTGCTGAGCGCCCTACCCCCTTTCCCCGGCGACCTCCGTTAGATAACAATACTTTACCAACGACATCAAGAAAAAAAATAGTGCAAACCATGTAAAAAAAATTGGAACTACCTTAATCAAAGCCATATTTGCACAGAGCTGTCACGCAATTTTTTACTTTGCATATTACCACCTTGACCTCTGTGAAAGTTAAAAAAAAAGGTTAATTAGCTGTCACGCAAGACACAGTAGTTAAGAAGGAATTTAGAAAAGTATTAAAATTTGGCATTTTCTATTTTTACCCTAATTTACAAATCTAAAACCTAAATAAGAAATAATAAGTTTTAAATTACTTATTTTTCATTTAAGATTCATACTCGTCTATCACAGTACTCCAAGGTCATCCTATACTGCAAAACATTGTTTATGTTGAATGGATTTGGTTTTAATCTATCACTCTACCATTTTTACCCTTTAACAAAAATATGAATAAAGATTTTCTATCAGATATCAATTGTTTAAGAAAGTTGTGATTTGCTTTCAAGGATGGAAGAATGAGTGAGGAGCGATTTGCTGAGAGCTTGGGGAAGAGAACGGAAGAGCAGACATCGAAGAACAAGGAAGGGATTAATGTGGCTGGCATGGTGCCCCGACCTCCTATTCGAGCAGTTCGTAAGAGGCAACACACTCTCACCCAGGACAACCATATAACGAGAATGCCTCCTCTCCCAAACCACAACGTTACCATCTATCAAATGCTCCAACAATTTCACAAGTTCGAGTCTTGATTTACTTCATATCTCTCAACCATGTAAGCTGCTCTACTACCCATTATGGAGTGGCGAGAGATTAATTTTTGGTTTCATATTATTGTAGCTTACTACTACATAATAGGAAAGGAAGCAGAGACTTTGGCCAGTGTAATTGTATCAACAATTTGGAACATATATTTTCTTTTTGGTACATTGATGGGAAAGAAGATCAAACCTTGATCTCTTATATGGAGTCAACGGTAACTACTACGTCAAAAGGTTCAAGTTATTTGAAACATAAATTTACACTCTGTAAATTTATTGATTATGAAAAAAATACACATAGATGAGGGGATAATAAGGACTATCTCCAAATATGCTTGGAGGTCCTTAAGCTTAACCCTAAACAAGAGAGATACATTAGACTATACTTTTCGATAGGTATACAACTGAGAGTAATCAAAATGTAAAGCAACTAAACTCGAGGGAGGTAACTCATTAGTACTCAAATTTTTTTTACTACTATCATGAGCAGGACCATATTTAGCGAGATAATCTGCAATCATATTGGCTTCTCGAAAAATATGGGTAATAGTCATATGTGTAGTAATTAGTGATTTAATTTCTCGAATTATGTACTTCAAATCCAATGAACAAGTACATAAACCAAGAATTAAATCAACAAATAATTTTGAATCATATTCTATGATAGTCAAAGTAAAATTATATTCATGCATTAATTTCAAACCAGATAAAAAGCCTAGTGCTTCCGCTTTATTATTGGAGCTAGATTCAAATGAGTAAGAATAAGCTAGAAGGAATGAAGATCCATTCCTAAATATCCCCCCACCCACACTACCTTTAGCTGAACAAAAACCATCAGTGTTAAATTTAATTTGTCCAGGAGGCACTCCATCGAATCCAAATACCTTTACGAATTGAAGGAGAACTGATTTTAATGTTAATAGCATTAATGCATAACATTTCATGAAAAGGTATAGAAAATTTAGGCTTAATGAATTTAGAATTATTTGTTATACCTTCTTTAGTACGAGCAATCAATATTTTTAAACAAATAGATTTACCTTCTTGTCTTGTTTCATTACGCATCCTCCAAATATTCCAGTATCCCCATAATAATGTACAAATACGAGTGATACCAAATTGAGATGATAGAGAATTATTACTAAGCCAATTATCAAATAAAGCAGGAATGGAATGAGCATGATTAACATCAAGTCTAACACCAAAATAATCCCAAACCGCATTAGCAAAAATACTATGAACAAAAAAAAGTTGCCTACATGACAACATGAACATTTAGAAGCCAAATGGATGCCTACTTCTTTTATTTTCGAGTCTACGGAGAGACCACCAAAAATCAATTTCCAAATTAAGCAATTTTCTTTTGGTGGAATCCAATTGTTCCATAATTTTTGGCCCATTTAAAAGAGTCTATTTTTAGTTCTAATTTTGTTCCAATATTCTTTAGTTGTAAATATACCTGATTGAGAATGTGTTCATATTAATTCATCATGTGTACATTAAGATTAACGGCTTTTGCAACATCAAATAATGGACAAAAATCCGATTTTAATATGTTCATTTTATCTACATCTTCAACAACCTCCTTAAAAGAAGAAGATTTAAAAGGAGGAAAATCACTAGAGATATTCAAACTATTCCATTTATCAATCCAAAAATTTATAGATCCATCACCTAAAATCCATATAAATTGTTCATTTAAATAAATGATAGATAGTGCTATAGATTTCCAAATTTTTGAAGCAAACCATGGAACCCTAAGACCTAAAATTTGGATTCCATACTTTCTCCTCATAAAACAACTCAATGAAGAATTAGATTGTAAAAAATTCCAGGCTAATTTGGCTTGAAGACTTATGAATTTCATGTAGTCTTCTAATACTTAGACCTCATTCATCAAGAGGTTTGCAAATATGGTCCAATGAGATCCATTTTTTTCTAACTTGAAATCCCAAATTCCCCAAAAAGGAAGTGAAATTACTCTCCAAAGATTTTAGAAAGCTAGAGTGAGGCGAAATAGTTGCTAGAGTATGAAGAGGTATGGATGAAAGAACACTCTTAATTAAAGTAATTTTACCAGCCATTGATAACAATTTAGATTTCCATGAAGCTAACCTATTTTGAATTTTATCTAGCATATCAATGAAATAAAGATTTTTACTCTTGCCGTTAAATAAAGGTACTCCTAAATAATGAATAGGTAAACGAGAATATTTAAATCCTGACCAAGAATGCATATGTGCAATCCTAGATGGGCTACAAGTATTACTAGTTATGTATAAACTTTTTTCCCAATTAATTTGTTGACCTGAAATAACTTCATATTGTTGGAGATGTTCCTTACAAGCACTAACGAAATATTTTCTACCATTTGGGAATAAAAGCATATCGTCTGCATATAATAAATGAGTGATTCCTAAAGTTGGTCCTGAAACTTTGAATTTTCCAATTAGTCCTTTATTTACCCAATCATTAAAGTTATGAGAAAAAACTTCTTCCGTTATTATGAATAACAAATTTGATAATGGATCACCTTGACGAAGGCCCCTTGATGATTGGAAAAAGCCATAGGATGAACAATTTAAAGAAATTGTATACCATACATTAGACAAACATTTTAATATGAGATCACACCATAATTATGAGAAACCAAATTTTCGGAGCACCTTCAATAAAAAAAGCCTAGTCTACCCGTTCATAAGCTTTAGACATATCAATCTTAAATATGACATTAGATCCATGGATTTTATTATTTATATCATTTACCATTTCATGAGCTAAGCATATGTTTTAGGAAAATAATCTCCTTTGAAATGGTTTAGGAAAATAAGTTTTTAGGAAAAACATATCATTTACCATTTAACATTTCAACCTTAGGGATAAGAATTAAGTTTGTGATAGTGTAAAATTTAGGAAAATAATCTCATTTGAAAAACATATGAACCATCAATGCCCAGGGCACTATCAGGGTCTAGATCATCAATAGCTTGTTTAATTTCTTTTTTTTAATGGAATTTTACATAAATTTTCATTTTGATAATTGGTAATCAGATTAGGAATACAATCTAATAATTGGCTAGATGAAGGAGTTGGAAAATCATTTGTAAAAAGATTTTGAAAATAGTCGCACGCAACTTTTCCAATTTCATTATCATTTGACATAAAAGAACCATTATCCATTTTAATTTTAAATTTAGGTCTAGCATGTTTTTCTTTAAGTGAAGCATGAAAATATTTGGTATTTTTGTCACCCTCTTGTAGCCGTTTAATTCTTGATTTATCACGTAATAGAGATTCTTCATGTTTCAATCAAGTTTCCAATTCTAGTCTATCAGTATTTAAAATATGTAAATTATCATCCAAAAAAATTTGTTATAAATTATTTTCAGCCTTAATTATATTATCTTTTGCTAAGTGAATGTTATTTTGAGTATTTCCAAAAGTTTGCCAATTCCACATTTTTAATTTTGATTTAATTCTTCTAAGTTTTTTTTTTTTTATGAAGAACTACCATAGGAGGACCCAAGAAATCCTTATTCCACCATTCAGAAATAAATTCTAAAAACTTATCATATGATATCCACATTTTATAAAATCTAAATGGTCGAGGTTTTCTAAGTGTAAACCGAGGTTCAAACCCAAGAGGGAGGTGAATTGGGTTTTAAAAACTTTTTGCTAATTAACTTGCAAGTTTTTAAACAGTTTAATACGCAAAGCAAACAATCAAATAATATGCTTGAAAATAAAAGAGTTAAAGAAGAGAATATGCAAACACCGTTTATAGTGGTTCAGCAATATCGGAATCTCTCCAATCCTACGTCCACTCTCTTCAAGGACGTTAGTCGAGCAATTTCACGGGTGTTGCACAAACCTTACAAACAGTCTCTTCCTCACGGAAGTTACAACAAAATGTTTAATCCTAAACACTCTAAGAGTTACACCAACTTTCTCTTTACAATAAATGGTATTAACTGTAAAGTAAAAAGTAGAGAGATAGCAATGAATGCTTTTGCAAATGAAGAATATCTCTTTTTCAATAACAAACTTGAGGAATGACTCACAATGAATTTTTCAAAGCTTTTGAGAATTAATGAGCTATATTGATGAATTGAATGTGCTCTCTTCTTTTTTAAATGCTCATTGAAGTGGATCTTTATAGCCTTGAACTTATATGGTCGTTAGACACTGACTTGGTAGGTTTGAGGCATTAAATGCTCAAGTCTTGCGCCTCAAACGGTTATATTTTTGAATTACCAATCGACTGAGTCCTTGTACCAATCGACTAGGTCAAGTGAAAAATGTTCATTTTTAGGCTTAGGGAAAGTACCAGTTGACTGGGTCATGGGACCAATCGACTGGGTTAAGTTACCAGTCGACTTAATCCTATTACCAGTCAACTGGGAGCTTACTGTCTCTTTTCCCAGTCGACTGGTATAGAGACCAAGTCGGCTGGGTTGTTCTTAAACTCAGTTTTTATGTTTCAAAATAGTTTTTGACTTAGAAACATTTTTTTGTTTTAGTTTTGTCAAAATCTTTTGTGAATTGAGCCATAGATCAAGCTAGGTAATTGAAATTTAGATATTTACAATGTGATTCAATGACCTTAGTGCCTATTCTAGATCTTCTATCTTCTTTTGGTGTTTGAATGTGTCGAGTTCTTGCATCTTGTTTCCTGAATGCTTTTACCGCTTAAACACTTAGATAAAACTGTTAGTGTAATTTGGGTGGTGTTTTGTTATTATTAAAATCAAATACAGGTCAACACTATGTTTTGAAACAACAGAAAGAATTAAAGCCGCATGATCCGAAAAAACCCTTTCAGCATGTACTACTTTTAACGAAGGCATAAAAGATAAAAAAATCATCATTGATTAAAATTCTATCTAAACGGATCCAAACGCGTGATGCATCAGACCAAGTGAATTTACTACCCTCAAAAGCAGCATCTAAAAGACAATTATCATTAATAAAATCATTGGATTCCTTTGTTGCATATATGTTAATAGGATTTAATCCACATTTTTCATCCGGAGAAGCAACTACATTACAGTCCCCACCAATTAACCAAAGACCAAGGAAATATAATTTGAGTTTGAATAATGACTCCCAAAGAGGTTTACAGGCTTGTAATTTATCTTTAGCATACACAAAAGAAGTATAAACAAATGACGCATTCACCACACAATTAATCTTAACCGATATGGATTGAGATGTGATGTCAATTATGTCCAATTTTAATTCATTTTCCAAAGAATCCAAATGTGTGTTTATGTTTTGTTTCAAGTAATACTACAAGAGATGAATTATGATATTTAATTAACTTTCTTAATAATCCTAACTTGTTTGAATTTCCCACCCCAAGAATATTCCAAATAATTGTGTTCATCATTTATTGATTGATTTTTTGGTCCTACTGTACACCTTAGACTTTTTAACCTTCTTTGAAAACGATTTCTTAATGTTAAGAAAAGACGGAAGTACTAGCCCTTTAAAATCTTTAGCAATTTGAGCAATTTGATTTGAGGACTTATAAAATCCTCAATCGAATTGTGCTTAAAGGTTTGCTTATTATGCATGTTAAACAAGTCATCCGGAGACAAATAACCCTGGGAACAAGGTAAGTGACTTATTTTCGGACAATGACTATCATTCAAGCAATTCAAATAAGATAAATCACTAGCATATGCACAAATAGGAGAAGTGTTTAAACTGACCTTATTTTTGGAGAGCTGTCCATTATAGTTGCTGGATGAGAAGTTCTCCAATAAGTTGACATCTACATCATTCTCCATAGCTTGCAGCATCTGATCCATCCACATTGTGTAGCCAGACAAATGTATTTATATGAGATGAAAGTTGCCCCGATTTGTTAAGGTCAAGAACTTGAATTGAATGGGGCAGATTGTTATTTCTAGCAACTACTGTAACTGATTTGTCCACCAGCTTTGGTGCACTAATAACCTGTGCAATACCAGTATTGATCGTGATGCAATGCTCAGCTTCCACACCAGGTCCGCCATTAATATCTCCATTTCGAGCATCAAAAACTGTTTGACATGGAAGATCACTCCCATCATCTAACTCATCAAAACCAATTTGTCCTTCTTCCAAATTATCTTGAATAGAAGGAATCTTATTCAAGCTATAGACTGAAGCTGCTGGAATATTTTTTCTAGGCTTTGATGTTGTACGATGGCTAAAAATGGACTGATCTGAACGGACGTTTAACTAAGCATGTTCATCTATTTTTTTCTGCTCGACAAAAAAGATGAGCCCCGTAAGATAGATCCTGAAATGTAGTTCTTCTTTGTGTTGAGAGATGTTGGAAAATTCAACTTAACGTCATTTAGAACCTCCTTTCCTTTGTTCTTCATGAATGTATGGGTTTGAAGAGCCTTTGATTGAATGGTTTGAGGAAAAGAAGACGACTTAATCTTTGACGCATTATCAATGATTTTATCCTTCTCCCGATAGACTGCAGAAGATCTCTTTATACAATCATCCATGTGATGACCATGCAAACAGCTAAAAGTGCAATAGTTCAAGTTACCTTCTTAGAGGATTGGTTGCCAAAACCCATGGTTACTGTTGGTGCCAATCCAAATCCGCTTTGTTCTTGGTTAAGTGAGGTCTAATTCAACACACTCTTGCAAAAGTTGGATTTTCCATGAATTGTGTTTTCTCATCAACTCGAATAAATTATGCAAAGGAGTTGGCAAGTTCCTCAAGCAATGAAACATGATAATAATGAAGAGGCAGATTTGGAAAATGAGTCCAAACCGCAGCAACTGGAATTTTAGTTTTGAAGTTAAAAGTACTAGTCCATTTGAATAATCAGCAGGGAGTCTTTCCTGTCTTTCTTGAACTAGAAGACAATATAAAAAAAAATCTTCTTTGCATCCCAACCGTACTAAAAGATGTCTTGAATCAATAGTAGCAATACACGGATTTTCTTTAAGCTTCCAAGAGAACAAATGCTGGAAAATTGAATTCATAAGAGGTATACCAGAATAAAATTTAAGAACAATTGCGTATTTGAGGGAAGAGGCAGCAAGGTTAATGCCACATTTTGATAATAGACAAGCTTCTTTATTAGATGATAAAGCAGAAAAGTGTAACTTAGGTAAGCTTGATAAAATAAAATCTTGGAAAAGTTAGCTGAAACTTGATGAGGGAAATCACAATCTTCATCAGAATTGTTAAGATCTTGAAAGATGAAGGCCTGTTCTTTGAGTGTAGATGAGGGATAGGAAGAAGGATTTTGATTTGTACCTTTAAACACATCCGTGTATAAAGGTTTGAAAGGATTAATTTGTGCAGGTTTGATTGCCGGAGGAGCTGGAGGAATTCTAGCCATTAACTTATCCTTCTCATTATCCGGGACGCTACACTCATCATCAAAGTCATCAAAAACAGATTGATCATCCATGGTACAACAATCATGACGTGTACTTGGATCAAAAGAGACATTTTTCAAAGATAAAACATGCTGATTCTTCATGGTTACAATCAACCACAAAAGAATCACATGAAAACAACTAGAAAATCAATGGAACTTGACTAGAACAGATCCTGAAATGGATCTTTAAAAAAAGAATAGAACGAATAAGACAATCTTGAGAGAATCTTGAGACAAGCTATAAAATATAGCATTTAAATTTACACTATGTATAACGTCAAGCAAGCCGAAACACGATTGTCGTTGGTGTGCATGACCTACAGATACAGTGGTGGGAGGGAGCAAAAATTTTATCCACCGAGAATGAGGTATTTGAGAACAGGGAAGGAGATCTAAGACTCATTCTTCCTAGAGATGGTAAAACCAAGGTAAAACTGTTAAAAAAAAAAAAATCTAATTGCCTCCTCCTACCTTTTTCATTAGGAGGAAGAAATTGATAATCTTAAACCAATTAATTACGTCCCCTCTTCAAATTTGTGAGGTCAAAACAGAGGGTAAGTTCACTTATACCAACGACTACATTGAAATGAACATGAGAAAAAAGAACCTTACATGCAATTTCATTCTACAACAGAAATACCAAGGGCAATAGCCATGCCAAGTACCAATGAAGTTAATTGCACTGCTGAATTTTTCAATGTTGAGTTGCCAGAGTTATTCATTTCAGCAAGCACACCGGCAACAACATTGTATATGAATCCACCTGCCGTAAATCCCTGCTGAACCAAAAGATAAATATATACTAAATAAAACAAAAACAGTATTTAACTCGAGATATGAGACCGCCTGAAACAACTAAACAATAAATTCCTCAGTACCTCAATCAGAGACGACTGCCCTGGATCTTGTCCCAAGAGCAAAGCCTGCAGCAAAGTAAATCTTTTTCGGTGTTTTCATCAATAAAAGGATAGACACCACTATATAGCAATACTGACCACTGTAGTTCCTGCTAGTGCCACCAGTGCTGAGAGGAAATTGAAGAAAAGTGCTTTCGATACACTGAAACCAGATCTTACCAGAATCCCAAAATCACCAACCTGTGCATTAGGGTAAATTAAGTTAAAGACTCCCAGAAATGTAGTAACAATTTTTAAATTGTTCAATAGGAAAAAAAAATGATGTGTCAGCCATACAAGCCAGAGAGCTTGTTTTTTCATAATACATGGGCACATAGTTGCTCAACAAACCTCACTGGGTATCAACTTTTTGCCCTAACAGCCAAAATTCCAGTACAAACCAATTTCCAGAACATAAAATAAAAATGTGAAATGCTATTTACAAATATAAATCACAAAATCTATGTGGTAACTGCCACATAAAGAGAGGAACACAAGAGAGAACACTTTTAGTTCCAAGAACCCTCTATCTAGATCTGATAGAACATGATGGACAGCTTGCTACAATAGATGCCCCAAAGACAAGGAAGAGAAAAAGATAGAGACCAGAGACAGAGGACATTCTGGACTGGTTTGTCTCCTTTCTCTATGATCTTTCCCTCCTCTGTACAATGTTGATTCTGCAGCACCCAGCTAGATATAAAAACTGCAAGGAAAAATAAGTCCCAAGACGAGAGAGAGATGCAAGTTCGAATCAGGAAATCTATATGCACTGAGTGAGCTCTTCCAACTATGATCAAACCCAGTGTAAGTAGAAAATGGAGGCCACCAGCATGAGAAAGGATGTGATAGACCACAACTCAGAATTCCTAAACTCTCAAAGCAGGATCAAGATATCTATCTACAAGAGAGGGGTCATCATCATTTTCGAGATATCACAGGTCCAACATAACTCATTTCATGTCTTAATAGGATCATGATTCATTAGAACTGATAGTTTGACAGGTGATGCCAGTAAAATGATTCCTATAACTTCAAATTATTTCTTCATCCTCCAAATTTGTCAATGATGAAGAGCTGGAACCTAACAAGCATTTCTCAGATACCATGACAAGTTATGTTCGAACCACAGCTTCCCGGTTCACATGATGATCATCAAGATGTGGGAAAATTAAGGTATTGGCTATGCATAATAAAAGCACTCTATATAGGTATCTTTGAGTGGATAACATCAAGTCACACATGAATGATGCTGAAGCCTGTATGAGACATGAGTACCGAGTTTGGCTATTAAAACAAAAATATACAGTGCCCTGAATAAAACCAAGTCAGTAGGTTGTATGCTCAATTGCTCATTACCAACAGAATTTTAAACTTGCTACAAAATTTTTAAAATACATATGGGGAATGTTAACTTACAATACTTAAGTTGAAAGTATAGTGAGTGTGTCTCATCTTCTCTTTGCCAATGACACAATTGCGTTTCGTGTCCTTTGCTTTGAGGCGGTTTCAAGTCTCAAAAAGTTTCTTAGTAAGAGTGATCTAATCCCCCTTGTTGAGAATATTAATGGCTGGTTTCTTGTGAATTTATTGTGGTGCAACATGGGGTCTTTTCCTTTTTCGTATCTTGGGCTCCTCCCTCTTAAGGCTAAAGTCAAAGACAAGAGTGTGTGAAATCCAATTGTTGAAAGGTTTGAAAAAATGTTAGCCGAGTGGAAGAATCATTTTCTTTCAAAAAGAGGAGACTCATCATTATCAAAAGCACTCTCTCTAGCCTTCCCATTTACTTTATGTCTCTTTTCCCCATTCCTAGTTCGGTCGCGAATAGGTTGGAGAGCATCTAAAGAAGGTTTCTTTTAGGTAACACAAGATAGGATTTCAAGTATCATTTGGTGAAGTGGGGGTGGTTAAGAAACCATTGGAAAATGGGGGGCATTGTGTGCTTGGTTCATGATTCTTTTGGTGATTTGGAAGGAAAAAAATGAGGATTTTTAAAGATCGTTCCACGATGGTGCATCTGCTTTAGGATAGGGTTGTTTTCCTTTCATCCCTTTGGACTTTAGCTTTATGGAGTTTTTAGGGGTATATCGTTGAGTGATATGCTGAGAGATTGGAGGGCTACTTTTATGTAGTGTCATTTTGTGTTTTATGAGGACTCCTTGTCCTCTTCTTTTGTACCTTTTTTCTCTCTTAATGAAGTTTATTTTTTTATCAAAGCAAAGGGGGCTTGGTCTTTGATCAACAAAGCTCTTCTTGGTAAATGGTCGTGGAGATTCATGGTAGATCATCTATGGAGGAAAGTATTGGAGGCTAAATTTGGGATGAAGCTTAATAGGTGGATGTCTAAGGAGGGAAGGGGAGGGGCCTATGGTGTTGGGGTTTGGAAATGGATTCGAAGAGGGTGGGATGATTTCTTTTCTTGTCTTTCCGTTTCGATTGGAAATGGAGAAAGAACTCAATTTTAGCATGATACTTGGCGTGGGGATACTTCTTTAAAAGTTCAACTTCTGAGAGTTTTTGCTTTGGTGAGAAATAAGGATGCCCTCATTTGTTCTTGTTTTTCATTATCCAATGGTATTATTTCGTGGGATGTTCTAATGTCTTTATTGGGAGATTGAGGTTGTGGAAAGGTTCTTAGAGGTTGTGTATGGCTCTAGTATTGATGTATCTCAAAAAGACTCGGTTAGATGAAGGTCTAATCTGGATTAGAGTTTTGAGGTGAAGTCCTTCTTTAAGATCCTTTTTGATGAGACTCCTTTGGAGTGTTCTCACAACTTCCCTTGGAAAGCTATTTGGAGTCCTCTTGCGCCTAAAAAAAGTTAGCTTCTTTGTGTGGAAAGCCTCTTAGGAAAAGATCCTTCCTATTGATAATCTTGAAAGAAGGAAGGGGGAAAGTGTTGGTTAATAGGTGTTATCTTTGTAAATTTTGTGCCGAGTCTGTGTTTCATCTTTTGTTGGAGTGCCCTTTAGCTAAGAGCTAATGGAAAATGGCCTTTGGGCGTTTCTTGGGTGGTAGCCGGATCCATGAAAGATGAAATGTGAACTTGGAGTAGCATTCATGCTTATGAGGAGTTAAAAAAGCTCACTCTTCAATTCTGCTCTCTATTTTTTGGATTGTTTGGAATGAGAGAAATAAAAGAGTTTTTGATGATGAAGAGAGGTCTTTTGATATAATTAGAGATATATAGTTTGAATTCCCTTACGGTTCATTTGGTTTGTTGGAATTGAATTAGTGTGGAATAGAATTTGAATTGACCCATAATAGAATTGGGTCTGAATTGGATTGTAATTCCAATTCTTGCGTTTGGTTGTGCATCCGGAATAACTAACTCCATTTCAATTCCAATGTTTGGTTCGATGGAATTGAATGTTAGAATAATGATAGAATCTATACGAAAGGAGTAAAATACCTATAATGCCCATATGTTCATTTTGATAGAAACATATTTGTTCCATCATTATTTTTAGTTTTAATTCAATTTTTCTATTATACCATTATTTGTCTTTTTTTACTAATTTTTCATCTTTTCTATATGTAATAAAGCATTATTTTTTTGGATAAATTTTCCAGAAAAAAATTTATTTACTGGAATACTAGCATGGATGCTTTATTACTGTGTTTCTTGTCACTAACATGGATACTTCATTAGACATAAGTTCTTTAGTAAGCATCTTTGCAATATTACAACAACAATATGGAAGGGTCACAATTATCTTGAAGTTATTACACACTTGAAGTTAGGTAAAACAAGTGAAAATTATCTTCCATCTAATTTTAGAATCAAGAATTCTTAGCTGCAAAATCAAGTAGTTGATTCATATTGCTGAGTTAAAAGGGGAAAAAAGATTCATATTGTAGACTTGTTGGAGGAAAAAGGACAGTTATAGACAAGTTATGAAGACTATTTGATTCATATTGCAGACTTGCTGGCGGAAAAGGGAAGCTAATGCCCATCATATCAACAACTAACAAGTTATGTAAACTTGATGGAGAAAAGTGGAAAAAGAAAAGAAAAAAAAGAACATAACAAAGATTGTGAGGAAAATTGCTCAAGTAATTACAAAATATAGAAATCGCAAACATAATAATCTCAACTCCCATATAATTTAACCTCATAATCTTTCAATCTATCCTACATCCCACCAAAAAAAAAATCAAACAAAAGTTAAAAAAGGAAAAAAAAAATCAGAAGACATTATGACAAAGATTAAGGTGGAAAAAAAATCAGAACAAGGGCTAAAAAGTTGGGGTCAAATTTGTATATTCATAACTAAGAAGGGATATATTGGTCCAACTAGGTTTTCAAGCCTATTCCTTAATAATTGGAATTCACAAATTCCATGGTTGAGGAGAGGAATTGGTTCTTCCAGTTATTTGGAATTGGGTATTCCTAAGAATTGGCATTTTTGACAATTACACAAACATTATCTTACTTCCAAAGGTTGACAACCCGAAATCCTTGTCGGATATGCGATCCATTAGTCTTTGCACATTCATGTATAAAATCATTTCTCGAATCCTATCTTCAAGACTTGCTCCACTCCTTCCATGTTTGATTTCAGAGGAGCAATCAGGTTTTGTTGCAGGACGAAGCATTCATGAGAATATATGTCTAGCTCATGAGCTTGTGCATGACATCGACAAAAAAAAATTTGGGTTCTAATGCGGGTTTCAAGATAGATATGTCCCAAGCCTATGATAGGGTTGATTGGGGTTTTCTACTTCGGGTGTTAAGAAAGTTTGGCTTCTCGGAAACTTGGTGCGATTACATCTTTCAGTGTTTGTCTAATGTTTGGTACACCATCTCTTTAAATGGTGGACAGCATGGGTTCTTTCAATCATCAAGAGGTTTGAGACAAGGCAATCCCTTATCTCCTTTGCTCTTCATCGTGGTGGAGGAGGTATTCTCTCGTAATTTTAATGAGTGGATGAACAAAGGATTGATAGGAAGATATTCTGTTTTGGGACCAGCTATAGCAGTTTCTCACCTACTTTACGTGGATGACATGCTGCTGTTTTTGAATGGGAAGAAGAGCTCGATTGATGCTTGTACTAAACTTCTAAAATTATGTGAAGACAATTCGGACCAGTGTATCAATTGGGAGAAAAGCTCTTTCATTGTGAGCAGTAAACGGTATCATACAAGAGTTGATATGTTGATAAGATGGACCTCTCTCAAGCGCTCATTCCTTCCCATCAACAACTTGGGCGTTCCTCGGCAGGTGTTTTACTAGATATTTCATTCACGTTAAAGATAAAATTCAGCAAAGAGTTGCCTCTTGGAAAGCTAAATTCCTATCTCTTGGAGGTAAGCTCACTCTTATTCAAAATGTTCTAAGGTCGATTCCTATACAAACTCTTGCGGTTATCTCTATTACAAAAGGTCTTCTTCATTCAATAGAAAGAATGCTTGAAAATTTTCTTTGGAATTCAGCTGACCTTGTTAGGAAAAAATGGATTTCATGGGAAAAAAATTGTAAGCCTTTAGAGGAAGGTGGATTGGGTGTGAGGCGTCTTTTTGAAGTTCACAAAAGTTTCCAATCTAAATTGGCATGGAGTTACTTTACAATCCAATTCCTTATGGGGAAGATTCTTGAATAGCAAATATGGAAAATATATTGATAGCTTACGGGTTCCCTGGTATAGTTCAAAAATTTTGAAGAACTTAGCCCCACTCATCGACTCTTTAAAGGAACATTCGACTTGGATAATAGGAAGTGGAGAGATAGCTTTTTGGGGTAAGAGATGGCATCATGAAAGTCAGCCTTCAGGTTCTCTTCCTTTTGACTCTTGCTCGATAAAAGATGTGCTGGTTGATAGAGAGAAAATGCATCTTTTACAGCAACAATTCCCCTCCATTTATGAAGCTGCTAAGAAGATTCACTTAAAGGAGAAACCAAATTCTTTAATTTGGGATCATAATGCTTCGGGTGCCTTCTCCTCTAAAGAATATTGGGAATTTATTCCAATTAAAAACCCAAAGTTTAGATGGGCAAAGAAATTATGGAACAAATGGGTTCCTACCAAGATTAGTTGTTTCATATGGAAGTTGTTGTTTGGTGCCATTCTGGTTGATAGTAGGGTGATGAGAATTGGAATAAACATGGCTTCTGAATGTAATTGTTGCAACAAAGGCTGTATGGAAACCATAGAGCACCTGTTCGTCAAAAGTCAGCTTGCTATTTCGGTTTGGAATTATTTCAGCTCTCAGCTGGATGTAAGGTCAGCAAATTCGATGGTCTTTTTGTTTGAAAATTGGCTCCATAAGTCTAGACTATCTTCTCAATTGGGTATAATGAAAGTTTGTACTCTTTTCTTGGGATGTTGGCACATTTGGAAAGCAAGAAATGAAGCTAGACAAGCTGGGCAGAATGTGTGTGCTTCTGTGATTATTAATAGAATCAGCAATGGTTTGATTGACATAAACAATATGTTTATGCCAAAATCAACCATGTCCTTTCATGAAATGCTATGTTTCAATACTTTAGGTGTTAGTATTAACTCTCCTCCTATTAAAAGAGGAATTTGGGTGAAATGGAATCAGCTTGAAGGGGCTCAAGTTAAGTTGAATTCAGATGGATCGGTTTCTCTCCTGGGCAGTGCGGGTGGTGGCATTTTTAGAGCTGGACCTGAGTTTCTCTTAGCCTACTCGGTATCATTTGAAGAGTGTTCCAACACTCAAGCTGAAACAAAAGCCCTTTTGGCCGGACTTCATCTTATGCGCATGCGCAACATCCATCTTCAATTGAATGTGACTCAAAAATATTGATACATGTAATTTTGGGTAAATGCAAATGCCATTCGGAGATCAAATACTTGATTAGGGAGATCTTATCCTTTATTCCTATAGGAGTTACCATTACTCGTGTATAGGAAAGCTAACAAGGTCGCGGACAACCTTGCTAAATTTGGTCCCATTCACGGCAGCAATAAAATCTTCAAGCAGGTAGTAGATTTACCTTTGTCTTGTCAAGCAGCCTACAATTTAGATAGAAAACACTTGTATTCCAATAGGAAATTGTAAATGTTTTATCTAGGGTTAGGTTTAGAGACCTCTAAGCTTGCTCGGGTATGGGCCCTATTGTCCCCCCATTTGTTTGTAATTTTTTATTTACCAATTAATAAAATGTTTCGGAGGTTTTTGTGGAAAAAAAATTGGTAATTTCAAGCTTAAAAGCAAACCAAACATCAGAATTGGAATAGACCTAGAATTGACCAGGAATTGACCCAGAATTGAATTGCCAATTCCTACGAACCAAACGGGCCGTTAGTTTTTGGTTTAAGTGTAATTGTTTTGGTAATAAGAATGAGCTTTTAGATTTTGTAGATTTACTATCATGTAGATAGGTTTGTACATGGGTTGCACCCTCTTTTTGCATTTTTCTTTTATAATATACTTTTTACTTAAAGAAAATTGAATTTTATTGTTTTGGGTCCTTGTAAGGTGTATATACTGGACTTTATCTAACATCTATTAAACTGGGCTTTATTATTTGATTGAGAGCCTCTAATACAATTCTATGAAATACATATATGTATAGATAAATAGGTTTACAGCTTGCAGCTTTTTTTGAGGTTTGTTTGCCTACTCATTTATCTCTTTTCTATTATATTCTTCTAATTCCCCATATCTTCTTCAAAATTTTCTGATTTCTGTCACTTCTGATTCAAATCTGTCCAGCCACTTAACTAAGAGAAAATGGCCCAACTCTTTCCAATATTCTCTAATTCTTATTCCAATTCAACTCTAAATCCTTTTACTTCAAAACCCTAAACTTAATCCCCAATTTTATCAAAGGATTTTTAAGATCCTCACAGTTTTCCTGCATCAAACATATTGGGCACATTGGCAGCTAGATTTGGTACCATGAAGTAACATTATGTAGATGAGATCAACTTTCCTGCCAATATGTATTTGCTGGAAATCTTGACAGTCATAATAGCCAATTCCAACATTACATAAGGTGAATGAAGAACTTGACATTATTCAAAATCTCAATATATTCGATAATCAGCCAAGGATTTTTAATTAATCATAGAACAATTGAGAATTTGAAGTAGCATAACAAAAAGCCATGAACCAACATTTCACATAATCCCTAATTAGCATTGAAAATCATCAGTGACCAAAGGAAAAGATAAGTAGTACCATCACTCAGGAAACCATCAAGCACGAAAGAAACATTAACCACATAAACTTTACAAAAAAAAGGTCCACAAACCATGATCAATTTGAAAGAGCAACAAAAAGAAGGGATAAACAACAGCAACAGTGATGCAAACTGGGATATAAGTTATTCCAAGAACAAAAAATATGTTATCCACATAAAATTAACAGCAAAGATAAGTAATTAAGATTCATAAACCAAAATAAACTGGTTCAAAGAATCTTACCCCAAATAAATCCAATGAATCAACAACGGCCTTGGATGGTTTTCCTTGTACTGCAAACACATATACATGGATATGTTGAAATTAAGAATTGAAAATAATTTTTTATTATTAATTGATTATCTGTATATAATTCAACAGTCCTATATATAATTTATGAATATCAAACAAATTAGGAGACATCAACTAGATAAGGTGGACATAAACTAGGTAAGACTAAAAAACCTACTAGAACACACAATATAAAATCTAATTAGGACTCTCAACAGTATATATGTTTATAGAAAAACAAACACATATATACATATAAGCATATGCATATACGTCTACACTACATACACATTCACACGAACACCCCACACACACCACACATATATACACACAGGCCCACACTAAAGAATGTTTTTATAATATAAAATGATGCAGAGTTACATTTCGTATTATCAACTAAGTAATGAGGATGATATTAGTAATTATCTAATACCTTTATTAGCTCCCTACAAATGAGGTTTTCAAAAGTAACCTCACACCTAGTTTTATATGATGGACTTCTTAAGCAAGGAACAATGACATTGGTTGGCTCTTATGTTTCTCTTAGAATGAATGAGGTGGTGTAGGATATTTATTTTAGCCGGAATGTTGATAATTCGGAAGTCAATAATTTTTTTGAGTCTTGTTGAATTGATTTATTATTTCAGAGTGTACTTGCAAAAGTGAGATGGAAGTTTAAAAAGGAGGGTAATTTTGAGGCCAAATCTTTCTATAAAGCCTTAGTTAAAGACCTTCATTTGGAAGACATGCGCTCCTACAAAAGTTGTTTTCTTAGCCAGGGATGTAACATGCAGAAGGTTTTAGTTGACCATTATAACCTTCAAAAGAGAGGAAAGGTTTTAGTTAACCTGTGTTTGCTTTGTAAAAAGTTTGAGCTTGTTCATCATATTTTGTTGTGGTGGGCTTTGACTAGACATTTATGGGAGATGGCCCTCTTGGTTCTTGGCGTTAGTTTGGTTGTGGCTGGGTTAGTACAAGATGAGGTTTGGGCATGGTGTAGTGTTCGCACCTCAAAATAGAAGAGAAAAGAAATTTTGTTGATTCCCCTCTCCATTTTTTTGGCTTTTGTAGAATGAAGGAGAACTTTCAATATGATGGAGAGGCTCATTATAGTTCTTGAAATAGATGACTTAACGCCCTAAATATTTGGTTCAATGGGACCTTCTTTGTAAATAAAGAAGAGCTTGTAATGCTTATAGATATTTTGTCTTGTGAATAAATGCTTTCGAACATAGATTGGCACCCTCTTCAAATGAAATAATATTTACTTATCAAAAACATTAAAAAAATATATGTATATATATAAGAAAATATTCAAAATGTCTTAAAAGTCATATAGCCAAAAGTCAGTCATTAAGATTGTTCAATATTACAATTTCATCATAAACAACCATTTTATGCTTAAATATTAATCTAAATAATATCACAATATTAATATGACTATTACTAACAAGATATGCCTAATCTTTATGTCTTTCAGAATTTTTAACAAATATTAAAAGAGTGAGGGGAAATACTTGAGCTTATCACAAAACTTTTTACCTACAATATTTTTTATAATGCAAATTGATTTACCTCAAAACACATGAAGCCTTAATTTGAATGGTATTCTACAACCAAACCACACCAACTCCAATACTATGAATGCATCGTTTTCATCCCCTCGTTATTATAGATAATTGATCTTTGATACCAGAAATGAGTATTCTTGGACACTTCTCAACCATATTTTTCATTAAATCCTAGTCTTTATCCTTACTTTTACTACAATTGCATTCTATATACTCTTTCTAAATCCAACTTAACATGAAGTTCTTAGACTCAACATACCCCTCCACATTTCCAACTCATCATTTAAACTCAGACCTAAATTCATCAACTAACACTAGATCACCTGCAAATAACAAGCACCAAGGAATAATAGCCAAAAAGTTTGTTAAGTGCACCCATAATCAAAGGAACAAAACCTCAAAGAAGATACTTGGTTTAGACCACTTGTAACTAAAATTCGTTGCGTCTCCCTTAGAAGTTCTCACACTAGTAATCAATCCATCACTTATTTCATAAATCACATCAATATAATTCATTAATGCAACTCTTCCAACACCAGCCATGAAACTTCCTAGAAACCATATCATCTGCTTTACCTAAGTCAAAATATCATATGGAGATCTTTTTTTCTTATCTCTATTGGGTTATTAACCTTATGAGTTACCATAGGCCCACAAGATCCCAAATTGAAATGGGAACAACCTAGCACACTTGTAATAGAAACCACATCCACTTTTTTACTAGAATCCATATCCCTCATCCAATTACCCTCAATTAACTCCCACACTCCACCTTTGCACTTCTGCTCCCATGATCACCTGCACATAACAAATGCATGCTTCCCTTCACATTTTACACAGAGGAAATATAAGGTCTAACGAGGGGAAAGGGACCTATGGAGTATGGAGTTGAGGTATGGAAATGGATTCGAAAAGGTTGGGATTCCTTTATTTCTTTTGTGTCTTTCATAGTTGGTAACGGCGGTTCGACCAGGTTATGGCATGATATTTGGTGTCGGGAAACCTCTTTGAGTGAGCAATTTTGGGATGTGTTTACTATTGTGCGAGATAAAGATGCTCTTATTAGCTCTTGCATTTCCTTATCCAATGGTGTATCTTTGTGGAACGTCCATTTTCTCCGTGATGTCCATGATTGGAAGCTTGAGAGTGAGGGGAAATTCTTTGAAGTTTTGTAGAGCACAAGGGTTGATTTAAATAGAGAAGATTTGGCTCGTTCCAAGTTGGGTGTAGAGAAGGGCTTTGTGGTTAAGTCCTTTTAAAAGGCTCTTCTAAATCTTCAACCATTGGAAGGGCGCTCTAACTTCCTTGGAAAGCAATTTGGAAGCCTTATGCCCCCAAGAAAGTATGTTTCTTTGTTAACTCGTGCTACATGTGCAAGGAAACAGTGGAGACCCTGAATCACCTATTTCTAGGTTGTCTTTGGCTACACATCTTTTAGTTATGGTTTATAGTATTTTAGGTATCTCTTGGGTGGTCGTTGGCTCTATTAATGATGAAGTTTGGGCATGGAGCAGTATCTGAGGTTATACAGACTTCTAGAGAGCTTATCTTTGATTCCCCACTCTATTTTTTGGCTAGGTTGGAATGAAAGAAATCGGAGGACCTTTGATGGTGAGGAAAAGTTTATAGATTCCATTAGGGATGAGTGGTTCAGTACCCTTAATTTTTGGTTCACGGATATTTTTTCTATTTAAGGTTGACTTCATAGATTTTATGGATTTACTATATTTTAGATAGTTTCTTGCATTTGAGTTACACCCGTTTGTTGTTTTTTATACAATTTTTATTTATAAAAAAGAAAAAAGTTCTAAGATTTTAGTGAGAGTAATCTGAAATCTAAGTCAAACACAAAGGAAACAGAAGATCTACAAACACAAATAAGAAACAATACATGTATGAAGGGTAATGTGGAGTTGGCATCTAGGGATGTCAATACCCGACCGCGCTGCCAATTTTGGGATGTGTTTACTATTGTGCGAGATAAAGATGCGCTTATTAGCTCTTGCATTTCTTTATCCAATGGTGTATCTTTGTGGAACGTCCATTTTCTCCAAAATGTCCATGATTGGAAGCTTGAGAGTGAGGGAAATTCTCTGAAATTTTGTAGAGCACGAGGGTTGATTTAAATAGAGAAGATTTGGCTCGTTCAAAGTTGGGTGTAGAGAAGGGCTTTCTGGTTAAGTCCTTTTAAAAGGCTCTTCTAAATCTTCAACCACTGGAAGGGCGCTCTAACTTCCTTGGAAAGCAATTTGGAAGCCTTATGCCCTCAAGAAAGTATTTTTCTTTGTTAACTCGTGCTACATGTGCAAGGAAACAGTGGAGACCCTGAATCACCTATTTCTGGGTTGCCTTTGGCTACACATCTTTCAGTTATGGTTTATAGTATTTTAGGTATCTCTTGGGTGGTCATTGGCTCTATTAATGATGAAGTTTGGGCATGGAGCGGTGTCTGAGGTTTTACAGACTTCTAGAGAGCTTATCTTTGATTCCCCACTCTATTTTTTGGCTAGGTTGGAATGAAAGAAATCGGAGGACCTTTGATGGTGTGGAAAAGTTTATAGATTCCATTAGGGATGAGTGGTTCAGTACCCTTAATTTTTGGTTCACGGACATTTTTTCTATTTGAGGTTGACTTAATAGATTTTATGGATTTACTATATTGTGGATAGTTTCTTGCATTTGAGTTACACCCGTTTGGTGTTTTTTTATACAATTTTTACTTATAAAAAAGAAAAAAGTTCTAAGATTTTAGTGAGAGTAATCTGAAATCTAAGTCAAATACCAAGGAAACGGAAGATCTGCAAACACAAATAAGAAACAATACATGTATGAAGGGTAATGTGGAGTTGGCATCTAGGGATGTCAATACCCGACCGCGCTGCCAAGCCTAGGTCTGGCGGATTTAATTTTTGAAGGCGGATTATGGGGCGGATTCGGTTCCAGATATCATGACCTGCATCGGGGACGGGTCGAGGGACAATTCAGTACGTAATCCACCCCACCTTACGATTTTACTTCTTTACCCCTGGTATATTTGCAAAATACCTTTTACACACAACAGTATATAAGCTTCTCTTAAGAGACTAGGGTTTCATAATCTATTTTTCCTCACCAGACGCCACCTCTTCTTCCTCCCTCTCTCCCAATACCACAGCCACCTCTCCTCTTCCTTTCTAACATGAGTCACACCATAGCTGCCATCCCCTCTCCTCTCTCGCTCAGCCCCATTTATTCTTCATTGTCTTCCTCTTTTCTTGGTTCTCAACTTCTCTCCCATCTCCCCCAATCTCTTTTTAAAAACAAGAACTTTCCATCATATATTTGTAGCAGACAACTTACAACTGAATAGAGATGCACAAACACAAAGGTTACGTGGCTGTCTGAAAAGAATTTTCATAAATTTCTGTTCCAACTGTTAGCTATTTTGAATGTAATTTTTATACCAACTAAACTAACTTTTGGGGGGAATGTCGTTTCTCAAAAACTTGAGACTAAGTTGTAATTACTATCAACGTGAGGGGTGTAATTGTGTTCTACCCAATAATTTTTGTTGGTTGTAAGGAACTACACCTACAACTAATATCACACGTATAGAATGCTTATCTACAAGGCACTCTCCAGAAAATGTCCGAATTCTCTCCATTTGATCTTCAATGACCAAAAAAATCACAAAGATGGGTACTTCTTAAGGCATGAGAGAGCAAAGAATTCAATGTCACAATATAAGATGACAACTTCTACTCCTCAATAATGCTGGATCAGTAACTTCAAGATACATATCCGTTGATTACGAACAAAGGATAACTTTATCAAAGAGAACATATCTTCGACAAATAGGAACTTCAAATGCATGGAGAATAAGAAAGTAAATGATGCAATCAAAACTTGATGTAAACCAATACCATCCATGATATTGAAATGCAAATAAACGGTGAGAAGGAAAGTCAATTGCAATGTATCAAATGCTGGAAATTTTACTATTTTCAAGGCACCTTTAACATCCTCAGAGCTGGTGACACAAATTTTTTCATTTCCTAAAAAATATCCTAAGAATAAAAATTGAAAGAAAAAGAAAAAAGATTGGACATGATTGTTAGAATGTGCTTAGCTTATCTTAAAGTTCGAATCATTCATGCATAAAGAAATTACACAATTACTTATCGACCATGTGTGTGTGTTTGTGTGTGTGTATATATATATATATATATATATATATATATATATATATATATATTAGGCACAGCGTGTTGTCATTTGCATGAACCATTGCATTCCTCTAATGTCTCACATTACATCTAAATATATCTTTTGGTGTTAGAAAGAGTTCAATACCACTAAATAAAATGATTTAATACTATAAAAATATTACCTACTATTTTGAAGGAGACAAAAAAAAATACAGCTCCACTAAGCTAAATAGTTGCAGTTGCACCAGGCATAGCAAAACGCAAAACATATAAAATAAAACTGAAATTAAATCCATTTTATTTTTGTTTAGCAACGGAAGAGCTACAATATAATTTCCTATAACGCTACAGAAGAAGAAAAATGAGATGATTTTATTTGGCCGCTTAATTTGAAATTCAATGTAGCTAATTCAACTAAAATGAATTATCTATTACGAATCTGTTAGTATTTTGGCTCAAATCTGACGAGAAAGGCATCTAATTGGTTTGAAAAATGAGTTTCCATTTTGTAGTTGCTTATTAGGGGTAGTAGTCAACTATTTGTTGAAATACCTCACAAAGTTTCCATTATTTCAATATATATATCGTACATCAGAGAGATTATTACTAGAGTGAGTTTTGAGTGTATTGGTTTTGGTTTGTCGAGACTCGAGAGTAAGCTTGGTTTGTGAGGTAGCAGGAGTTTAACAATTTTGCTTAACTTAAAGATGTGCTTGTAGATTAAGACGCAGGCAACGAACCGTTAATTCTTGGTGCTTTTGGTTGATTTTTTTGAGAAATTTGCTAAAATCCCAACAGAATCCAATTAAACATAAATTCAATAGATTACCTAAACCAGAGAGGTGCGTATAATCGTGATCGTGACCGTGATCATGGTTGGGACCAAAGCCGTACAATTTCATATCCTCCTCCTCAGCCAATTCCTCTGGTAGCTTCCTCTCAATCAGCCTCTGTCCATGATTATGATCATGAATGCTGTGTCCATGATCACAATGGTGGTGATGTCCATGGTCCTCTTGCACGGCCGATGCACAGAATCCGCTCCCAACACAGATCCAACCGCAACCCCTAAGCCAAAACCATCAACAAAATCCGTTTCTTAAAATACAACATCTTTATTTTACAGGGTTTAAATTAGGGATTCAAAATTAGCACGAGAAAATGAAATTAAAAAGGGAATTCTCCTTAGAAGATAGAAGAGCTTGTTTAGTGTGATGGACTAAGAAGGGCGGCGTTTGCAGGTGCATTCAACGGTAATAAAGCAAACATGCCTAAGGAGAGAATGATTACTGCGATCGATCACATCCATTTGTAGTAACTTACTAGTTCTGATTTTAATTTTAATTTATTTACGTTTCTTTTTCTTCTTCTTTTTTTATGTTTTTCTTTATTGGAAGCAGAAAAAACGATTTTTTATAGTAGCAGCGGCACTGCCATTACTACCGAGAAACGCCACGACGTAGACCGCCTCTGCTAGTTATGCCACCAAGACCCGGTAGTAATGTTGATATTTTGTTGACATTAGCAAGTGCATCTATCATATGGTGTTTGCTTAGCTTGGGATTTATTTGTAGCCAATTAGAATTTGCCTTTAGAGAGAATTAGAAAGGTACGAATGTAAATTAAGAAAGGGACCAAGTTTAAATTTTTTTTAAAAAAAACCAATATATTTTGTCAAATTTTAATTTATGATATAAAATTTTGTTTTTTGGTATAAAATTTGATAAATTTTAAAACTATACTTCATTCGTCTCAAAATTATTGTCATGTTTGATTTTTTGAAGCAGTTTTGACTCTAATTATTTGATATAATTTATCATTTTAAAATTATAAAAAAAAATATTGTTCTAAAAACTTCTAAACTCTATTAATGTATAACTAAAAAAAATTAACTATTTTAGTGATTTAACATTAAAAAAATTAATTATTTAATTGGATAAATAACAAACTTGGTAATCATTGTGGGATAGATGGAGTATTATTTAAAATAAAATAAAAATTAAAGTTTTTTTATGTTAATTGGATAAAAAAAAAGAAGTCATTTAGCTGTTCAAATCCATTTCAAGCAATTTTCAAATTCATTAAAAAAAAATTGTTGAAATCGGGAGAACTAATCGACTTATATTGATATACTTTTTAGGGGGAGTAATTTTAATGTTTAGAAGCACTTGTAAGGCCATGTTTGTTGTAGCTTTTTATAGCTAAAAAGGCACTTTTATTAATCAAAATGCTAAATACGTGTTTATTATAAAGTTTTAGTTTAAAGATGTTAAAAGGATAAAAATGCATTCAAGTGAAATCATTTTGAGAAGCTTTCACGGGAAGATGATGAAAGTACTTTTATATAAAGTTGTAATAAAAGGGAACTAAACACATCAATTTTTACATTTTAATCTAGCTGCAGTACAATTTTTATCAAACAATAAACATTTTTTTGTTATAAAAATATATTTATAATATGTTTTATATTTTTTAATACTTTATACTTGTTAAACCCGATTATATAATATTAAAAAAATTTGAACCCATACAAAATTGTTGAAGGTGTCAAACTTCAAAAACAAAACCAACATTTTTAATGTATGTTTTTTGTGAAGATAATACATAATACTTACACATACAACCTTCAACTCTTCCTTAAAAATAAAAGGACTCTAACCCAAACATATAAATATAAAATATATTAATTATGTTATTATGGTTTGATTATAGAACTTGTGTGGTATCTTAATTTTTTATTATTGATAATTTATAATTTAGATTTTATTATCACTATGAATTTTTCTTTTAAAAAAATTTATTAGATCGAAATTGTGTAGGGTACCAATTTTATTTAGTACTCATCTTGTATAATTTGATGGGTCCAATAAAAATAATTATGAGTAATGAAAATAAAAAATAAATAATAAAATAAATAATCATTTATTAAACAAATATAAATATAAATAAAACAAAATTTAAATACCTTACTCGTTGTCATCTTTACTGAAAAGATAGTCCGCAACAAGGAAAAGAGTACAATTCCCAAAAGGACTTGATATGCGTTTGTGTCCGGACAAAGATGATAAGAACAGGACGGAGGTCAATCTAGGAGACTATCGGATAAGGACTGGAATCCCACCACAAGCATGTGTTACATCACTACAAGCAAGGACTAAGTGGACGTGGCAAGATAGTTATGCTCACTCGAATAAAAAGCTAAAATAGGCCCAAGGAAAAAAAATTGGGAATATTATCTGTTTTCTCTCTGGATTTAAATTACTATATAAAATCTTTCATTGATTTTAAAAACAATCAATTGAGACCTTATATAATAAGAATGTAGCAACTTTCTCCATCACATTTTTTCTTTTCAAATCTCAATAAAAAAAACACGCGTGAACACTGTTAATTGATTCTATGTTAAATATTTATTTTGGTCATACAACTATTTATCATGTTTTATTTTGATCACAAAACTTTTAATTATATCAAAAAGATCTTATAACTTTGTTTGATTTCTTAATCTGATTTTTCTGATAAATTCGATTTTAAAATCTTTTCGGAATTTCACCTCAACACCAAGTCAACGCTCAGGTGACTAGTAAACAATAGACAAATTGCTTAGAATTGCATGGCACATACATGCTGAGCTATTGCTATAAGTGAAAATTCGAAGAGATTTTGAGGCCAATTTTATCGAAAGGATCATATTGAGAAACTAAAAAAACGTAAGACTTGATTAGTACAATTAAAAATAATGTGACCAAAATAAAAATCAATGAATAATTATATGACAAAAATATGTATTTAGCTTTAATTCTACATATAATTACGATACTATTCCATATTTTATGATGTTTAGAAGAGACATACGTTTGTTTTTTCGTCCAATTTGGATAGAAACATTGTCAAAAAAAATACAATTTGATACACCCTCGTAACATAAAGTTTTAATTATTGATTTTAAAATCAAAAGATTTAAAGATTATGATCCACCAATTTGAAAATTGAAATAGAATCAAATTTATAAAAACATTGATTAAATAGAGAATATTTAAATTCAAAGTTATAATGATGACATTCAATCTCAATCTCTATTTAAATTTTCAAACGAAGAAGATTGTTATTCTCAAAACAATATCCTAAATACAAGCAAGAAAGCAAATAATTATTCCTAAACATATGATCTAATGACCATGTTTGACTTTTTATTTAAAGTTACTTTAAATTGGCTTAAATAAAAAAACCAAACATGACGAATGAGAGTAGCCAGGCTTCAATGTGAACGGACAACTAGAGTATGAGTAGTTTTGAAGGACCAAAAATCAATTGAGACTACAAGTTGCAGCACCATTGAACAAAAATCAATTGAGACTACAACTAGAGCATACGAGTACACGAATTCATCGCATTAAGAGAATGAATTGAGTTGAGCCCTAGAAGTACTCTAATTTAGAATTCAAAGGACCTCAAGGCACTCGTATACTTAAAAACCAATGCATCAATCGTTGCCAGTTTCAAATGAAAAATGTGAATAGAGGAGAATACACACACTAGTACATAGCTATAGAAGATAGCGCTCCAGCCATCTTCCCCATCCAACATCACGAGCCTGTTAACAGCTTATCATTGCCCTAATTGCAAGGTAGAAGTGTAGAAATTCTACATATGCATTTCCAAATGATACCAAACCTTGCTACACCCACAGTCGAATACATGTATACATGGACAATTGGACATGGAAAAAAAAACACAACATACACCGGAATATAATGATTAGTTCTACTATAACACTCCCAAAACTACTAGTATCTATTGTGTGTCGTCTCTGAAAACTGAAAACAAATAACATCAACATTCGTGTACCCTACTGTCAGTCACCACCGTCCATGTACTTCTAGCAATTCACAATCATACACTATGTACAATCCCCTTTCATATTCACAAGGTTCCGCTGCTTTAATTCAGTGTACAGTTGTCCAACTTGAAATGTAAACGGTAGCCTGTAAATGCACAAAAATATAATGAAATTAATCCAAGTCGTGAAAAAGGGGAATTGCTAACATAGACATCAAAAGAATAATATTCATTTAGCGTATGTGCAATTATTTGTATGTAAGGATATATACCAGTATATGTAAAATCATTTTTCTCATCTTCAGTTTTCCGTTTCCATGGCAAAGGGAGGAAGGAACCCTATTGGCTACTTAAGGAACATAATAAAGGGAAAGCAAGGTAAATGGTAAGCAAAACATACCAGTTGCAGTGTTGAAATTCAACCATGTCGAGGAAAGCCTGTCTCAGAGCCGCAAACCGATGTATATGTTGATACTGTATCTTCCTTTGACAAGGCCACAAAGTTCAGTGGTGCAGTAGACAACCTCCTCATTTCCTTGAAATATCCATTTTGACGTCCAGAGTAGGATCGCGGAGTGAGCATCTCAGGAGTTCCACTGCCAACTGAGTTGCGACGAGGTGTAGGAGGCATGGATCCATTTCCATTTGCACGGTAACCATTTGGCTTCCTAAAGCTGTTACTTTTTCTCGGACTAGGTTTAGACCCATACATGGCTTCCTTCTCTGTAAGGAGCAGATCTTGAAGCTTCTTTTGGTCCTGTTAAAGGGAAAATTCATACACAGCACATATTATTTATACAGAGATTGGAACACAACTTAAATACAATAATCTATTTTTATTTTTTACTATTATATAACTTTGCGTGGCATCATATATTATGTTAAAACAGATTCCGAAAAATGTTCATAATTTCCAAAACCAACTTGTTTTGAAGGCCAACAAATGCCAGACACACAACATTAACTAGTTTACGCAAATAGAGAAAAGGCCAAGTTAAATTACCCTGCATCTCCTCTTCTCCTCTTCCCTTTGTTGTCTGGTCAGTTTGTACTCCTCCAGTATGGACACCAAGCGAACCTACAAAGGATGTGAATAGACTAGTTTACAACAATGATGACAACAAAACAACACATTATAAGTAGTATTTTATTAGAAAAAGGAAAGAAAATGATGCCACAGTGAAACATGTCCAGAAAAGCTCATGCTGCTAAAGAACAACTGACCCCGTCGTACAGAAATAACTTCTTCTTTTCGTCTTCCCAGACTAGTGTTCTGTTTATCACATTGTCAACCATTGCTGCAAAGAGTACCTAGTTAGCTCTGAAAATAAGTAGACATTCCCATAAATGATAACATCAACAAAACAAGCAATACCTGGAATTTTGCTTATAGTCACTCGAGCTCGTTCTGCACGCTTAAGATTAATGTGGGAACCTCTCCCAGCATTGTACCGGTTATCATCCTGGAATCCAAAGAAATACATTTTTTTAATAAAAAGGACAAGCTAAATTATCCATGATCCTGATTTTGGAGTTTAGTGCCTTGTAGTATCATAAATTTGATGGTGTATATAACACAAAGATTCCAGCTTACTTGATTATAGTCTTCCAACCAATTTTCCTCTTCACACGCAGAAAGCCATCGGTCTATCCTATCCATTATTTCCTTTCGGCTCAGAGCTTCATCTTTAACTTTAATTATATGTGCTTCAATGTTTGCTAGAAGTTCAGAAGGATCCACAAGTCCTGAACAAATAGCAAACATCATCATTCAACATGTCCTTTCCAAGTAGATTCCATTAAATAACTTCTTTTAGGAAAAATAGAAAGTGTGTAACTGACTAACGTATGGCAGGAATCAGATACCCATACCAGAATCAATCAATGCACTCGATTTCTCAGCAGCAGTACTTGTGTCTGGTTCAATGTGAGTCATTCTACATATTTCCTCTAACTCGGACCTCTTTTTCATGACAAGTTCCTTCATTCTGCTTGCCTTTAATTTAGTGAGCCTCTCCACTTCTGCTGATGCCTGTCAAATAGATATAAGTCAAATTTGAGAATCTACATCTCAATAATTAATGGAAAACAAATTGAGTGCTTCCAGACCTGTTCAATTGTCTTGGTTGAAAGAACACCTGGTTCTGCAATTTCGGATTCTGATAATCTTAGAACAGAAGTAATTCTTGAAAAGTTATTCTTCTCTTGCTGCGGTGAGTCCATCAAATTCCAAAGTTCAAACAGTGATGCTACAATATCTTTCAGCTGCACATCAGATTAGTGTGTGAGTTCAAATACCAAACGGAAAATCAATGGGGAACTAGAGGAACATAAGCGCGATGAGATCTTGGCGCCGTGATCAAGGTTGAGGCACTGAGACTACATGGTCCCAAGTTTGATTCTCACGGTGTGTGGGCTATTTGTCCGATTTATATATCAATTATTTCTCACTTTAGGTGGATTGTGGTAATATTGTGGGATTCAGTATCAATAATGGGATAATATGGGCTTATATTGTAATCAAATCAATCATTGTACTGCTTGTATATAGCATCACTTCAATTAAAAAAAAAAAACTAGAGGAACATAAGCATACCTTCTGAACTCGAACTTTTCTTTCTGTTTTCAACTTGAGAATGGCCTTTTCTAGACCTTCTAATGTGCTACTACTAATATTTGTGGATTGCTCCTGGTTTGTCCCATGCAAGCTTGGGTGCACATCAATCACAGCCTGAACAAAATCCAACCCAAGCACACCACAGAGAGAATGCACCTCATTCACATATTCCAAAACCTTATTAAGGCGTTCAGACTGCAAAAGGAAACAAGTATGGTCATAGATTATCAAAACACTAGATAGTGAGCAAGAAGAAAAAGAAAAAAAGATCTGCATCTGTCTAAAGCATTAGACAACCTGAAAAATTCTACCCAAGCGTGTGAAATTTGCAGCAATTTTTCACCCATGTGTGTGGAACTCTTTCCTTCGTCTTATAATTTGTTCAAGTATAAGAATCAATCAACACCTTTCTATAATCACAATTGGTAATAGTACCAGCAAAAAGGAATAAAGTAAACCATTTGGTGGGCTTTCTTGTTCAATGCCTGCTGAGGCTTTTACACAACAGAACCAAGTCACCTCTTCCAACTAAATGTCTGCAGACGCAGAGTTGATAACTTCAATTAACCAACCACTGTACTCAAAACGTTCATACCGTATTCCTATTACATTTATCACAACTTCCTCCATTGGTGATATGAATAAAATTTATTCAGACAATGAAATCTAATAGTAAAAAATAAAGAAACAAAGTAAATAAGACAAGGGACTCCAAGTGTCATTCATAACAAATGTATACCTTCTCCATTTGAAGAGTGCGAAGATGTGTTTGATATTCAGTAAGTTTTCTTAGTGAAAAGTCTTGTTCTTCAAGAGTTAATGAACTGATCACAGAATTGCTGAGATGGTTATATCCAGAAATTTCCCCATTGATCTTTTCAATTTGTGCTTTTAGATCAGCAAATTGCTTCATTCGTTCCTCTTTCTTCAACCTTAGATCTTGTACCAGTGGTGTAACAGCTGCAAGTTTTCCTTTCAACGATGTTGACATCTTCTCTGTTTGAATCTGTAAATCAGACAAGAAGAATTAAAATGAGCATCAAATACCAAAACTTGAACATCAACAATAAATTGGTAATTATCATCTTAGAATACTTCATAGTCTGCCATTGAGCCAAAACCTTGCCATATCTCCCAATTTTTTGCATGTGAAACCCGTTGGGAAGATATGAACATACAATGATACACGTAGTTCATTCTTTAAAATGGAAGATCCAATCAGGGCTCTTCTTTTCTCCATCAAATTCATATTCCTAATAATTTCTCATAAAAACCAAAAACCTGTATATCCTAATTCTCACAACTATTCATCTATATACCAAAAACACTGCCAAAACTGGAATAGCTTACCCTACCATTTTCAATTTTACTCTACAAAGCAAATTAGGGATGAGAAAGCCCACAATTAACAAGTTATTTATCTACTCAATTATACCTCTATCAATATACTCATTTAGTAGATATGTCTCCTAGGCTTAAGACAATCCCCATGTCTAAAAAGATTACATCACATCCATAGGGCTGAAACAATCTGTTTTCGCAATAGTTTATTATAGCATGTGCTTTCAATGGACGTTTTCTTTTGATCAGTCGTATACATTCAATATATTGAGAGATAAGGATATTAAATTCGGAACAAAGGATAGTAAAACTTTGTATGTAAATGATTGAATTTGGGAAATTTTCACATTTAGCTATCCTAATTAACATATATTTTTCTCCTAAAGGCAGAATAACATGATGACTAAAATAAACTGGAAACCAAGAGTAGCAAGACCAGAAGTAACGTAACGAAAAATGAAAAACCCAATAATGATTATGGACGAGAATGACAACCAATGATGTATAAAAAATCATGAATTAATTCCAGATAATAATTTTTACCGGTGAATGAATATTGGGTTCCCCAAGAGCAGCCATGAGTGTTGCAAGCTCAGCTTCCTTGGCTGCAACAGACTGATGAAGGTGTGCCTTTGCATCGGCAGCCTCCTCAACCTTTCTCCGGTAAACTTCTAAGCATTCCCTCTCCAACTCAAACAGCATCCGGTCCTTTTCAGCTTCAGTCTCACCAATGTCATTCCATATTTGCTGCTCGAATAACGACAACAAAACAATTTTACGAGTTTATATGTGACTTGAATATTCTTCTCTTTCAGGACTGACGGGCACTAAGGAGCTGAAAGCTTCCAAGTAAATAAGGAAGAACAACAAATTTGACATAAAAGCAACAAAATTTAGAGAAGCTACAACCAAATTAAACCCAACACGAGTGCCAACCAACCTTACTGCAATAACTAATCCTCACCAAAAATTACAAGGGAAAAAGAAAATATAAAAACTTACCAGGCCATCCATATCACAAACAAATCAAAATGAAGCATGAAAAACAAATAGACTCAGATGAAAAAATGTGTAAATAAGAAAAACTGGAAACGCTCCAATTAAATTCAACCCTTAAAACTCAATACACTACCTTCTCATTTTGTCCCAGAAAAAAAAATTAAGATAGGAAAAGAACAGAGTTTTAACAAAACCACAATATTGAAATGGGCACATAACAATTTGTTATGGAACTAACTAAATCTGGAGGGAAGCCAATCCATGTTGCAGGATGGTGATTGTATACACAACCAAAATTGTAAGAAAAAAACAAATTTAGAAAAAGCCACTTACTATTCAACTTTCAACCCCCCGCCACCCAAAGCAAATTGAATGAGATACCAACAGATTTGTTAGTATTCCACTAAATGAATTGAACAACCCACTTGACCCAGAGGGAGAACCTTTCAAAAGCATTGAAATTCCTGCTACACACTCGATTTCCATAAGTTTTAAAGCAAAAAAAGAAAAGAAATACCTATAGACTCTAGTGAACAGGTCACTTCACAGAAACCCTTTGGCTTAAAGTGAAGGAAAACCCTTTTTCATCTCACAGTAAACCTAAAGGAGACCCTAACCATAACTCTACTAAGCCCATTATGATATATCAAAAGACAATCAATGCTTCCTCTTTAAAGAAACGGCGTAAACTTTCTCAGAAACCCATCATTATAAAGACAATTTCTAACCAGAACACTAATTTTTCCTTCTTCAACACCACCCTTTGCCAAAAACAAGAAACCAAAACAACAGGACAAAGAAAGAAAAAAGAAAAAGAATAAGAGAAGAACCTGAAGCTCTCTGAGTAAAGCATTGCAACTAGTGCTGGTATGGACACTGACTATGGTAGGACTCCCTATCGCCAGCATTTCCACAGATCTTTCTCTCTCTCTTACCCTCTAAAAACGCAAGAAAAAATTAAAGTGAAACCGAAGAGAGTCTTTGGTTACTTCTCAGAAACTGAGGTTCAGAAGCAAAAAGTGTACAAAAAACAGAAAGAAAAAAAAAACAAGGAAAAGAAATGAGGTTATGGGTATTTACTAGAAGTCCAAAGGAAGCCAAGAAACCAAAAGACATTGCTTGAAACAACCTTAGGCATCTCAGATCTGAACCCTCAAAGTAACAATCCCCTCTCTACTCTTTTAAGATCATACATACTCTCTTGATTTTTTTAAATTTCCTTCTTTTTCAAAAATGAAAAACAATGCAAAGAACCAAAACAATTTGTAGGAGAGAGAGAGAAGGGTAAAGTGTTAAAAAAAGAGGGAGGTAGGTAATGACTGCCACTGAAGAAAATGGATTAAGCTAAGAACCAAAAACAGAACAAGGAGAAGACCCAACAAGAGAGAGAGAGAATAATAATTGCTACTTTTTCATAAGTATAGGTTTCTTTTATATCTTCCAGGATTCGTGTGGGGTTAGACTAAAATGCGCCAGCGTAGCAGGTAGAGTGCAACAAGAAACGGATCTGCGCATTTTAGCCAAAATGATTTGTAGGTTTTCTTTTATTTTTTTCTTTTTCCTTCTCTAGTTGTGAGTAAACACTGTTGGAGTTGAAAAGGTTCAATGAACAATATATAATACAGTAAATAAAACTTTAATTGATTGAAATATTTTTGTACGAATACACACTATCATGTAAATTGTAAATTTTATATATATATATATATATAATAAACTGGGAACCCTAAATACACGGTATGAAAGGCTATGCACATACCATTTTTTGTCTTCTAGCTAGCTTAGCGTTGTTGCAATTTGTTTCAACTGTGTATTGAGTATTCCTCTGTATCGCAGTTTTAAATTTCTTGTGGGATAGCATTTTAGTTTAATTATTTAAATCTAATATTTTGGTTTAGTTTTATTGCAGAATGTGTTTTAGATAAATTTAAATATATAATTATTAAATTACATAAATTTTAAAAAATATATAATTATAAATATAAATTATAAAAAAATCACCATTCAAATATATAAATTAATTCTATCTAAATTTTTGTTTTAAAATCAATTATAATTTTTTTATTTAAATTCAAATTCAGACTTTATCCTATTATCAAATTACAAATTTTTTGAATATGTATATATACACACACCATAATAAATAAATATCATTCAAACATCAATCTCCAATATAAAAAATAGTGAAATTTCTTAAATTATCTCTTTAAAATTTTTGAAAATACAAAAAAAATAATATTTTAATATTTCTAACGAAACGAATCAAAACAGAAAACGAAACGGAATATAAAAATATTTCGTTTCGATTTAACATTGAAATCGAAATATTTTGATAATTTCGATTGAAATAAAACAATACGAAATTAAAAACCTTAGTTTTAATCTCTTTTTTAAGTTCCCAACTGGCATCTTATGTTAAACTCTTATCATGCAGTCGAAAAAATGAGGGATTTGTTTTTATCAATGATGAATTATTTTTTGGCTATTGCAATTCAGGCGTTGTAACATATTCTCCAATAATATTGTTTTTGCCATTCTCTCTGTTTTTCTTAGTATAGGACCATAGGTATAAAATTAAATAGAATAGTTCTTAAATAGATGTGATTTACTTGATATAAACTAATCATATTTTTATCAATACATAGGTTGTAATTAATTTAAATATTAAAAAAATAAAACATTAAAATTTGTAAATTAATTGAAACATTTCGGTTTGTCGTTTAGTAGTGAGAGGAGCACAATGAGTTATTGAAGTAGCCGTTTGATGTTGAAGTGTAAACAGGTGTGTGCACGAAAATCGATGAACTCGTAAACCCGACTCAAATCGATGCAATGAGTTGAGTTGAGTTGAGATTTTCAAAAGTTGAGTTGGGATTAGTTAGAAAAATTGTTAAACCTAATGGGTTAGATTAGGTCATTGTTAAACCTAATGGGTTAAGTTTGTCGTTTAAGGTACTTTGTATGCGATGGGTTTGTAAAATTTACTAAATTCTTGTATGAATTTTATTTTAAATCTAAAGAATGATGAATTATTTGTAGTAAATTATGTTTTCTTATGTAATATGTTTGAATTAATTTTTAAGGGAAAAAAATATTAAACCGATGACCCAAACTGATTTAAATGGGTTGTGTTGTGTTAAGATTTTTTCGACCCAATATGATTGGGTTAGGTTTAATTTTTATGTCAACCCGACCAAAACTAATCCATGCTCACCCTTGAATGTAAACGTGATTATAGATTTTTTCCTTCCTAATCTCTGTTTATTTACTATGGAGCGAGATAGAATCTACATTTCAATCACTTTTCTTTTCCTTGTTGTTTTTCCTCTAGTTCTTATATTACTATTATGTTCAGAGTGAAATCTAAAAAACATTGACGTAAACAAAGTAACAAGGAATTGCTTTGAAGATGAAGGACGAAGGAAAAACAGACCAATCCTTCGGTACACTAACTCACTAGCAGATATCTTAATACACTGACAGTACTGATACGGAGAATCATAGATCTGTAGCCCACAATCTGGGGCAAATGAATCAAATCGTACCAATTAGGAAGTAAATGGAGGGGGTATATATAGCCACCACAATACTCTAGGACGTGGCAACGAGTGAGAGATCCCACTTTATACGCACAATATTCTCAGTTTATGGGTACCCCTCGAATATGTCACCAAAGAGCACGTAAAAGTCTGCATTGATTACGTGTAAGTTGCCAGGACATGAGTCGTACCTTGAGACATCAATTGTGTGCCTAGCAATCCATCCACCAGTCCAATACTTTCAAAGAGTTCCATGTGCATAGGTCACACAAGGTGTCCTGTCGTAAGACACTCGCGTTACACACTGAGTCAGAGAGTTTCATGCGCATGTTATGACGGCATCAGGAGGTACCAGTAGCCTAGGTTGGCGAGTAAGCTAAGCCAATCGACTAGGTAGTTGACTAAACACATCTTCAATCGTTTAGGAATGCGATTAGTCTATCCATTAGTCAACTAAACCTACACCAATTGTCTAAGGCACTCAAGTAGATTGGGTAGGTGACTAAAAAAAGCCAGTCGACTAAAACCTCACCAGTGAACTAGTAAGGTGTTGGGCACTATATAAACCCATTTCACGATCAAAATTCATCTCTTTTGTCAAAAATATCTTCTTTATCTCTCTCTAAATTTCTTTCAAATTATTGAAGTACTATACTAAGATGTAAGGTTTTCATAAAACGTTTGTTGAATTCAATCGTTCAAGATTTGGTTTCCAAAAGTTTTTGACAAATTCTTTGGAGATGTAATCTCTTATTTTCTTCTTTTTCATATAGAAATAATAATTTTAAGAGTTTAAAACCCCATATTCTTCTTTAATGAAGTTTGGATTTTGATTCAAGATATTGGAAAATAGTTCAAAAGCTTTGAATTTAAGAATATAATAGAACATGCATACATTATGCATTTAACCCATTAAAAGGGTTTAGATCAAGTTATGAGATAGTAATATCGGTTAAGTATATTTTTGTTATGTGGAGGTGCAGTGGGAAAAGCATGTCCAAGTAACCTTGCTTTGTGAAGAGTATTTAGATTTGGTATAGTTGAAGTATTGAGGTGAGTTTTTACTACCAAACTATATATATAAATTCTCATTGCTTTTATGTGGTAAAAATGTGTTATGTGCTTGAAATTATGAACTATTTGATTAAAAAGATGAATTTGTATGTTTTGAATTGAAATATTTGTGAAGAAGTATAATTTTTTATCTTTGATTTGAAATTAATCATGTTTGAATAAGTTATGAGGAAAACTTATATTTTTTGAAATAAAATGTTTGTTGAAATGATGAGAATGAACTTAGTACTGATGTTGTAATAATACACAGAATTGTTCTGCTAGATGGGGATATTTATTATATTATGTACATATTCTGCTAGATGAAGATACTAGATGATGTTAAGAGTGTGCCCTAGAGATTACTCCGCTCTCAGCTGCAGTCTGTTAAAGTACCCGGATACGTGTCCTACTAGATGGGGATATGTGATGATATATATATATTGATTCTGTGTATATTTGCTATTTGGAAACCAACCCCAAAAAAAAGAGACAATTAAATTATTCATGAGTTTTGAGAAGATGAGAAGAAGTTACTTGATGATGTTCAGTATTTTGATCAGTTAATGATTTTTGTTGACTTGTTTTGCAAGGTCAAAAGTGATCTATGTTGATTTAAATTCATAATTTGTGTTTTAAATGATTTATTAATATGTTTATGTATTTTAAATAACAATCGTTATTTCTTGTTGTATGAGAATTTGAGTTTTGGTACTTTAAACTTGTATCGGCTTAAAAAACAGACTGGTCGTTTCTTTGGTGAAATGGCTAGGTTTGAAGGAGTATTAGACATCCTTTTCGCTATCAGAAGCGTCTTCTGATTTAAATGGTATCTTTAGCATCCTCTCATCAGGCTAGAGTTTGTTGTAAATATATTAATGGTTATGTTGTAAGAGGTTGATAAATTTGATATGGTTTGTCTTTTATCTTTTATCCACAAATGGAAAGTGAAAATTTTGAAGTTAATATTGAGATAAATGTTAAAGATGAAAATGACATAATAAGATTCCTATTAAAATTTGGTAATGAATTTGATTATACATCCTAGACTCATAAGGGTAGTCTTATGGGTTTGGGTCTTGACAATGTATACCTAGGAGATTACTGACCCAACATTGTCCTCCTAAGGATGTTGTGCTCACTCGATTAAGTGTTTTTTCAAGCAACATTATATTAAACAATATTAAAAAAAAATCAATTAAATATATGAACATATTGATATTCAAAAGAATAGATCATCAGATTTTAGGTATAGATTGATAAAGAATTAAAGCAAACATAGCATATATAAATCAAAACATAAGGTTTAGAACAACTCTATAGCTTCTACCATGAGACTATTGATCAGGATCAAGGGTTTCACGATCAGTAGATAAGTGATCATGATCGGTACCAATGAGGTACCGATCGTTAGTTTCATACTAGTAGCGAAAAATTAGCAAAAAATATGATGGAAAACATAAGTTTGCAACAAATACGTTCATGCAACTTAAGGTTTTCATTCTAAAAAGTATGCATAGGTATTTTCATGGTGGCTTAAACATGAGAAGAATTAATTCCATTTTCTTACAAAATATGTTCGAAAAATGATAATTACACAAATGTGGTACTAACCATTTATAAAGGCTTTTCTCACGTGTGGTTGCTGCCCTAAAAGATTCGTCGCGCTCTTGGAATTTGATGAATTCGAGAGACCTTACTTTTCTTAGAAGTGAAGAACCAATAACAAAACGAAAATCATTTGGCTAGTGTTCTTTGTAAAGGAATGATGTTTTAGGTGCCCAACCTATTACAAATTGTTGGTTTTTTGTTTAAGGTTTAAACATGGTTCAAACATGGTCAAGGTTTGAACAGGTCCAAACATGGTTCAAAGATGGTTAAAATCTAAACCAAAGGTGGAGTATGAAAGTTCAGCAAGTTAAAAGGTTGCACACAAGTGTGTGCTTAAGTTTTGAGCGTGGCAAGGTCAGGCACACTGCTGTGGAAGTTTCTGCCCACAGGCAGGAGGTGTGCGCACAGCATCAGGAGGCTGCAGCATCAGGTCACGCCGCAGCACACAGCACCACATCAAAATGCACAGCATCACTTGGAGAGTGATGAAGGGCTGAGATTAAAGGAAGAACATTATCAAAGGGTCAAGAATGATTCACAAGATTGTCCAAGAATTAAGAGGCTATAAAAAGGGTTTCTTAGCCTCATTTCAAGTGGTGAAAAAGGTGTGTGAGAGAACCACACAGGTTGTGACATTGTGAGATCATTGTAAACACAAGAGAGAATTTTGTGAGAGATATAAACACAATAGGGACTCTTGTAGTGAGGCTGGTTGTAAAGAAGAGAGGTTAGTAGAGAATTGATAGAAAGCATTGTAATAGGTCTATCACTTTCTCGTTCTTTTCTTAGTTCTTCAAGAACTTGGATTCTTGAAGGGGATTGCTGTAACTTTGTAAGAACCATTGAGATAGTGCAGAGAGTTCGGAGGAACTCACGGGGACGTAGGCACATTGCTGAACCTCGACAACAAATTACTTGTCTTCTTTCTTTCTTTGATTTTCTGTTCTTGTGTTCGATTGCTGAAATTCTTTCTACAAGTCATTCAAGACTTGGGTGTTTGGAAGATCACCACCTGGGCATCTTGTCAAGGTGATTTCCAACAGTAGTATCAGAGCTCAACAGCTAGTTATCGGAACAAGAAGTAGAAGGTACGGAGCCAAGACTCCAAGAATCAAAGATCAAACTTCTTGGGTGAATCAAGAACGGTGTAAAGATCAAGATCCGATCGTGTTCTTGAAGGTTGATTTAAGAACGGTGTTAAAGATCCATCTTCGATCTGTGTTCTTGAGGTCGAAAAAAGTAGTTGTGGTTAGTGTACAAATCTGGGATCTTGTCCGCAAAAGATGGCTTCAAATTTCTGTGTGGAGAAGTTTGATGGAAAGGAGGACTTTACCCTATGGAAGCGGAAGATCAAAGCAGTTCTAATGCAGCAGAAAGTGGACTTAGCTATTGGAGAAGATGATGCTTTTCCAGCAAGTGTCATGGAGGACCAGCGGACCAAGATGAAGAAGATGGCTTACAGCACCATTTTCTTGCACATGTCGGATAATGTCACAAGGGAGTGCGGAGACTCGGAGGATCTGGCTGTCATATGGAAGAAACTAGATGAGTTGTTTCTTACTAAGATTCTCCCAGATAAGAGGTATCTTCAGCAACGAATCTTTGCTTTTAAATTTGATCCTAAGGAAGAGTTGCAAGATAATATTGATGCCAAGAAAAGGAGTGTATCAAGTGGTAAATGGCTGTTCTTTAAAAGAAGGCCAGCAACTTGGTATGGCAGCAACCATGGCTACTACCGAGACAAAGGTAGAGGAGAGAGTCATGGGAGAGTGTACAGCAGCATGTGTGGCTACTACCAGGACAGAGGTAGAGGAGAGAGCCATGGGAGAGTGCACAGCAGCATGTATGGCTACTACCGGGACAGAGGCAGAGGAGAGAGCCATAGGAGAGTGCAGAACAGCATGCATGGCTACTACCGGGACAGAGGTAGAGGAGAAAGCCATGGGAGAATGCATTCCAAACTGAGATTTGGAGGGAAGAGCTGCTACTACTGCCATAAGGAGGGTCATGTCAAGAAAGATTGCAAAAAGATGACAAGGGATAGAGGAGGAAGCCATACCAAGAATGGAGAGGCTTTGGTTGCAAAAACAGAACAGCAAGATGGTGATGTTCTTGTTGTGTGTTCGGATGTGAGCAAGGGGCAAGAAGGCAGCGGGAAATAGATCTTGGATACCGGGTGCACTCATCATATATGCCCTCACAAAGAATGGTTCAAGAATTTCAAGAAGATCAATGATGGAAGAGTCTTCTTGGGGAATGACAATTCTTGCCAAGTGAGAGGGATTGGAGACATCCAATTGAGGATGTTTGATGGAGTCACAAGGCTGCTGAAAAATGTGAGGTATGTTCCAGATTTGAAGAAGAACCATGGGCTATACATGCAAGATAGAGGGAGGAAAGATCAAGGTGGCCAAGGGATCTTTGGTAGTGATCAAGGCAGCAAGAAACGATGGACTTTATGAGATGATCAGAGAAACAGAAACCAATGATCAAGCAGCAAACTTGATGGCTGAGCTGGACAAGGCAGCCCTTTGGCACACTCGCTTGGGACACATGAGCGAAAAGGGCCTGCAAGTGCTTAGCAATGAAGGTCTACTTGGTGGTGACAAAGTAGAAAAACTAGATTTTTGTGAAAGCTGTGTTCTTGGGCAGCAACATCGGGTCAGCTTCAACACCGGAGTGCACAAGTCTAAGGGCATTCTTGACTACATTCATGCGGACCTTTAGGGACCAGCAAGGACACCAACACAGGGAGGTAACATTTACTTTCTGTCTTTAATTGATGATTATTCAAGAAAAGTATGGGTTTATTTGGTGAAAAATAAATTAGATGCCTTGAATAAGTTAGTGGTGTGGAAAGGACTGGTTGAGACTCAAATGGGTAGAGTAGTTAAGGGGATAAAAACCGATAATGGCTTAGAAATTTTTAACCAAGAACTTGATCAATTCTGTAGGTTAAATGGCATTCTAAGACATAAGACGGTTATAGAAACTCCTCAGCAAAATGGAGTTGCTGAGTTGATGAATAAGACCCTTATGGAAAAGGTTAGGTGCATGTTAGATGGATCCGGGTTACCAAAATATTTTTGGGGAGAAGCTGTAGTTACAGCTGCATATTTGATTAATAGATCACCCTCTAGGATTATATACCATAAGACTCCCGAAGAGTTGTGGAGTGGAAAACCCCCTGAGTTGGACAACCTTAGGACTTTTGGGTGTGCTGCGTATGCACTCCAAAAGGAGGATAAGCTTAGCACAGGATCTAGAAAATATGTGTTTCTAGGATATGGGGAAGGGGCTAAGGGGTACAGGTTATGGTCCTTAGAAAAAGAATGATTTAAACTCATAATAAGTAGGGATGTTGTCTTTAATGAATTATTATTTCCCTACTTAGAGAATACTAACCCTGCAGGGGCTAGTGAGCAAACCAATTCAGAAATTGTTGAGCATAGCATCAAGGGAGATTCTGTTCAGGTAGAGCAAAGGAGGCAAGAGGGTTCGGACCAGGTAGAACCCTCGGATGATTGCCAAGCTCAAGAAACTCAAGAAGAGGCTGAACAAGAAGAGGATGCTGCAGCAAGTCAGAAGGACTTTCAGCTCATAAGAGACCTGGAAAGAAGGCTGGTCGGACCACCTTCAAGATATGGGTTTGCGGATGCTGCGGATGCAGCAGCTCCTTGGATAGAAGGAGAGATGAGTGAACAAGAAACTTACATGGATGCCATGGAGTGTAAGGATTCGTCAAAGTGGCAGCTAGCTATGGAGGAAGAAATGGATTCTTTGAGAAAGAACAACTTCTGGGAATTGGTGAAAATTCCAGGAAATCAGAAAGTTGTGGAATGTAAGTGCACTTACAAGATCAAAGAAGGGTGCCCTCCAAGAGATGAAGTCCGGAACAAGGCTAAGCTGGTGGCGAATGGGTTCACAAGAAGAGAAGACATAGGTTTCACAGAAACTTTCTCACCTGGACACAAGGTGGAGAAGATGGTGAGTATCCTCACCTATGTCATTGATGGACTATTAGTTTGGAACAGCAGGAAGAGGATGGAAAAGTTTACATCTCAACTCAGTGAGGAGTTCGAGAGGAAAGATCTCAGCCTTGCACAAAAGATCCTTAGGATGAGGAGAATCATCCGGGAAAGGAAAAGAAACATGTTAAGTGTTTCTTGGGCAATGGATGTTTTCAGCAAATGTGTGAGTAATCCCGAAAAAAAGCGTTGTCTTGGGATGAAGTGGTTGATGAGGTACATAGAGGCTCAGTGACAGACAGTGTAGCACTCATAACAACCAGGGCAGAATGCATAGCGGCTACGGAAGCCATAAAGGAGGCTATGGGATGCAAAGGATTGTTGGACGAGTGGGGGGTCCTAAAAGAGCAGGTGGTGGTATCTTTGGATAGCCAAAGTGCGGGGCACTTGTAGAGGTATCCGGTGTTCTATGAGGGGACAGAGCATATGGATGTTCGGTATCATTACATTCTGGAAAATGGTACAGAAGGAAGCATTCATGTTGACAAGAAGACCACGGAGAAAAGTCCTGCAGATTTAGGCACCAAGTTTCTACCTCTAAGTAAGTTCAATCATTGCCTTGAATTATTAGGATTGGAGTCGGTTGATTGATGACTCAAGATGAGTTTGGATCCCGAAGGTCTCTGCACAAATGGTTCGGGTTTAAATGCTTAGACAAAGGTAGAGATTGTTGGTTTTTTGTCTAAGGTTTAAACATGGTTCAAACATGGTCAAGGTTTGAACAGGTCCAAACATGGTTCAAAGATAGTTAAAATCCAAACCAAAGGTGGAGTATGAAAGTTTAGCAAGTTAAAAGGTTGCACACAAGTGTGTGCTTAAGTTTTGAGCGTGGCAAGGTCAGGCACACTGCTGTGGAAGTTTCTGCCCATAGGTAGGAGGTGTGCGCACAGCATCAGGAGGCTGCAGCATCAGGTCACGCCGCAGCACACAACACCATATCAAAATGCATAGCATCACTTGGAGAGTGATGAAGGGCTGAGATTAAAGGAAGAACATGATCAAAGGGTCAAGAATGATTCACAAGATTGTCCAAGAATTAAGAGGCTATAAAAAGGGTTTCTTAGCCTCATTTCAAGTGGTGAAAAAGGTGTGTGAGAGAACCACATAGGTTGTGACATTGTGAGATCATTGTAAACACAAGAGAGAATTTTGTGAGAGACATAAATACAAGAGGGACTCTTGTAGTGAGGCTGGTTGTAAAGAAGAGAGGTTAGTAGAGAATTGATAGAAAACATTGTAATAGGTCTATCACTTTCTCGTTCTCTTCTTGGTTCTTCAAGAACTTGGATTCTTGAAGGGGATTGCTGTAACTTTGTAAGAACCATTGAGATAGTGCAGAGAGTTCGGAGGAACTCACGGGGACGTAGGCACATTGCCGAACCTCGACAACAAATTATCTGTCTTCTTTCTGTCTTTGATTTTCTGTTCTTGTGTTCGATTGCTGAAATTCTTTCTACAAGTCATTCAAGACTTGGGTGTTTGGAAGATCACCACTTGGGTATCTTGTCAAGGTGATTTCCAACACAAATATTTGCTTTCCAAAATTGCCCAGAATTTTGTGGGGAGAATTTCATAGAGTTTCAAGCAACTCTTGCTATGAGGTATTGTTTTTTTTATTTCTTAAATGTAGAGGCGAGGGGTATTTATAGGTGTTGAGAGGGGATAAAAGCATTATCGTGGTTAAAGGCTGTTGTCTGAGGTAAAGTGATCAGATTCGAAACAGATTTGACCCCATTGAAGGCCATATCGTGGGTATGGAGTTGAGCAATGAATAACAACAAACTATAACCTAAGTACCAATCGAGAGCAAATTTCTATCAATCGATACCCGCGTTCCAGACAAGTTTTTGGTTTGGACTTTGGCCCGAAATAGGTTTAAATGGTGTTTTGAGGTCCAAAACGGATAAAAATAGGTCTGAAGTACTTTGGCCTTACCTTTTGGGATTGGTTAATTTGGCTCATTTAACACATGAGTTTGTGTTTGCAATTGGTTTTCTTCCAAAATTAAGTTTTGTCTCTCATGTTCATCGAATTTAAGAATTTTGAGGCCAAGTTCTCATCATCAACCCCCACACGTGGCCCATTCCAATATTTGGAATGAAATTAAGTGTCCACAAGGTGGTACACTCACAAACTAATCATTATTATCTTCCATTTTCCTTACCAAATTGTGCTAGTGTAAAACCAACGTTAACATTGACTTAGGCATTCAGTTTTCCCAGAGATCAACTCCAGCCTATCTTTTTAGGGTTTTTTTTTGTTCTCTTACGCACAGCCGTTCGTGCAATCGATAGTTGAATGCTTCAATATATTTATATATTTAATCTTAGATGAAGAATGCATACATAGATATTATTCTATGTTAGTACTCTATTTTTTATTATATTATTACAATAATAATATTATACTATATATTTCATATTAAATTTATTACTATTATTCATTTTATGATTATGTAACCTATATATTGTGTATTTATTAACTATAATATTATTAATATATATTTTTACTTTTTATATAAACTGCATCTTATCCATTATTTTATTTTACTCATTATTCATTATTACGTACAGAAAACCATAGACGTGGCTTAGAGATTGAAAAAAAAAGGGAAAGAATACGAAGGTAAAAGAGGATGAGGCATAAGGTAAAACCTTTTAATCTTTCTGCTAAAAGAAAACGATAAATGCCTTTTTCTTCAAACCTTTAATCTTTGCCTTAAAAAGTATATGTTCTTTACTGCCTTTCCAGTCACCAAAGAGCAGTTTACTTTGCCCCTTGGTGGGATCATATAGGAGTATTTTTTACTATTAACAGAACAAACCGTACCAATGTAGCACTAAAAGGGACATAAACTTTAGTTATAAACTGAAAAAAAACATAAGTGGAGATTTTTAAATATGGACACCAGGAGTGACGCCCAACATTTAAATATATAAATTTGGTTTGCGCTAGACACACCATGCAAGATTAATAATGCGTCGCAAGAGGGGAAATATTTACATATATCTTGTGTAAATTTTTGTTTTTGTATTAGATAAAAATTTTATTAATAATTTTAGAGAATTTTATTGATAATATCTGTATAATTATTATTCATGTTATCAATAAAGTTATTTAAAAACTACCAATGAAATTTTGAATCAAATGTAAAAATAAAGTTTTACATTTAATTCAAATAAAAATTTTACTGTAAAAAAAGGTAAACTGTGACCCACTATTGTGCCACATCGGATTTCAAGGATAGAAAGTAAGGTGGCTTCACTCTCCCAAAAAAATATCCTTATCTTAATGTGGAATTTTTAAGAATTTAGGGCGCATTAACATTATCTATTTATTTTTTGCATTTAGAAAAGTCCTTAAACATAGTTTATGATGTAAAATATTAGCTTATAACTTATAAGTTAGCATTCTCCACTTATAAAATTGTTTTATGATGTATTTAGTTGGAGAAAATAATAAAAAGAAAAAAGTGAGAGAATTGAAAAGTAAGATAGAAAAATATAAAGATTAACTCTTTTTTTTATGCGTTTAGTAAAGAGAATGAGAAACTAAGAAAAAATAAAATATTTTTCTCTTAACCTATTATGAAAAAGAGAGTAACAAAAATTTAAATAATATTACTTTTATCATTATATCTTTTATAATATTAATAGATATTAAAGTGAGAGATTAGATAAGGATTCATTGGTAAATTGAGATTTTTTATTTATTTCTTAGGATATGCTTTTTCCACTATCAATTAATCTGCTATCACGGCATTTATGAATATAAAAGAAAACGACTGGTACGAGATGTTTGTTTTTAACAAAAAAAATTGTTGTGGAAAAAAACTAATCCGTCGTGAAAAAAAACAGACTCTATTTTTCATTTTCTAATCATCTCAATTTTAAATGATTATGATTATACATATAAAAAAAAAATATTAATCTTCTTAATTTTCTTTCATTTCACTTTTCTCTCCAACTAAACAATATAAAAATTTATTTCACACCTTTTTCTTTTCTATTATTAAACTCATCCTTGATGTTTGTCATTTTCATTACGATGCCTTATTCTTCATCCTTTTCTCTTCCATCTTGTCAGTGTCTCCTCTCTTACTGTGTCTTGAACAAGTATCAATATATAACTTGTACATATTTTATATATATAATTGAAGGTGAAATATTTTAATTTAAGACTTATTTATAGGAGAGGTGTGGGTATTATATTTGATCAAATGACAACCAATCTGCCAACGTTAATACCACTAATCTCAATAATCTAACTAATTATTGATTACTAGTCGGTTTGTGGATATTTATATTATGTGTCAATAATAATGGCATAATAATACATGAGGTGAGTGATTGAAATTAGCAGTATATGATTTTAGGAAAGGTCATTGTTTGAAAAAGGAGCAAAGTGACTGCAGTGCAAGACAAAGACAAAGGAACTGTAGCTGGCCTTGCAAATGATGGGGTGATGGACCCAACAATTTCCTCAATAAATCTATCATAACACTCATTCATAAATCTCACCAGAAAAAAAAAAAAAAAAACACTATCTTGATAATTAAATCACCCAGAAATTTTCTTATGGTCCCCATTTCTTTTCTCTTTCAAGAAGGTGAAAGCCTCTAAATTAATTAAGTATCAAAGACTCTTGATTATTGTTCTTCCTACCACCCAATAAGACATCACATTTCATCCCAATTAGTATCAAGTATAAATGATGAATCACTGAGAAAGCAGCATGTAGGCTAATCATTAAGAATTAATCAAGTGTTAATTTGCATTTCGCTTGGTTTAGCAGCTGTCCATTTTTTTTTCAACTGAGTGATTAATTTCATTAAAAGCTTAATAAACACGTCTAATCGAATGCAAACTCACTTCCTTACATGTATATTCCAGTGGATGACATAATGAAAATCCAAATTAATGTGAGTTGATTTCAATGGAAGATAGGATTTAAGATCGGTTTAAACATACTCCTTCACATGATTGAGTGAGAATTAATGAGAAATACAATAAATGAGGTTTTAAATTCAAACCAAATCTTAAAAGTTTGAAACTATGAATCTTGGTTCTCTCAATTTTATGCGAGAAACATAAGGATAATTTACATACATTTCAATCATCCTATAAAATCTAATGGTCATTATTATGCTAAATCAGCAATATCACTTAAGGTAAATGAAACTGGCTATCGTATTGCTTAAATCTTTCCAATTTTATGTTTTTTTTTTCGATATGAAATATTTCACTTTTTTTTTAATTCTTCTTCCCTTACTCTCTATATTTGAGGTTCTAATAATGAAAAAAAAGAAGCAGGAAATTGCTATGTAAAAAAAAAAATTAACCAGCCAGATCACTTAAAGAAACCGAACCCCTTGTTAGAAAATAACTTTTAAAAAATAAATTCCCAAAAATAGTTGGAATCCCAAACCTTATTTCCTTTTAAAAAAATTAATAGATAAACTGGAAGTTTCTAACTAAATTTATAAAGACTGTCTTGGTGTTATTATATTTCTTTTATTTGATTCATATAGGTTATTATTGTTCATTTTGGTGAGAGCAAGCTTCACATGAGTTTCTTATGGTCATTGATCAAATATTGCCAACTTGTTTTCAATATGTAGTTTCTTTATTTGACTTGTTTTTAATCTGGATGAGCACTTATCCATTTGTTGTACAGATTTCTATTATATCTTATAATGATTTAAATTATGTTCCAGCCATAAGCATGCTTTAATTTATTTTCAATCTTATTGATTCTAACTAGAAACCCGAATCTAACAAACCCTATAATTTGAAAAAAAAAATCAAAATAATATTAAAATTGAAAATAATGACATCAGATTAAATTTTCTTATATAAAAAGGTAGTAATTTTCTGTATTTTTTTATTGTTAGAACCCTAAATAGAGAGAATGAATAAGTAAAAGAAAAAAAAGAAGGAAAGTGAAATATTCCATATTGAAAGAACATAAAATTTGAAAGATTTAAGCAATATAATAGATAGTTTCATATTTATCTTAAGTAATCTTGCTGATTTGGAATAATAATAACCATAAAATTTAATAGGATGGTTGAGATGTATGTAAATTGTCAGAACATTTCCCGCACAAAATAAAGAGAACCAAAATCCTTATCAGTACTATTTTGAGAAAAGTTAGGTTAATAATTTTCTTAAAAGCTTAAAACAGTTAGGAATGAACCCAACTTTATCATTTTTTTATAGTCTCAACCTTAATTAGGTTAAGTTCTTATTCTTGAGTACTGGTGAACTATTTATTGAAATTATTTGAGATTATTGGCTTGCCTTTGAGTGTCTGTATATATTCAAATTTCATGAAAATTTATTGGTACAGCGTAAATAATAAGTTGGCCCTTTTTAATAAATTGAAAGGTGGGTGTAGAACTAGACATTGGGGTCTTTCAAACATGTTTAAAGAGCAAGTTTGTCCCTAAAGTGAAGTCATGAAAAGTGGAAATCCAGCCATTGCTTCTAAGGAAATGAAAATCATTTTTTCCCTTGCTTGAGAATTGAAAAAATACAAATGAAAAGAAAAGCTATGGCATGTTTGGATTTTCATCTGTTTTAAAAACACACTTTTCGAAAATGATAAAAGAACTCTAACTTTTTGTTGTTTTTCACCGAAAACGGATTTACAAAACTTATTTTTGAAAACACTAACTTAACATATTTTGAACGTGAAATAACTGTTTTTAGTATTTGAAAACAAGCACCAAACATTCCTTAAAAGCAAAAAAAGAAAGAATCCAAAGTGGTACATTGTTGAATTATTGAAGTCATGTATACATTATATCATTTCACCACAACATATTTGGAATATTTTCATGAGAAATTTCCTGCTTACCAGAAATTGGGACATGTGCCTAGAAGAAACCAAGAGAGAGAGAGAGACCTAAAAAATATGTTATGGAAAATGGATAAAATTTTGACAGAAGTCAAATTTCGGATATCTTGTCCACAAAATATTGAGGGAAATTACAAAGTACCCACCTTCGCCATTAAAGAAAAAGATCTATGTTGGTTGGGGGAGACAAGAAATACCATCAACTTCACTAAGCAGAGGTTGAGTTGGGGACTCATCAAAAGAATCATTATCCAACACAATTAGTCGAAGTGCGACCTTAACACAGCTTTGAGGATGATGTCGTGGACTTTGCTATATATGCCATCTATCAAGTAATACTGAATCAAGAACTTACGCAAGTAAAAAAAAATCAATCAACATTTCAATCTTTCCCTCGTTAATTAGATTTGCTTTTAATTATTATCAGTGAAGCATCTTATCTCTTATGTATTGGTTAACTTACATTCTAGTATATACTACCATGCTAAAAGAAAAACTTGACTATTGACCGGGGTGGTCCATGGAAGACCCTTTGACCCGAGTTATCCCTCACTGTTTGATAGTAAAAATTTCTCTTAGACTTAGTTTATGAGATTTTTTTATGATCAAAATAACTCTTTACCTACGGAGAGAAGACAAAAGAAATTTTCTTTTTCTCTCTAGCTCTATTCGATGGTGGAAAGTACCTCTTGATGTAGGGTATTTTCCCCCAACCAATCAAATAGCGACACGTGACACTTTAAAGGGCAAAGAGGTAAGATCACAGACTAAAAAATACAAACAATAAGATGGTTATATATGGGAAAGGATAAAATGATAATTTCACTCTTAACCCCTAGTAAGCACACATCCTAGTTCTACATGAACACTCACTTCTAAGTTACTTTTCTAAACAAACTCTATTTCAAAACACTGTATAAAGGGTGCTTTCACCATTTCACATGTATCTCAAAACTCTTTGGCTTTCTTGACTCTCGAGCTAGGCACACCCCTTGCGGTGACTTCTAGGTTTTCTTTATGTTCTAGTGTGTGCAGGTTCATCCTTATGCTCGTGGTATTGCCTGTCACATTTTCAGCATCAATAGATTGGCGTCGTCAGTGGAGAGACACAAAATAAGAACATGCCAACTAGGAACATAATCAAGAATGTCGTTGCTGCTTCCATCGTCGTTACTACAACAACTACTGCTACAAACCGAGCTTCGACCAGTCGTGGCCCATGTGTTAACTCTGAACTTCTAATGATCCTAGAAAACACCAAAGCTGGAGGAAATCAGCTTGAATACACTGATCATTCCAAAAAACAAGAGCAATCCCAACAATCCCAATCGGACAACTCCGTTTGCCATCGGAACAACATCAACCTAGACACTCTAATCAGCAAAGGACAATTCCTGGAGCTTACTCAGATGGTGGCTGACCTGGTCGTACGACTCAAGGGGCAAACCATCCAAACCAACCCCAAAGGCCGCAACAAGAAGAGCCACACAAAAACTCTCGACCAGCGAAGCACCAAAGAGACAGCCTTGAGAAGAGGTGCTGAAGCCCTAGTCAGAGTTCTTCACTCCATCGATCATAGGTGCACAATTGAGTTCTCCTCCCATTGTTAGGAAAAGTCTCGAGGCCACTCCATGAACTCTAGGGGCAACACGAACCTAGACAAAAAGTTGGAGAAGATGGACAAACATATAGGGAAAACATTCAAGAGCAAGGGACGAATGTTTGGACGAGCTTGACTCTCAAGACCCTCTAATCACAAAGGACATCTTCGACGTTTCGCTGCCCAACACTTCAAGATGCCGATCATAAAAGCATACAACGGCACCACCAACCTAATGGACCACCTCCAGTTTTATAAGACCACAATACTCTGCATCGCCATCCCAACGAGGTAATGTACCGAGTATTCCTGTTGACTTCGAAAAAACCCACCAACACCTGGTACTCTTACCTAAAACCGACACACTTTTTCCTTGCACTTCCTTCACAGGTGGATTTTATGGAGAATAAAGTGTTTGTTTATATTTATGCAATCAATGCCTAACTTTTAATAATGCATATCTACTTTTACAGATTAACCTATTAAAAATCACAGGGTAGTTGCTGTCATTGATGAGTTTTCTGCAATTTTTATTTGTTTGGTCGATCACCAACGTAACCAATCATCAATCTTTTACTTTGAAGACAAAAAGGCTTTAATTTATGCTTTAAAATATTTTTTGATGTATTTTTTAGAACAGTAACAAGAAGAGAGAATAAACTAACAAGAATTCAAGGGAAAAATAGGAAAAAATTTCAGACCAATAATTCATACCATGTTAAAAAAAATAGCTGGATGACCAATTAAACCAAAAAGCTTGAGTATATGAAAAAAACCCAAATATTCCATTATATTCTAACATATATGATATATATTTTTTTCATACCATCAAAAAAATTAATTTTTTAATAAAAGATAGAAAAATAAAAAAGGAAGAGAAAGCTTAATGATCTAACTTATATATGGTGAACTAGCTTCACTTGTTATCGTACAAGAAACAAAGAATCAAACCCTACTCATAAAAAAAAATGAAAGGGATAAAAATAAGAGAGAATTATGTCTCATTATGTAACCTAATTTTTTTTAATAAAAAAATGTAATTTATGATAGAATTGAAACGTCTAAACTCATTTTAAAAATGTGATCGTAAATTTAACCTAATGGTTATGCTTCTTTTTCGCGTGGAAGTGATGTTTCCATTTCAATTTGATTTATTGTCACTTCAAGTAAAAGGAAAAAAAAACTAATTCGAAAAGATTAAATTTTGTAATTAAATAATACACATTAATTTATGTTTTGTGCATTTAGAAAATATCAATAACTTTTATATATATATATATATATATATATATATATATATAAAATTGAAGGTGAAATAACACTTGAATTTAAGACTTCTTCAGGTGTGATTCCGAAGTAACTCAGGATATCATATTTGATAAGAATCAGCCAATCTGAAATGACAACCAATCTGCCAACTTTAATATATACCACTAATTTCAATAATCTAACTAACTATTGATTATATATATATATATATATATATTATGTGTCAATAATAATAAAAAATAATAAAAATATTAATAATAATAATGTCAAAGACTCTTGATTATTGTTCTTCCTACAACCTAATCAGACATCACACCTCATCCCAAACAATATCAAATAGAGTTGAAGAATCACAAATTAAGAAAAGCAACATGTAGGCTGATAATTAAGAATTAATCAAGTGTTAATTAATTTGCATTTCAATTTTTCTAAAATCTTAAACTATTAGATATATGTTATTTTCTCATCACATGTAAACTTATTTCCTTTCAGGTATACTCTAACTAGGAGATGACAGAATTAGAACAAGGTCGATTTTAGTGGAGGAAATAATTAAGCTCGGTTTTAACACACTCTCCTTTACATGATTGAGTGAGAATTAATGAAAAACACGAGAAATAGGATTCTAAATTCAAAACCAAATCTTATAAGTCGAAAACCATCATACCACTTCAAGAAGAGTTGGGGGAATAATTTTCTTAATATTTACCAATTATTTCAAAAAATTAAAGCATATTTTATTAAAAATTATTTGAGATTATTGGCTTGCCTTAGTGTTTGTACATATTCAAATTTCATGAAAATTTATTATTACATATTAAACAATAAGTTGGCCCTTTCTTATAAATTGAAAGGCGAGTACTAGATGGAGTCTTTCAACCAAATTAAAAGCTCAAGTTTATCCCTAAAGTGAAGTCATGAAAAATGAAAATTCGGCCATTGCTCCTACATAATTAAATTTTCCCTTGCTTGATAATTGAAAAAAAAAAAAGACAAAAAAGTTTTCAGAAACAAGCCATGTTCACTAGTTTAACATATTTTGAACGTTAAAGAACTGTTTTTAATTAGTATTTGAAAAGAGGAACCAACATGTCCTAGAAGCAAAAGGGAAGAAGGCAAAAGTGGTACATTGTATCATTTCACAAGGACAAATTTGGAATATTTTCATGAGAAATTTCCTACTTACCATAACTTGGGATATGCACCTAGAAGAAACCAAATTATAGTGAACTGACATTGAGAGAGAGAGAGCTAAAAATATGTTATGGATAAAATTATGAAAGAATCCAAATTTCGGATTATCTTGTCCACAAAATATTGAAAAAAATTACAAAGTACCTACTTTTTTCATTAAAGAAAAAGATCTATGTTGGTTGAGGGAGACAGCAAGTACCATCAGTTACACCAAGCAGAGGTTGAGTTGGGGACTTAATAAAAGAATTATTATCCCAACACAATTAGTCCAAGTGCGGCCTCTAGACAGCTTTGAGGATGATGCTGGCAGTCCATGGAAGATGCCTTAGATTAAAGGTATCCCTCTCATCGATCAATGATAAAAAAAAATTCTTTCAGAAAATTTCGTTCTTTCTATCCAGCAGTAGAAAATGTTTCTAATATAAGAAAATCTCATGGATAAGCTTTAGGGCAAAAAATTTATCTCTTTTCATATCATCAGACGTAAAGAAAAATTGACTAAACATTTATTTATGGATCGAAACTAGACAAAAATCTTCATATTTTATTTTTCGTAAATTTAAATATATCATCTCCTCCCTTTCTAATATATACATATTTTTTTTTATGTACAACGATGAAACTAGTTTACTTTATTTTCGTCCAACCATACCACACCACGTCACACTAATTTTTTTATTTATGAAAGAATTGTTAGTTTGAAAAGTTGACTCTAATACTTTAAAACATTCAAATACTTACATTTAAAACAATAATTACAGAGCTAATCGTGACCGGTTTATACTCACATACATAAGTGATAACATAATTATAAATTGATTACTAGATATGTAATAAGTTCACATGAAAAAAAAATGAAGTGAAGAAAAGAAAATGCCAGATTCTTAAATATGTGAAGAAACAATTAATATTGTATTTGATAATATGAAATTTATGATTTGAAAACTAAATTCAATGGAAACAAAAGTTTAGCGAAAACAATTTTAATGTTAAAATTGACAACAAATCCATTATATTTCAATTCTAAACTTCAATTTAATACTTTCAAAACATAACCTAAAGATTTTTACTGTCCAATTAATATTATAAAAAACTATTTGTCTTGCTTTTGGCATGTTCAAGATGAAATTAAGCTTGTAGATGGTGGATTTTTGTCAAGCATAAAGTGTTGTATATATTTATGCAATCTATGCCTAACTTTTAATAATGCATATCCACTTTTACAGATTTACCTATTAATAATAATCACAAGGAAGTTGCTATCATTGATGTGTTTTGTCCAACTTTTACTTGTTCATCAATCTTTCATTTTAAGAAGTCAGGAGTAAGGACATGGCCAGATTGGTATTCTCTGCAAGTATCCTATCTAAAGCAAGAGGCTTTAATTTATGATTTAGAATGTTTTTTTGATGACATCAAGACAAAATTCCAGCAACCAAAATACCAGTAAAATAACTAAAATCTTTGTTCAAAATAAAACATGAAAGGCCCCACGTTCTCAAATAGGAATTCCTAAATGCAATTCAAATTAGATTTAGCATCACATGCATCCCTTTATGATTGGCTCGTGAACAAGATCATTCTAAGTTCATACATTTGTGTATTCAAGAATCTTGGTTTACTCAATTATTAATTGAGGCTTGAACCCGTGTGTGGTAACATAAGAATTTACTGTTATTTCATTTTTAGTCACCCTTCCTATATAGAACTCTAATCTAACTCATTACCATAAAGTAGCATAAAAAGCGAGGAAAGAAAAAAAAAAAACAAAAAAACCTCAGTACCATAAATCAAATAATTCCTTGAGAAAATAGCATACATCAAAGGTTATGCTTCAAGTCTTCAACTACACCCTGTTCTGGCATCTCCTTTTGTTCCCAAATAACAAAAAGCTAGAACCAATATCGTGTGGTAGAGCCCACAAACATCATATCAAACGTGTCCGAATGTTAATTTAGGATTAAAAGAGACGAATCCCACATTCATTTTACCACAGTTTTCCTGTCCTTACCTGTTCATCACTTTAAAAAAAATACATAGTTCTAATGTAAATCATGTAGCTTATGTATACAATGTTCGTTGTCATCATGTAAAGAACAGTTTTTGGGGGTAAGACAAAGAAAGATACATCCCTTTGTTTAATGGAGTGGAGAGCTTAGCATCAAAATACATGCTTAAGAATGTTTCTGACAAGTTCCATAATGTCCTTTTCTTTGCAGGATGTTACAAACTTCACTGCATCCAATAAAATCTGTCTTATACTCGGGAATTAAATGTTTCAGATCTGTCTGCATTTTCTAATAATTTAAAAACTTGAGATGACAAAGATTAGTCTCATGGAGTACTTGATCTGAGCATGACCACCAAATTAATACGCAGCAGTGGAATGACAAAACAAAGTACAAGAGAAAAAAATATATATTAAAAGATCATTTAAAAGTAGAATACAAGGAAGGACCGAGCAACTTGGTAGAGTAGGTATTACTGCAGCAAAAGCATCAATCTTCCTTGAAAGCAAGATAACTGAAAAAAATGGGAAATGGTGGGTTAGAAGTGGGGTCCTATGAGTTATGATTATCCCCATCATCATAAATGATTCAGTATTATGTCTCTTTTTCTTTGGATGAAGACAAGTACATACATCAGACAGGCTGTGGCCTGTGAGAGTCCTCTCCTACCATCACCCACCATAATTGCAAAAGGTCTATACTTCCGTAGTCATGACATTCACACGTGTGGTTTTCTCATATACTCCTAACGTATTCCTGTACAACGCACCATTGATATCACATACTACCTTACTGACGTAGACTGAAGAGGGGACCTAACCAGAAGCAGACAAAATCTCCACCTACCTTCAAATCAAAAGTGATACACTTGGTAATCCTCAATACTTTCACTGCTGTTTTATCAAAAGATTTTATTCTCTCAGTTTCTACTCAGATGGTGCTAATTACCATTAATACAATTTTCACTCGATGTGAGTCAATTGGGTATATGCTTATTTCAATATTATCATGGTAAAATTTCAATTCTCGCCTAAGATCACGGCTGAGAAGAGAAAGGTCAACTCCAAACAAAGGAAAAGAAACTTCAAACTTGGATGGAGACCCAATAGGATTCTGTGGATACGGCTTGAAATGGAATTGAACCTAGAGTGAATCCAAGACAGAGATTAGTTGAAAGCAAAAGACATGAGGGTGCTTGTCTTCTGAAATTGACAAGTAGCTAGCTTCAAACTTTGAAGATATGGTGTCAGTAGTAGTCCTGTATATTCATCATTCATGTACAGAGTGTACCATGGACTACAGATGCTAGAACTCATTTAATCTATTGTGGACCACAAATTTGGTGATCAAAGATAGCCGGTGGTCAAGAGTCAATCTTGATGGCCGTGGAATAGAAGGTGAATAGATTGATGTTAGACAAGAACCTAGAACTACAAGGACAAGACGATGCCACTCTACTCAAATACTTAAAGAACTTTAAGTGGCATGAGCATGTCCTGTGATGTTAAGATACTTTCAACTTTCCCTTCATTATGTAAAAAATGGCAACATATGGGCCTGATTAACCTGCTGACGGCCTACATGAGTGACTCACAAAGTTTTTTCTTCAAAGCCCAGTCACAGATGCATTGATAATTAAGGAACTATCCAAATGCAGAGGATCCATATCCCCTGTTCTTCTAGCATGTGTATTCCATTTGGCAATGAAATAGCCTATACAAAAACTGTTGAATTTAAGAGAGGAAGTGAGACAATACAAAAAGAAGAATTGTATTGAATGGTGTTATTTACTTACAAATGGAGCTATCCTATTTATATAAGCTAATAGGAGAAGCAAAGCTATACATAACCAATGTGGGATTATCCTATTTATACAAGCTAATAGGAGAAGCAAAGCTATACACAACCAATGTGGGACTAAGCCCATATAATACATTAACATCCCCCCTCAAACTCAAGGCGGTAAGTGGGAGGTGAACTTGAGTTTGGAAACCAGAGAGTGAAAGCGTCCGGGTGGATGAGCCTTAGTGAAAATGTCAGCTGTCTGATCGGCTGAACTGACGGATTGTAGACGAACCGTATTCTGGAGAATGTGATCACGGATGAAGTGGATATCATTCTCGATGTGTTTTGTACGCTCGTGGAAGACATCATTGTGAGCGATCTGAATAGCACTCCTGTTGTCACAGTGTAGGATAGTGGCAGCAGGAGAAGAGATACCCATGTCAACGAGTAGCCATCGAAGCCAGAGAAGTTCTTGAGTTGCATCAGCCATGGCACGATATTCAGCTTCAGTACTGGAGCGAGCAACCACAGTTTGTTTCTTACTACGCCAGGAAATGAGAGAATTGCCCAAAAAGAAACAGTAACCAGTGGTTGAACGTCTGTCGGTGGGGTCTCCGGCCCAATCGGCATCAGAATAGGCTTGTAAAACAGGGACAGATTGTGCTAAGAAATGAAGCCCATGAAATAAAGTACCCTTGACGTACCTAAGAATGCGAAGAACAGCCGAGTAATGGGTGGTTTGAGGAGCGGACAAGAACCGACTGACCTGATGAACGGCATAGGCAATGTCAAGGCGAGTGACAATAAGATATACAAGACTTCCAACCAGTTGACGATATAGAGTAGCATCCTGAAGAGGTGAACCATCGAGTGGGGTAAGTCTGACATTCGGTTCGAGAGGAGTAGTGGCAGTGGTTGAGTCAGTGATCCCAGCCTTGGAAAGGAGGTCCGAGCCATATTTGGCCTGAGAGAGAAAAAATCCATCAGAATTAGATGAGACTTCGAGGCCAAGAAAATAGGTGAGCACGCCAAGATCTTTCATCTCGAATTGACCACTGAGAAACTTTTTGAGTTCAGAAATACCATGTAGATCATCTCCAGTAATAACCATATCATCCACGTATAGTAAAAGAATGATAATACCGTTGATAGTATGGCGAATAAACAGAGCTGAATCATGAGCACTCGGTGTGAACCCAAACTGATGAATGGTAGTGCTGAATTTGGCAAACCAGGCACGTGGAGCTTGTTTCAAACCATATAGGGCACGGCGAAGGTGACAAACTTTGTTTCGAGGGGCATCCAAGCCGGGAGGTGTATGCATATAGACTTCCTCAAGAAGATCCCCATTGAGAAATGCATTTTTGACATCCATTTGAAATAGAGTCCATCTTCGAATGGCGGCGACAGCAAGGAGTGTACGGACAGATATGAGCCTCGCCACTGGAGCAAATGTCTCTTCATAGTCAATGCCATATTCCTGAGCAAATCCCTTGGCAACAAGTCGGGCTTTATATCGTTCAATAGAGCCATCAGAAAGTGTCTTGATCTTAAACACCTATTTGCACCCAATAGGAGTTTTTCCAGGGGGCAGATCAACAATATCCCAGGTATGAGTTTTAGCTAGGGCCTGAAGTTCTTCATCCATTGCTTTCTGCCAAAGTGGATTAGTACTAGCCTCCTTATAGGATTGAGGCTCATGCAGATGAAGTATAGTGGAAAAACAATGATAATCACAATGGTAATCAGCAAGATGAGAAGGGGGATGAGTTACCCTGGTAGATCTGCGGGGGTGATCTGGAGGATGGCTATCAGAGGGAGTTGGTGCAGACTTATCAGACATAGGAATATCCTCGGGCACGACTGATTGAGTTGGAGAGGTGAGGTCAGTTAAGGGTTCTGGAGCTGAAGCTGGGTCCGGAACGGAAGGGGTGATATCGGCTGGTGATTCGGAGGTGGACTCAACAGTACCTGAAACTGGATTCTCAGGAAATAACTCAATAGATGGATCAGTAAAGAATCTGGAGTTAGTGATGGTTGACATGTCAAATGACCGTAACGAAGAGAACATTTGATGTTCCCAAAAAATGACATGACGAGAGATACGAAGAGTTTTAGAAATAGGATCCCAGCACCGATACCCCTTATGTTCAATACCATATCCAATGAAACAACACAGATGAGCCCTTGGTTGTAATTTGTTGTGTTCATGTGGTTTGAGAAGAACAAAACAAGCGCAACCAAAGACTCTGAGGTTAGAGTAATTAGGAGATTTACCGAAAAGGTGCTCGAATGGAGACTGATTTTGGATTGTAGTGGAAGGGACACGATTGATTGTGTACACTGCGGTTAAGGCAGCATCACCCCAGAAACGTTCAGGACATGATGACGAAATGAGTAGAGCACGAACAGTGTCAAGAATATGTCTATGTTTGCGTTCGGCTCATCCATTTTGTTGGGAGGTTCCAGGGCACGAGCGGTGGGGAAGCGTGCCATTTTTGTGAAGTAGGTTTAGAAAAACACGGTCTTTATATTCCATTGCATTATCTGAACGAAAAATTTTGATATTCCGAGAGAATTGAGTTTTAACCATAGAAGAAAAATCAGAATATATTTGAAAGAGTTCAGATCTGCTTTTTATAAGAAACAACCAAGTATAACGAGAATAGTCATCCACAAATATAACAAAATAACGAGCACCACTCATGGATGTATGAGGAGAAGGCCCCCAAACGTCAGAATGAACTAAATCAAAAGGTGCAAGGGAAACAGACTGACTCTCATTAAAAGGTAAAGCTGATTGTTTTGCAAGTTGACAATGAATACAATGAAAAGACTCATGCTGAAGTGATCCTAACTGACCACTAGAAATAAGAGAACGTAGAGAGCTGGATGAAGTGTGACCTAACCGAGAGTGCCACAATTCCACAGGAGAGTGTGCTGGGATGGATGCGGCTGATTGGTTTGGTGATGGTGATGATGGGACTTGGAGGTGAGTAAGCTCAAAGAGGCGTCCAACTTTACGGTCGGTTCCAAGAAGTTTTCCTGTCTGAGGGTCCTGCACACGACAACCAGTAGAAGAAAAATGCAAATCAAGTCCAAGATCACATAGTTGTCCAACAGATATAAGGTTAAGCGTAAGATTAGGAACCAAATATGTGTCAGGGAGAGACAGATGAGAACTGTCAACATGTCCAGTGTGGCTGACCAACATATTTGATCCATTGGCAGTGTGAATAGTAGGTGCATGCTCATCACGGGTTTTAAAGGAAAATATGGAGGCATCAGAAGTCATATGATTGCAACAAGCAGAATCAAAATACCATCGGGATGTACCTGGTGTAGCTGACATGGCTATATTGTTACCAGTTTTAGTTAGAGCCTCGGTAAGAATGGTGCATAAACCACTCCAATCAGGTGAAGAGCTGGATGAAGTTGGTGTAGCATCAGTGGCTACAGCAGCAGTATTCTTTGACTTGGAATGGAACCGATTGCATGAGCCTCGTGAGCGATATTGGTTCCCATTTGACTGATTTCCAGAAGGAAGTTTAGGGCAGTCTGCAAGATAGTGACCCGGTTCTTTGCAGACTTTACATAGGCGAGAAGGACATTTGAGCAATTCATGCCCTTGTGAATGACAATACTTGCAATATAAGGGCTTCTGGTGTGAGTTTGTCTTGGCAGCTGGTGTGGCAAGAGCAACGGGTGCTGCAAGGGCAACATCTGTATGAAATCCCTGTAATGTGGCGAGACGTGTTTCCTCACTGAGTAGATCAGAAAGAACGTCGTTTAAGGGAGGTATTGCGCCTCGGTGTAGGATTGAAGCTCTTACAGGTTCAAATTCCTCTCTCAAGCCCATCAGGAATTGCATAATGCATGTCTCAGTTCGGTACTTTCTATGAAGATCAACGTCTTTTGTGCATTCCCAAGTTGGCTCAGTGAGAGCTAACTGGTTCCACACAGTAGTCATCTGAGATAGAAAGCTGTTGATAGTTTGTCCAGGTTCTTGGCGCATGCTATGAAGGATGGAAAGAAGACGATACCGATTTGAGATGTCTGCCCTGGTGTAGCGGTGTTGGAGAAGATCCCAAGCTTCTTTAGCTGTATGGAGTGTACCAAATTGAAGTTTGATTTCTGCGATAATGGTGGCACGAAACCATGTGAGAATCTAGTGATTTTTACTATCCCAGTCCTCTAAACGGTCAACATATTTGTCAGCATCTTCATCGTCATTCTTCTTGGGTTCAGTGATATCTCCAGTCACGTAACGCCACAATTTATGTCCACGGAAGAAACCAGACATTTCTTGAGCCCACACAACATAATTAGATTCATCCAGAACAGTAGTAATAACCCGGGGTAAGTACGATTCAGCCATATGCAGAAAGAGGAAGGTGAACCTCCAAGAATCCGGTGATGTGGCGGTCAACTGATGATGTGGTGGTCAACGGGTGACGTGGCACTGACGTGTCAGTGAGGTGGCGTTGATGTGGCTTTTAGGGCTGGCGTGACAACAGCGTTTCTGAAACAGGAGCGGCAGCAGATGTGATGTCAACAAGTGACGTGGCAGTTAGGTGGCGTTGATGTGGCCTTTAAGGCTGACGTGGCAGTAGCGTTTCCGAAACAAGAGCGGCAGCAGAGATGATGTCGATGAGACTCCGACTATAGTGATGACCCGACAGGTATGAAAAGGATATACTAGAAGTTTTTCTGATGTGAAAGATCCACTAATAGTGGCAATCACAGAGCATACTTAACTCTTAATATAACGAGAATTTCTGATGTGAAGGATCCATTAATAGTGGCAATCACAGAGCATACTCAACTCTTAAAATACCGAGAACCATTATGGCTCTGATACCATGTTGAATTTAAGAGAGGAAGTGAGACAATACAAAAAGAAGAATTGTATTGAATGGTGTGATTTACTTACAAAGGGAGCTATCCTATTTATATAAGCTAATAGGAGAAGCAAAGCTATACATAACCAATGTGGGGTTATCCTATTTATACAAGCTAATAGAAGAAGCAAAGCTATACACAACCAATGTGGGACTAAGCCCATATAATACATTAACAAAAACCATTGGGGAGTTGACAATGAGTAAACACAACATAAGAAATGTATATAATATACAGAGTTACATTCTAAAAGTTTTGAATTCATTTCCATGAGAACTAGCAAAATATTGTTCCATGTAGAACTTTAGTAACGCCATGAGTACATTGCTCATGTTAGGGTCGCGTTTGCTAGATATAAAGAGATCATTTTCAGGTTGAAAAGAGACCTGACGGATGCAATATATATATCATTATCTAAAGGTAACAAACAATAATTGGTTCACCTTGTAGTCACCAGTGCTTCAATCTTATCTTCTTTTGTTGGGGTCAGTCATCAGTCCATTCTTTCCACCTCACACTAGTACCACAACCCCTACTGCAATCACCATTGTTTCTCAAAACTATGCTAATATGAGTTTTATAATTTCTTTTAGCGACCATTTAGCAGAACCTATTAGATGCTTTGGAGTACCTTTGATCTCTGACAAGTTAACTGAAAGAGACTGTCAGCCTTTGTTGGATAGGATAATGAACAGAAGCACATATTGGTCTGCGTGACATTTGTCTTTTGCTGGTAGACTTCAACTCATATATTCAGTTCTCTTCAGTATTCAGAATTTTCAGAGTTCTACGCTGATTCTGCCTAAGAAGGGGATTAGTACAGTTGAAAATATGTGCAATGCTTTCTTGTGGAATGGCTCTACAAGGAATGCAAGAGAGGCTACATTCCTCAAGCTTCATTAACTCTGGTTCTCTATGGGTAACATGGATAGAAAAAAAATGTGCTAAGAAGGAGAAGCTTTTGGTCAATAAATGCTCCCTCTGGTTGTTCACGGACTTGGAGGAGAGTCCTCAAGCTAAGATCTATTGCAAGGCCATTGTACACAGACTTTGGGAAATGGAGGGAACACCCATCCTTGGTATGATAATTGGCATCCAGATGAGCCCGCCCTTAATCACTATCTAAAAAGGCTTACTTGTGAATCTACTATTCCTGAGCAAGCTAAAGTTGCCTCTGTTATCAGGAATCATGGTTGGTCCTGACCTCCAACAAGATCTGATGACATGGTGAACTTGCAAGCTTACCTGTGTGATTTATGAGATAATCTTGTTTAGCACCGTTTCACGAAATATACATGACACAAAGCTCAATCTCACCATTAAATTGCATGAGAAGAGAGAAACAAAATATTTTATTTTCATTCAAAGATGAGATAAAGCTTTAGACCATGAATCTGTTATAAATCCGAATTAAACAAGAATTTTTCGTTATTTATTAATTTGGATCAGTTTGCACATGAAAGTTCAAGTTTGCTTGACCTACCAAACCTTGTAAAAAATTTTGGCTGGGCGGTGGATTTAGCCCAACAGTTTCAAAGGAATAATTGGGAAGAGGAATTTTGCAAATTTGGTAAGAAGCTCCGAGAGCTCCTCCTCCGAGAGGTCGAATTCATTGACTACTAGTGAGGTCGTTCCTTGGAGGACGAGTCTGGCCATATTTTGGTGGACGATCGACAAGATATGGCAACGAAGGCTCAGGAAATTTTTTATTTTGCCGAGCTTGAATTTTGGAAAAATCTTGCAAGAAAGTTTAATTTATGCCATTTTTAGTGAGAGAACATTGAGAACACAATTAATATTCATTCATTTAATGGAAATTATGTAAATTATGAATGCAAAGTAAGACGGAAATCAGTCAATCACAATTTCACATTCTTAATTATATTCTAATTAGACGAAATCTATCTTTATTGAGGGGTTTAGTAAATATATTAGATAATTGCTTGTCGGTGCTAGAAAATTCAATCTTAATGTCTGCTTTATGAACATGATTATGAATGAAAGAATGTATAATCTCAATATATTTAGTTCGTTAATGTTGAATTGAATTCTTGGTGAAATTAATTGCACCAGTATTATCACACATAATTGATACGTTATCAAAATGTATGTCAAAATCTTCGAGTTGCTGTTTTATCCACAAAATTTGTGTGCAGCAATTACATATGAGTACATACTCCACTTCACCGTTGATAATGCAATTGAATTTTATTTTTTTGAAAACCATGAAGTTAACATACAACTAAAAAATTGACGAGTACAACTAGTGTTTTTCCTATCAAGCTTACAACTGGCAAAATCATAATTCGAGTATCCAAATAAATAGAATACCACAAGCATAGATCTTGAGTGCCTATCAAATATCTTAAATTTTTCTTAACGAAAATCAAATGAGACTCTTTTGGACAAGATTGAAAACGTGCACACACACAACACTGAGCATAATATTCGATCTACTAGCAGTTAAATATTTTTTTTGATAAGTTACTAGTAGTTAAATATATTAAAATTTCTATCATACTTCTATATTTCTTAATGTCTACATTTTTACCTTTTTAATCATTGTCAATCTTAGTTGATGTGCTCATAGGAATTCCATATGCCTTTGCACCTTCCAAGTCAACCTACTTGATCAAGTACTTTGTGTGGTTTGATTGGTCAACGAAGATGCATTCGTTGATTTGTTTTATTTGAAGTCCAATAAAGTAGTTAAGCTCCCTCATCATAGTCATTTCAAACTCACTTTGCATACATTTATAAAAATTCTCCACACATTTTCTTAGTCTTTCATACCATGCTTTAGGAGTTTGCTTCAACATATAAAAACCTTTGGAAAGCTTATAGATATGGTTAGAAAATTATGGATTTTAAAAACTGCAAGTTTTTCAACATAATCTTCCTTTTCAATATAACCATTTAGAATTTTACTTTTTACATCCATTTGAAATAATTTAAAAACTTTAAAACATGCAAATGCAAACAACATTCTAATAACTTCTAGTGTAGCAACCAAAGTAAAAGTTTCATCAAAATTAATTTATTCTTCGTGATTATATCCTTTAGTTATAGGAGCTTTGTTTCTATTTACTATATCGGATTCATCCATTTTGTTTTTATAAAACCATTTAGTTACAATTACTAAATGACCTTTAAGCCTAGAAACTAAGGTCCAAACCTTACTTCTTTTAAATTGATTTATCTTTTCTTATATAGCAAGAAACCAATTCATCATTTTCAGCCTCTTCATTTGGCTTAAGTTCTATGGGTTAAAAATTATGATCAATTCAATGATTATCACAATATTTTGTAAAGTTTTAATTTTCAATTTTTTTTTCATGATCACTACTTATACTAGTGATTGCAAAGCATTTTTCATTTTGAATATTTATGCAAAAGTTTACAAAACCTTCGTATATTTCATCCTTATAGGCAATAAAGATAACAAAATCTAGAATAGTCATCAATAATAACAAGAACATATTGATGGTCACCTAGACTAATAATCCTAATTGATCCAAGCAAATCCATATGCAAAGTTATAATGGTTAAGAAGTTGAAAAAACATTTTTGGACTTAAAATAAATTCTAGTTTATTTTCCTATTTGACTAGCATCATAAACTTTATCATTTTCAAACTTAATTTTAGGAAGATCAACAACTAAAAAATTATTCGTTGTTGTAGTTCATGATAAGAGTATATAAAGTATTATTATTATTATAAAAAAATATGATTCAAATATAGTTTTTGTACTCAAACAAGAAATATACAAGGATCATGATCTTCTCTATTTGGAAATTGAAATGGAGTCAAGTTTATAGCGAAAGTGAATGTCACATCATTAAATGGAGAATATTTAAATTCAAATGTATCATGATAACATTAAATGTCACCATGAATTTGATTTCTATTTAAATTCTCAATATGAAACGAGCATTAACAGTTATGATGCATGACATTAGCAGTCTTTGCCACGCCATCAACGAAACCCAATGGCTGTCTAACGACAACAAAGTACATGAGGTTTTTGTCATACACAAAAATGCAGGGGAAGTCTTTGTAATAATACAATACCTCAAGAGAGGTGCAAATAATTTACTATCTTCTGTTGTTATCTTCACTCCTTTCTCTCCGTGATCGGTTCGGATCACGATTCTCTCTATTTGGAAATTAAAATGAAGTCAAATTTATGGTGAAATTGAATGACATATCATCAAATAGAAAATATTCAAATTCAAATTTGTTAATGTGGTATTTAATATCACCATGAACTTGACTTACATTTCAATTTTTAAATGGAGATGATCGTAGTCCGATGGGCTCTCCCTTGCACATGTAATCCTCTCTACCTTGTTTTTGTGTCTCTCTTATTCTTTTCAATAGTTGTTTTTAATTTTCTGTTGGACCTCCTACTTCCTTATTATTTCTTCTTTGTTTTAGATGATAAATTAACTAATTATTTAATAGCTCAATTTTAGTAAGTTAGTACTTGTTAAATTATATTTAGATAATTTAAAAATAATTATTACAAATAATAAAAATTTATCATTTTTATTTAAATAACTTTAAGAATTCTAAAAATTATTTACAAAATTATAAAAATTATTTCATAAATTAGTAAACAATTATTAAGGTTATTTGAATAGAAATTGATAAAAAAAATTCAATAAATTATTTTTTGTTAAATTAGTAAGCTATAGTTTAAATAGTAAGTTTTTAACTTACTCAAACTGAATTTATTACATACTCTCTCTGTCCCATATTTTAAATCCATCTTTCTTAAAATAAATGTCTTATATTATTTGTCTACTTTCCTTAAATAGGATACAAAAACCAATAACTTTATAAGTATGCCCTTAATCTCTTATTTTTATGTCACATATAACTCTTGTAGGATTCGCATGTACTTAATTCAACTTTAACTTTGAAGAGTGTCATGGACAAAACAATATTTGCATTAAATTTTATACAAATAGAAGGTGGACTAAAAATATAGGACGGAAGAAATGTATTTTATTAATTTATAATCTAAATACTAAATTTTAAATTAATATATATTTATAGGAGTACAGTAGTACTACACTTGCGCTTTAACTTGGGCCCGGGAGCCCGAACATATGATAGCCAATATTGTCTAAAAGGAAAACCGTATAACAAGTTGAGCTTGGCCCAAATCAAATTAGTGTATTTGGGCATGGTGGCCTTATCCCTCCCTTCCTTTTCCTTTCCCTCTTTTTTCGGCAAACCCATTCCTGTCTCCAATGTTCCTATTAAAACGAATTAAAGACAACTCTTGGCTCTTGCTCTTCTCTTATCAAAGCCAACTAGCACCCCCTGACTCTTGTTGCTTTTTTTTTTCCTTCAAATAATTCCACCAAATTTTCAGGTCACACAAACTCTGCTTTTGTTTCTTTTGAAATGTTGGTTTCTTGCTCCACGGGTAACATTATATATCTCTTACGGCCTTTAGCTCATTTTTTTGGTTTTTTTTTTTTCCGTTTAGTTTGAAGTGTCAAATCACGAGCAAGAGATGTTAACCTCTTAACAAACAAGGTCTAGCCATGTTGAGTTGTTTTGGCCCCAAATTCTTAGTTTGCAAATCCTAAACTCTTCTTTGTTTTCTCCTACATTATGTAAATCAGGAACTTACAGGTTGGTGCAGGATCTTTTTCGGTTGCTTTTAGTGAATGAAACCTAAGAAGTTTGAGAAAAAGAGAAAATTTTAACTTGCGTTGAAAACTTCCACTTTTAGATTATTTCTAGTCTTTATTGAAGTTTGTTTTCTCTAATGTTCTATTAAGTTTTGCTTGTTGTGATTGTTTAATGCATTAATGAATGCAGCGTTTTCACTATCCCATTTCACAAGTCTCTGAATGTAGTTGCAATTAGGGTACTTACCTAAAAGTAATTGGGATGATGAAGATGTAAAGGAGAGCAAAGTCAAGGACTCCTGGGAGGACGAAGATGACAATATCTGGTATGCAACCCGCTCACATTTTTTTGGAGTATAAAAAATGTATTTATGAAAAGTGCTTTAGTCTATTAGGTGTGACCATATTTTCTTGTGTGGGATTCCAGTCTCCTACATGAATCCCATCTCTCTCTCTCTCTTTCTGTGTCTCTCTGTTCACTGGATTAGGGGAAGACAATCCGAGGAATTGACAACTTATATGATTGGGCACTGATTCATCCCTCCATTGCAGGCTTGTTAAGGAAGCTTTCTATAAATCTACTACTGACCAATTCACAAAGAGTGGTGATGAACAATCTCGTAATAATTTCATTCCCAAATCTGAAAGTGACTTCTTAGCATATGCAGAGCTTATTTCATGTAAACTGCGCCCTTATGAGGTTTGTTTGAATTCACTTTGGATCATCTTTGACTATGATAACAGAGAGAAATAAAAGTTAATTATTGGTCATTTTTTTATCCTCATTTTTAATCAATGGCATATTCTCTTTACAAATGAGAATTATGAAATTTGTTAATGTTTAGCTTGGGCTTCATCAGAGTATGATTCAACCTGTGTTGCCTTAGTGTTCATGTCTCGTTTATTGGGTACTATATATATATATATATATGAAATGTTAATTTGTCACAATTTAGACACAAATATGTATATGCACACCTCGATCGTTCCCAATGGCAGTTCGTCCCCAAAATTGTGGGACATAAATTGGTGGTCTTCATTTTTGGTAATACTCCTCCACAAAGTGCAGATTTAAATAAAGTGTCTCCCAATTCATGGCTGGATGATTGACGGCATGTGAGGGCGGTGCGTGAGGACAACTAGTTCGAAGGAGGGTGATGAAATCGGGTTCTATACCGTAGATTTTGTCTTCAAAAGTTAAAATTTAAATCAATAATTTTAGTTAACCTTTCAGTTTTTTAAGAGATTTTTGAATCTCTGCCATTATTTTGGTCCTAAATAATTTAGGTACAATACTATGACATATATGTAATAATTTAGGTTCAATATTGAAGTGTAGCAAGTTAACGTTCTCTATTTTCTATTTTAAATATATCACATATATGTAATATTTTGAAAAATATAAATTATATGATATACATTAATTATTTATATATTGACTTGTATATAACACATAAACATTACATATGTTAGCATTTCAACGCACGTGTTGATCTGCTCTCTTATCGAATTAAATAGCATTACATCTCAATACCAACTGCAAACGCGTGTTGAGATGCTAGTTATTTATTATGAAAAAAAATTGAAATTATTCATTGTTTTAGGAAGTGCAAAAAGATTAAATTTAGGGATCAAATCCAATTACAAAACATTACAAAGTCAACTGATTAAGAGAAAGAAACCCAAAACTTTTTTATTCTGACCTACATAAATAAGAGAGAACAAATGAATTTAAAAACTAAATAATAGATCTGCATAAATGTGAGGATGTAAAAATTGAAAAAAAAATTTCTTTGTTTGCATGAAGGAAAGGACGGGCAGCTAATCAACTCTGAATAAAAAGAAGTGAGAAAAATATAACCTGGAAAGGAAACTTAAATGCTAGACAGTCATAGTTTAAATTTTTATTGTTTCGCAATTTGCCCATATATATAATTAATCAACCTTCCACTGTGATAATTTACATTGTCATTTTGTGTGGACCAAAAGACACTCAATAATACTTTATATATATATATCTTTGAACCACTTAGATGTTATTAAATCATATCTTATATACATAAAATAAAATAAAATAAAAAAATCATGTATATGCACCAATAGTATTTTTAAAAATAAGAAATAGATGATCCACTTACGGAGCATTTATAATGTTCCACAAAATACCTTGGCCTTACTTATTCATCCATCCAAACTAATCAATTATTGTCATTAATTATTATATATATATGATTATTTATTTATTTTTCTAAATATTTAATAGTGCTCTTTCTTCTAGTTTTTACCGTTGATATCCACCAATCAGAGTGATTCTCAGGCTAGGCTAATCATTGGGAAGCTGAAATTAATTAAGTTGTTAATTAGCTAGTGAGCATGCGATGGAGGTCAGCATGCAACAACCTGGTTGGAAGCATAAAATATCAATTAAATTTGGACCATATTGTTGGACCAAAACATATATTTTATTTTATAATCGATTGAAAGAGAAAGGATAACAGAGACTGCTTCTTTAATTAGATTGATCAAAAACATGGAAAATTAATAGGAAAACAACATCAGTACACTGTACACTCATCAGCAAAACTCTAGCTTCTTTCATATGCATATATAATTTGAGCTATACCAAGCCATCATGTGGTTTTGGGGTGAGACTTATGGTTAATGAGAATCCACTCTTGTCATAAGACTAGGTCATGTGAACTTCAAAAGTAAAATTATCATTTCACTTATTATGACTTAGAAGTAAATCGGTAAAAACTGGTTTGAAATTAAAAGGATAAAAATCACACTAAACCTATGGTCTAATTTTGACTCTCCATCGATAGAACATTAACCAGATCATTTGTCAATCACTAATGATCTTCTCTCCATCTCTTCGTTAAAAAAAAGATTCAAAACATTATATTCATGTTTAAAAATCAATACCCTTTAACTCTATTAAATACTATTATCTTTAATCTGTATATTGATTTGAGTGTCGAAATGACCTTCTGGAGATAAACTTTGAGCCCTCACCAAACGACTTCGAAGTTCATAGCAGGTACTTTGATACTTAAAGCCTTCAGATCGAGAAGTGTGATTAGTCTCTCTACAGTTACTCTACCTCCTCGAGGTCCTAACACCACACCTTATACCTTTCTTTGGTGATATACACATTTTAGGCATCTACAAGTCTCAATTAGCACCCAACGTTTCTCTCTTCCTCTCTCTCTGAATTATTAATTTATTATTTTTTCAATTATTCCAACGAAATCAAGAAAATAGAAAATATGGCATTAACATCAAACATTTTTATAAGATTAAATTTGGAAGCTTGATCTGCCTTTACATAGAAAATTATTAGTTGAGGAGATTTCAAACTGGCTTGTTACTCTATCAATCCTGTTTGATAGAAATAAGCTTTGAAATCCTTTCAGTGCACGTAATATCTCAACTTCTGCAGTGAAAATTGCCTTGACAGGTCGATGATCAGACAATTTGGATTCACTTCTTGCATATAGATGTTGTTTTAATCCCTTCCCGTACCAAATTATTCGATCGCACCTGAATGGACAAAAAGAGGTCCATTTATAATAATTATCATGCCTGTATACATATTAACTTAAGGGTAAATTATATTAACCCAGTTGAGATTAGTTCATAGTTATACTTACCTTATTTAGTATCCAAATTATGTATTTACTTGCCTGTTGTTCGTCTGTTAGTCAATTGTTAAAAATCCAGTTAAATTTTATGTCAACTCATCAAAACTTATTGAAAACATGACTTTACCCTTTATAATTTCAAAATCCAGTCATTGTTTGGATACTACTTGAGTAAAAAGTTTGACTGAATTTTGAAATTATTAAAGGTAAAATCAAGTTTTCAATAAGTTTTGGCATAAAATTTGACTATATTTTGAACAACTACTAACGAAAAGCAAACGACAAGTAGAGAAGTGTATATTCTAAAAATTAGATGAGGTAAATATAACCATAAGCTAACCTTAAGTAGTTTAATGTAATTTATTCTAACTTAAATTTACATTTACCTCAAGAAAAAAATAACAAGAAAAAGTTATATTAATGTTACCATGCAGGATTGCGCTTCTTTTTGCCATGAAGGCATCCGTAATAAACATCAGAATTCAGACAATATTTGTAAGTTGGAGCAAATTTGACTGTTTCTTCATGCCAACCTTGGAATAGTTCACCATTCATCACCTCCATGCTTAGCTTCAGACATATACATGTAAAAGTATTGAATTTTTAAATTGTCAATTGCCCAAGTTTATACGTTTGATAGAAAAATTTTAAATAAAAAATTTCTTTTTTTTTATATGCCATAGGAAAATAAAAATAGACCTGATCATTTTCCAGTAAGATATCCCATTGTCGTCTATCTACCAATAATCTTGTTGTTTCTTCTGGCAGGGAAATTCTATAATTTAAATCTCCAAGTAGAATCACCCGACTGCACTAAACAAGGCATAATTAGCTGAGATCACCAAGATATTATACTACGTACTTTCAAAGCAATTCAATTAACTCACTTTTTTTTTTAATTATGGGATAATTAATTAAAGTAATTTTTGTTTTAGAGAAAAAGATCTTTATATCGAAAGAAGCTTAGTCAACGTAGATAAGTGATTTTATATTTTTGGCTACGGCAGGTGGATCAGGACAAATTCAAAGTTGGAAATTAAACTAGCAATAATGGTGCTTAATTAATGGTTATCTATGTGTTATTTCCTTGTTTTAGTGAAAGAAACATTGAGTAATTTAATTTAATTATAAACTTATATATATACATGCATATATAACGAAATGGTTTTGGAGTATTTTAATAAATGAAGTTTGCATACCCAGACTTTTTAACCTAATGATTATTTTCGAGTTATTTTCGAGTTTTCCGGGTTCGATCCTCCTTTTGATTTATCAATATATTAAAAAAATAAACAAATAAATGAAATTTGCGTACTCATGATCTAGAATCTTTCTAGGCAAATCAAGTGAAGGGCCTCTAGGAAAGCTTGATCTTGATAAAATTTCAGAGACATTGGAGTTCCTATGCTTCTCATCCCTTTCGCTACCCCCAGAAGCTAGATGGCTGCACACAAAGCAGAAGCTTGTTTCATGTAACTGAAATCTAACTGACACAGAACCCTGCAAACCAAATACTCCATTTAGAAACAGATCAAAAGGAATATATGATCGATTAATGTTTTCATGAAAATACAAATATATGTTATTTCTATCAGTTTGCTTAAATCCCAAACATCACCATATTCATTGCCAATACTAATAACTCCATAAGTATATATACGAAAAATGGCACGAGAGGTCCATGAACTTTGGATGATCAACCCGTGCTACTACAAATGTGCTATTATTGCTGAATTATAGCAGAATACATTACTATTAAATGAATTTGAAGTTAGCAAGAAGAAAATAAGAATTAGAATTACCTTATTCCCTAGACAGCCCATTACGCCACAACCAACACATGAGACACTTGGATTACGGATGTATGGACGAAGATCACTTCGAACCCAAACAGATATCAATATTCCAACCATCTGCTTACTTATGATGCACCGGAAGTCATTATTGCTTTCAAATTCAATATTTGACTTTCCTTCTCTACTGTCGTCATTATTGGGAGAGTACTGCTTGTCTTCATGTTTCTTCTCTGATCGGCAGCGTATTTTCTTGTTCAAAGCTTCTCTAATCAAGGAATTCCATTTCATGGATACCTTAGTGTTCTCAGAACCTAAAACACTGGATGCTCTAAGCGGCACAATTTCTTGAAACCTATAGAGATAATAAAAAAACATGTACAACTTTTCGAGTTAGTCTCTTTTAAGTTCGACGGTTGGATAAAAATGAAAGTAAAACTTCTTCGGTTTTTCTTCAATTTTTTTATCTGATAATAAAAAATAATTGATTTAAAAATTTTTATTAGTAATTTTTAATTAATTAGTATTTACCCGAGAACATAGATGTCACATGACGTGTTGGACGTATCCAACAACTCCTCCATATCTAAATCTTCATGTGGTGCAATCCCACCAACGTTCCATGTACTAACAAAAACCCTTCAAATTTAACAGCCAGCAAATGAGAGATTTACTCTATAAAGATCGACGAGGATAATTAAAAAATAATAATAATTACATTTAACATGGGGGTTTGTTGCTTACTTGTAGTTTTGTATGTCCCTTTGATGATCAAAGAAGGTGGTCCTAGGGCTGGAAGTTGGTTGATCTAAGCTTGAAATTTCTACCAAGGAGGTTCCCGTGTTGCTTGGAAAATCAGCGACGAAAATATTGCTTCCCAATCTCTTTCGAAGGATCTTGTTAGCTACCAGTCTAGGCCACATGACCTATATAAAAACAGCAAACACCACCACATTATGACCTTAAAAAAAGATAGCTGTGGAAGAAAAGGCTAGAGGAAGAGCTCACTTCTCCTGGGTTTCCTGGCATGGTGAGAGAGGGAGAGAGAGAGAGAGGTAATGTTGGTGGAGGGGAAGAGGATGAAAAGTAAAGAAAGGGTTAGACAGAGAATGACAAAACAGATAAAATGAAATATTGTTAGAGATCATGCTGAGTAATAGTAGATCGAAGAGAGAGACCTCTGCAAGTTGGGAGGGACGAATCGAGCTCTTAAGAGTGACGTGGATGATGATGCATCTTAATATATTAATTAACATTTACATAACATTTAGATCGAAACGAAATTGAGAGAAATCAAAGGAAAAAATATGGAGGAGAGAAATTATTTTTAAAGGTATTTAATAATTATATAAAAACAATAAAAAGTGTAGCTAATATATATATATATTGCAAAAGAATTTTTTCAGTGTATATTTCGAAAATTAAATTTGATTTAAAGCTAGTGCATACTTAGTTTATAGATGAATTTATTTTACAAAAACATATACTAAAACAGATGAGAGAGAAAAACATAAATAAATGATTCACTTAGCAGGCTTAAACGTTTCTATTTGTTGGGCTGGTTTGAAGAGGATATCTTATTCTTTAAGCTGCATGTTGTGCAAGTGGGGGAGAGTGTCCAATCACAAAAGTACACTAGACAAATTGGAAAACGGTTCAACGGATGAGCTGCTCTTGTTCCTACTACTACAAGAAACCATGCTTTTGCTGACATGTAAATAGCTTATTGGCTACCTAACACTCATGATTTCCATGGTTGTTTTCTAATGCAATGTTTTTTTGCTGCCAATTAATAAACTTTTATTTTCTTGGACAATTTGTGTAATTGACCAATTAACTGCAAACTGATAGTTTGATAAATGAAAGTAGCATCTTGGAGAAGTTCTTATCTAAAACTGGTCCATAAAAGATGCATGTAACAAAAATATATCTTATCAAAAAAGGTATGAGAAAAGTAAATTTTTTTTTAATTTATTCAATGATGATATAAATCTTTATACCCTGTATTTTTTTATGAGAGTAGACAATATTTTTCCATCAGCTGGGTACAGTAATTTACTTTGCTAGTTCCTGGAAGCAGCAAAAAGAAAGAAAGAAAGAAATAGTTGGTGTTTTGTTGCAAACTGCTACTTTTGGTAAGTTCTAATAATATATAGTTTTTTTTCTTTCTAAATTTAAAAATTCATTGTGGAAATATAATCAAAACGTCAATTCAAAGATGGATGGCGTCTCTCTTTCGGTTTTATTTTGTTCTGCTCCCCATTCGGGAAGTGCTTCCTAGCTAATGGTTTATTTAAATGTCAATTAACAATGAATATTTGCCTTGCACCCTCTGCGGATCAGCAGATGGGCGGATCTATGTGCATCTTAGTGTGGGCAACTGAGACCTTAAAAACTGAGAAAGAACATATATTTAGGAAGATATTCTAAAACTTTTTTTAGATTTCCCCTTTACTCAAATAGAGAGTGTGAGGGCAATTCAAGATTAAAAAAGCAACTTGACCCCTAAAAGAAGAAAACGGGATAATATTTATATTTCTGAAAAGTTTATTGACAAATATGTAAAAAAAAAAAAAGAAAAAAGAAAAATCGTTTCGATGTAGAATGCTGTTAACCAATAGATTTGTCAACACACAATTCTGTCTTTGTGATAATAATGGACCCAATTTAGATGATGAGAGAAAGTTTGACCTATGGTTTTTTTGGTGATTTCTTCTCGATTATAAGTTATATTACTCAATGCTAGCAAATGGATATTCTGATAACTATGAGAATCAACGTTAACAACTACTCTTTATGTTAATTAAGCTTTTGCCTACTCCTAAAATAGAAGATGAAACATTAGTTTGATGATGAATATGCTGATAGCTTTTATTGAAGGCCAATGGGCAATATCTATAAAATAATGAGGTTTTTAGCTGAAAAATGTGGAGGTAATTTTCTCCTTATATCCCCATCAAGGTCACCATCATCATCATGAATGCCATTATTCGCACACTTCAACGACACATCCTCCTTTCCAATTAACTTTTTGATAGTGGGGTTGGAGTTTTTTGTGGCCTTGGTTATGAAAAGGGGTTTAATTGTATTTTGGGAGGAGCTAATTTATGGTTGGAAAAGAGATTGAGTTTGGAATCGATAAGGTCTTGAATCTCGTTGCGGAGCCTAAAGTTTTCTTCAGGGTCATAGCCAACTTGTTGGTAGAGCACACAATAATTAGTGAGGTCATAATGAGGAGGAATTGGGTTAGGCAAGCTTTTTGGGGCTAAAGGACTAAGCTTATTACGACTGATCAAGCAAGTCAAGGTTTGTGAAAGGCTCATATCCAAAGGGGTGTAGCCGTTTTGGCCTCTTTCAGTCCACCTATTGCCTTGCCAATGTGGTTGGTGCTTCCACTCTCGCTTTTGAATTACATCCCTCATAAGTGGCCTATTTGGTGTTCTTTACTTGGAATAATTGCATTTTCAACTCTTTTACCTCCTCAGATTGGATTACTCTCGACACCACAAATTAATTTGAGGTTGCTCACCCTTATTGTCAAGTCAGCTATTGTGTTGATCAAGAAGTGTTTGAGCTCTTGCATTTCTTTCTTTTTCTCTTGTTGGGCTATTGCTTCCACTTCCACTCTTACCATTGCTTGAACCATATGTTGGGTTTGAGACTTTTAAAAGATAAAAGTGGATTTCGAGAAAACATGTTTTGCAAACCTATCAAATGGTCCAAACCTACATGATGTGCATGAAAAAAGAAGGTTCAGTTAAGGTTCACGTGTCTGTTCGTGAGACTTGTTTGAAGCCCATAACTTCCTCTTTACCAATCTCAGTTTTACTCCGATCATATATTAGGCCTAGACTGCTTTTCTTTTTTAAAAAATGATTTTTCAAAATAAGAAAGCACAACATTTTTTTAGTCTAAGCCCATCCCATCATTAGATTTGAATTCACTTGAAATTGGTTTTAGTTAGTCCACACAAAAATCACAAATATATTCGAAAGGTAAAAAATTAAACAAAGATCACCTTCTTAATCGAATCCTAAATTGTTTAAGTCTTAGTGGTTTTGAGGGTGAATTTGTAAAATACTTGTCTAAAGAAAAATTCAGGGGTAACAACACATATGTGGGGTCAAATGTAACTAGTGAGAATAAATATAATTTATTTTGGATCACCTGTTAGAAAAAGTATGCGTTTTACGCTAAAGTAGTTTAAAACTTAGTGGTTTTGAGGGAAAAATTGTAAAATACTTGTGTAATGGATGAGTCGGGGGTATTGGCACGTTCGTGGGGTCAAATGTGATTAGTGGGAAATAACAAAATTTACTTTAGATCACCGGTTAGCAAAAGTGTGCATTTTAGACCAGTATTTTGAGAGGCGTACGCGTTGGGCAAGGCGTTGGCGTGTAAGCCCCGAGGTGTTAGGGTGTAAGTCTTTTGAATACGTTGGAGTGTTTCAAAATTTTAATAAAATAATAATAATAATTTAATTAGAATAATAAAAATAAAAATAATTTTAATTAATTAATTATTATCAAAATTTAATACTTTACTAACTCTCTATAGCGTGATAATTATAATTTTATAAATATTATTATACATTTATATATAAATTATATGAAGTATAACTTATATTTTTATATTGTTTTAACTTGTAAGTGATTAATTAAATAGTTTGTAATTATTACTAGACTAGATAACATGTAATATATATATATATATATATATATATATATATATATATATATATATATATATAAAGTGTAATGATATCACAATAAGAACATTAGCTTAGTGGTTAAGATCTATGACCTTTAGGTCATGGGTTTAAGCCTTTTTAAAAAAATTTCACTGGGCGAACGCCCAGTAAACAAAATGCCTAAATGAGGGTTCCCTGGGGCGTTTTTGGTCCGCCTTGCCCTGGGACTCGCCCCTGGCGTGCCCCACCAGCGCCTTTTACTACATTGTTTTAGACTAAAATAGTTCACATTTAACGGTTTTTAGGATGAATTTATAAAATACTTGTCCAATGATCAATATATATATATAGACACACACACCATCAATAATGATTTTTGTTTTATTTCAAGTGCATGATACGATTATCGAGGATGAAGCCGAGGGTGACGAGGACCTCATACACACCGATGATAAAGATGAGTCCTAGCATTCGTGGCACTAACATGACTCCTTAGATCCTCTTTGTGTAAATCCATAATTTTTGTTTGAGAATATTATATATTTCTTAGATTTATTTATGTTGTATGTATATTTGTGTTGGGAACATATTTCGTAATTATTAATGTTAATATCATTAGGATTTGATGCTTTATGGTATTGATTGATCCAATGAAATTTGAACAAATTTTGAAGAGGTTATTAAGGAATTTAAAAAATAATAATTATAAATATCAGGGACGGGATTTGCAACGGAGATCCGTCACTAATAATACGATAAATTTACAAAAAAAAAATAAATATATACTGAGCAACGATATTAGATATAGGATGTCCTCGTTGATTATTGGAAAAACGTTTAATAAAATATAGAAAAAATGTATTAGTGACAAGATCTATAATGGGTATTCCCTGATCAAATTAAAATAATAATATAATTATGGTCACCAATGTAGTATTTATACATCAACGACGGGCTATACTGTCACAAACCTGTCGCGGATAATCATATCAGCGACAAGTCATCCTGTCGTTGATAATGTCTATCTACGATGTCTAGTTTAGCGATAGTGATCTACGACGAGATCCCTTCGTATATGACTTTGAACGACAAGAGTAAGACTTTTAGCGATGGTATATGCCATCACAAAAAGCCAATCTTTTCTTCTAGTGCATTACCTATCTTCATTAAGCTGAAGACGTCAAATTTAGGCTTGGGATTCTCCTAGAAGTCTTCACCTCAAAAGGCTCATATTTTGGATGAAGAAATATTTTTTCTTCCATTCATCGATGGAGCTTAAGGTACCTTTCCCCATCGTTTTTGCCTTCCTTTAACTAAGGTAATACTAGCCTATAACAACCCATCTTGAGTTGGCCACTCTCGAGACAGTATCATCACATTTTGAAAATCCCAGCACGACACATATATGTAACAATAAAAATAATACTAATAAAAATTCTTTTACATCAATCCTCAACCCTTAACAGGGGAGATACATCAATATAATATGGAATTAAACATTTTACACAACGTAATATGCATGAATATTTACAAATAAATTTTTATTTTATTTTCTCATTAGTCTGAGGATGTTGACACGTACGTGGCTTACAGAAAATGAATTCATTTGAATCTCAACTCACCAAACTATTTGTCCTGCCTGCTACCTGAAATCATTGTACAATAAGGGGTGAGCTTCACATGCTCAGTAAATTAAATTTACTAGAAGTACTCAATCTGTATAAACAGTCCTTCAATATTAAATCAATTACATCTAATACAACTTGATACTAGCATTCCATTATCACTATACATATTATAAGTATCATTCTCTATCAATCTCTTCTTCTTATTTATTGGTTCATCTTAAGACCATCAATTATCTCATAATTACCTCGCAATGAGGTTCACATCATAAAGTCTACCATTTAGATGGTTCTTATCATGTCATACTTCTAGATTTCTTTCTCACCATAACTGTCTCTCTGTGAGACTCATTCATCTATAAATAATTGCACAATAACACATAACACATCAGCATTTCAATGATGCAATCAATATTTTAAAACAAATGCAATGCATGAATTATTATCAGGGAACGTCTTCCCACATGTCGACATGTTTTTATCTTAGACTGGCTGCCTTCTCGGTTCTTTCATTCTCATTTAGACCGGCTGCCTTCCCGGTTCTTTCATTTTTCATTAGATCGACTGCCTTCCTGGTTTTTTCATTTTTCATTAAACCGACTACCTTCCCGGTTCTTTCATTTTTCATTAGACCGGCTGCTTTCCCGGTTCTTTTCTTTTATTTAATGCATATGCATATGAACAATGATATAAAATATACATCTGAACAATAACATAAAAAAAAAAACAAACATGAATTCAAATATTTAAATTGGTTATCCTGATTTTTTTTCTAAAATTATATAAAAATTTCCATTAAATTCCTCTCATCATACATCCCATCAAATCATCCATCAAAATTTGTCGAGATTCACTAAATTTCATCTCCTCATAATTCGTATCAAAACATTAACCCTAGCTCGTCAAGAATTTCACTTGTTGCTTTTATTATTCAATCAACTTATTATTCCAAAAATATTAATTCTCACCTAATAATTTTCTACATGTCCAAAATTCCTATCATACCTATAAATCAATTTTTTTCATCTATCACCAAATTATAAGTTAATAATTTATTTTAATATTATCACTAGATATTTGATCTTTATTTAGATTACTTAAAGTAAATCTAACTCACCACGTAGCATTTAAAGCTACCTGTGGATCACCTCCTTGCCTTTCCCGTTCCTATCAGCAATTTCCCCCGGTTGCTGATCATCAACACCTTCTGTTTTTTTGATAGCTTCCCGTGACTTTCTATAAAATTCTTCCGTAAACCTCTTCAAAATTTTGCTCTTTCAACATTTCTTTGAATCCCCAAGTGTTTCAAGAAAACGAGTGATTTGAAAGAAAAATAAAAGAAATTCGGTAAGTAAAAATTTGCGTTTACATTATATATATAAGTAAAATTTGTAACTTTAGCAGCTCAACAGCAACTGCAACTCTCAGCATATTACAAAGCCTCCACGTTTAAAAAACGTGGAGGACATGCATGGTTGTCACCTGCTGCCACGCTTTGGTCTTTTTTTTTCTTCTCTTTGTTTTTCTTTCATGCTATCACGAATATTTTTTTTTTCAAAAGAATTATTTTATTTGATATTGAATCCTTCACATATATATTATTTTAATTTCATGTCATATTTATTAAATTACTTCTTTACCCTTACTTTATGATTATGGGTATTACATAGCCCTCTTCAAAATTTTTGTTCATTTCGAAGACATTCTTAAAAATGTCACAAGTAATGAAGGGCCTCCCTATAAACAAAATCAACTAACGTACTAATGGAGTTTGGTAGCAGCTAGGTCAAAGTGATGTTGATCGAAGAAGTTGAAAATCTTCTAAGGAGGGGGTGGATAGAAAACTCGAGAGCGTCTAAGAGAATGTCAGTATATAATCAACATCTAGTAGAGTAAACCAATAGGAAGGTCATCGCAAGCCCTATCACATGCATTTGGGGCCTAAAGAGTAAATGAGGAAGGTACGTATGGCATAGCCACAACAAATAGATTCCAAGTGGCCTTCCCTGATAATACTAATCTCCTTTCTAAGTGCCCACATATTGTCCTAGGCAACGATGTTTAGAGAATCCTTCACCTCGACGATGTGCTATCAACTAGAAGAAGGGCCACACTTTGTCTAACTGAGCAGGTCAAAGCCGAATGACTATTGATCGAACTACCACTATCACTATTACTTCAACTATTCCTAGGACTTCCGTTGTTACTAGACATTTGCGAAAGTTAAGTAAAAAGGGAAGTTTAAGCTCCTACCAAGGAAAAAAGGAAAAAGAAAGCGAAAGATGAAAACCAACAATCTACTTCTTATAAAAAGTCTTCAACAGTCCAAGTCACTGGAAATGAAGGGCTCTAATCGTGTCCCTTCCTTTCCTAAATCAGGGAAAGCCACATGGCAAGAAAAAGAGGGTTATAGAATATCGTATTAAGTAGATGAATGGTTAAGATTTTCGCTTCAAAATCCCACCAAAACACACCTAAGAAACCCTAGATTCTTCTTAAAACCCTAAAAGATGCCACGTTATGGAAAAATGTCAACTCAACTCGATGTAGTCCAAAACACCTTAAAGGTGACCCTTGAAGAACGCCTCTATAGGAGCTTTAGGTGATGAAAACACTTGGAGAAAATTTCAAGAAAGAAAACATTAGGATTATAACCATCTCATCTAACATAACTTGGTGATCAAGACAAAGTCTGACCTTCCTTAAGCGAGGTACCACCCTACTTGGGGAATGTATAGAAAAATAAGACATAAATATCGATTGCAAGAAAACATTGAGGTAATGATCATCTTGGCTGACAAAGCTTAATGACCAATGTAAACATCGAGCTCCACTAGATAAGGTGGCAAGGAGCTCAGAATACTTCTAGCTCGTAGCTTCATAAGAACTTAAAATACCAAGCTCTCTTTTATGAGAGAAGACAAGGAAGGTAGGGGCTCAGACCACTTTCAGCTCGTAGATCGGTAAGAACCTGAAATACGAAACTCTCTTAGATGCGGATGTCTTAAGACCAAACCACCTTCAGCTTGTAGCTTGATAAAACATATCAATAACAAGCTCAAGACCATGGACTCAACAAGCTTGTAGATTGGTATAATCGTTGATACCGCTCACCTTGGTAAAATCTAAGGCATCGAGTTATCCACGTCGAGGAGCTCGCAAGCTAGCTCAATCATAAGATAACTTGGTAATATTGATAACACCGAGCTGACACGAAGTAAGAGGGACCTTCAAAGGGTTGGACCTTGACCTTTCTTAGCCAATGAGACCTAACACTATTTCCTTAGCCAAAAAAATTAGCTTAAGTTAATGGAGGACATCTAATGTGGGCAAAAATCCAAACTAAAGATTGACATGTGACAACCACTAAGGAGAAATGGATAAATTCGTGTGGTAAGAACATGAAGTAGCAAACCACACAGCAACATGTGGCCCTCAATGAGGGCAAAATTGTAACCTTATTCTTAGGGGCAAATAGGTAATTTTGTCTTGTAAACCCTAATCAAAATATATACACTGGTTATGTAAGAATAGAAAATTAGAGATTGAGAAATATACAATTTCCTTACTAAACTCTAATTCCTCCATCATATAAAGAGGACACCAGACCAATGTTTTTAAAAGTGAAGGTGTTGGGTGAGACATTTTGCCTCGAGGAGTTGGGACGTAAGTCTTTTGAATCTGTTGGGGCGTTTAAAATTTTTAATAAAATAATATTAATTAATTAATTAGAATAATAAAACAAAAATAATTTAAATTAATTAATTAATTATTATCAAAGTTTAATACTTTATAACTCTCTATAGTGTGATAATTATAATTTTATAAATATTAATATATATTTATATATAAATTATATGAAGTATAACTTATATTTCTATATTGTTGTAACTTGTAAGTGATTAATTAAATAGTTTATAATTATTATTAAACTAGATAACATGTATTATATATTTATGAAGTGTAATAATATCACAACAATAACACTAGTTTAGTGGTTAGGTAATTGGTTTAAGCTTTTAACGTGCATTTTTTTCCTAAATTTTAAGTTTTTAAAAAAAAACTTCACGGGGCATACTTGGGGGTACGCCCCAAGGCAAAAGGTGAGTCCCAGCAAAAGGAACGCCCAACCTTTCACGTCTTGAGGTGTTTTCAAAACACCTCGCCTCTGGACGCGCCTAGAAGCCGCCTTTTAAAACACTACTCCAGACCAATCAACAAGTATCTTATTCTTCTACCTTTCTCTCAATTCATCCAAATTCTCTCTAGAGTTTCTAACTCATCGACATAATCTTCTTCGGAGAACTAAACTTAGAGAGTCTTTTCAATTTCAAGTTTTAGTGCGAGCATTGCTCATGAGACCATCCGTTCAATTTTCAACATCAACAAAGTCAAATTAAAACTGTTGGTGCCAAAAACTACCGATGCTGACGTAGCCTGGAAGCTGACGTGGCCTGAGTGGGGATTTGGCCTGAGTGTGGACTGTAGCCTGGTTGAGGACTCAGCCTGGGTGAGTACTTGACCTGAGTGTGGACTTGGCTTGGATCCTGCACAAGTGATGGGCGAACTGCTGTTGGTGCTGACGTGTCCTGGGAATTGGTATGGACTGGGCCCTGCGAGCTAATCATGGCTTGGGCTAGGATTCGGCCTGCGAGAGGACTCGGCCTGGGCCCTGCATAAGTGACAAGAATGAAGGCCATCGGAAGGAAGGGAGGGGGAGACCCTTGAGGGCACTCCGATGCTTAAGTCAGCAAATATTTAAGAGAAAAGCCGAGGGTTCGAAAGAGGAACCGAGGGCCCAAGTAATTCAAGTGTAAGTGTGAAAAAGTGTCTCTGTTCTGAAGTCCATACCTTAGCCCATTTATAGTCGTTTGCCAGTGGAAAACATGATTACAAGCTCAAGAGAGAGAGTGATGTAGGGTGGCGGTAGTGCGGCCATAAGGTGGCTGATGGCAGATGTAGGTGAGTGGGTGCTGTAAAGTGGTCGCAGGTTGGCTGTATGTCGGCCATTTGCATAGTGTAGCTGTTGGGCTACTGTTGGTGCAATTGCAGGGCTATGGGTCTAGCAGGCCCCGTTCTTTTTGGGCCAGGAGACTTTACTAGGCCGGAGAGTGCATGGGCCGGTTATCTGGCATAGGCCTTTTGCTGGATTGGAGTACCCAGTTGGGCTTGGGGTTTGTTTGGGCCGGTAATGAGCCGCTCATTGGACTGGAGTATCTGGAGGCTTATTTTGGGCATGAGTATTTTGGGCCACATCATAGGCCCCCCGCTTCCTGGAGTACCTTTATGTGCTTTAGGAAGTACTTTGTGGGCTGGGCCCCCCATGGATGCTGAGTGGGTTCGCCTGTGGAGGTGGATCGTTGCTTGTGGGAGGCGGAGGGTCACCTGGGGAGGCGAAGAGCCTTCTCAGGGTGGCGCGGTCAAGCGGGAGCTTGAATGACGTTCCTAGGGAATCGAAACATCATTCTCGAAAGGCGAGAAGTCGTTTGGAGAAGTGAAGAGTTCTTATCAAAAACTGGAGAATCGTGTCTTTTTCCGTTCCCTGCATTTATTACCTCGTTAAGTGCGTTTTCCCTTCTTATAAATAGGGTCCTCTGACACCTTTTGTTTTAAGCAGAAACAAGTGTGATTTCTGAAATGAGGAGAGAAAAGCATTTTCTGAGGATAACTATCACGGTGAGAGTTTGAAATTGAGGTTCGGGTTTCTTCCTGACTTCGAGTGGGGGCATGGGCTTCTTCCAGACTCCGAGTGGGAGTCGGAGGAGGAGTTGAGCCATGTCTCTGGATGGAGGGGCCTTCACGTCCTGGCCTGCTAGGAACAGAAGAGGAAGAGGGGTGTGGCTGCATGCTCCTAGGAAGCTGAAAATAAGGCTGCAGCCTCTCTTCCGGTGGCTCTTTTGGTGGCAGTGAGATAAGGGGGATCGCGGTTACCCTTTTCTTGCAAGCTGGCGAGGGTTCTCCTATACCTGGGGCTGATCATAGTCCGCGCTTTCAGTCTCAGGTTCTGCCCAAGAAGTTTTAGAGTGCTTGCCAAGAGCTCTTTAGCCTGAAGGGGGAGGAGAAGCTTTCTGACCTACGCTTTCTGAAATATTTTGGTTTCCATCATCTTCTTTGTACTTCGAGGCCGTTAAGGTCCTCTTTCATTTGTACTTCGAGGTCATTAGTTGTAAATGGTTATAATCCATTAATAAATTATCCCTTTTTTAATATTCCTGCCTTCATATGAATTTCTTTCCTTTTTATACTTCTACGAATTTGATGGAAAATTTATCGAATCGAGGGGGTCCAAAGCCCCCGTTTTTGGCGATTCGATCGAGCACTTATAGGGACTCGGATTTCCTGGAAGGATTCGACCAAGCTTTTGATGGGGCTCGATTTTCTTAGAGAATTTTGCCGAGCGTGAGCAGAGCAACTCATTGGCTTGGACTTTTCTGGAGATTCGACCGAGCGTTGACCGGGCTCGGATTTTCTGGAGAATTTTGCCGAGCGTAAGCAGAGCAGCTCATTGGCTCAGACTTTTTCGGAGATTTGACCGAGCGTTGGCGGAGCTTGGATTTCCTGGAGAATTTTACCGAGCGTGAGCAGAGCAGTTCATTGGCTCGGACTTTTCTAGAGATTCGACCGAGTGTTAACGGGGCTCGGATTTCCTAGAGAATTTTGCCGAGCGTGAACATTGCAGCTCATTGGCTCGGACTTTTCTGGAGATTCGACAGAGCGTTGATGGGGCTCAGATTTTCTGGAGAATTTTGCCGAGCGTAAGCAGAGAAGCTCATTGGCTCGGACTTTTCCGGAGATTTGACCGAGCGTTGGCGGAGCTCGGATTTCCTGGAGAATTTTGCCGAGCGTGAGCATTGCAGCTCATTGGCTCGGACTTTTCTGGAGATTCGACCGAGCGTTGATGGGGCTCGGATTTCCTGAAGAATTTTGCCGAGCGTGAGCATTGCAGCTCATTGGCTCGGATTTTTCTGGAGATTCGATCGAGCGTTGACGGGGCTCGGATTTCCTGGAGAATTTTGCCAAGCGCGAGCATTGCAACTCATTGGCTCGGACTTTTCTGGAGATTCGACCGAGCATTGACTGGGCTCGAATTTCTCAGAGAATTTTACCTAGTGTGTGAGCACATGTGCACACACTCAGACTTTGGTGTGCGCGTGCTCTCTTGGCCGTGCACACAGTTGTGCACGGATTCAGGAGCTGTGTGCACTAGTGTGCACTAAAGTTTGGGCAAGGCTCAGACTTTGGCCGAGTGCATGAGCACATGTGCACACCCTCGGACTTTGGTGTGCGCGTGCTCTCTTGGCCGTGCGCACAGTTGCGCACTAATTCAGGAGTTGTGTGCACTAGTGTGCACTAAAGCTTGGGCAAGGCTCGGACTTTGGCCGAGCACATGAGCACATGTGCACACCCTCGAACTTTGGTGTGCGCGTGCTCTCATGGCCGTGCGCACAGTTGCGCACTGATTCAAGAGCTGTGTGCACTAAAGTTTGGGCAAGACTCGGACTTTGGCCGAGCGCATGAACACATGTGCACACCCTCGGACTTTGGTGTGCGTGTGCTCTCTTGGCCGTGCGCACAGTTGTGCACTAATTCAGGATTTGTGTGCACTAGTGTGCACTAAAGCTTGGGCAAGGCTCGGACTTTGGCCGAGCGCATGAGCACATGTGCACACCCTCGGACTTTGGTGTGCGTGTGCTGTCCACTACGCCGCTCGGCCGTTTGCACTTAGTATTCACTGGGACAGGGGCATGTGCACTACGGCGCTCGGCCGTGTGCACTTAGCATTCGCTGGGACAGGGGCATGTGCACTACGGGGCTCGACCGTGTGCACTTAGTAACCGTTGGGACAGGGGCATGTGCACTACGGCGCTCGGCCGTGTGCACTTAGCATTCGCTGGGATAGGGGCATGTGCACTACGGCGCTCGACCGTGTGCACTTAGCATTTGCTGGAACAGGGGCATGTGCACTACGACGCTCGACCGTGTGCACTTAGCAACCGTTGGGACAGGGGCATGTGCACTACGGTGCTCGACCGTGTGCACTTAGCATTTGCTGGGACAGGGGCATGTGCACTACGACGCTCGACCGTGTGCACTTAGCAACCGTTGGGACAGGGGCATGTGCACTACGGCACTCGGTCGTTTGCACTTGAAACTCTAAAGTGTGATGCCTGGTGTCAGATGGCTTGGCATCACAACAGATGAGTTCTTTACACTTCTTCGCTTCTATTGTAGCGAGAGATTGTGGTTTCCCATGGACGGCGCCAATCTGTTGGTGCCAAAAACTACCGATGCTGACGTAGCCTAGAAGCTGACGTGGCCTGAGTGGGGATTTGGCCTGAGTGTGGACTGTGGCCTGGTTGAGGACTCGGCCTGGGTGAGTACTTGACCTGAGTGTGGACTTGGCTTGGATCCTGCACAAGTGATGGGCGAACTGCTGTTGGTGCTGACGTGTCCTGGGAGTTGGTATGGACTGGGCCCTGCGAGCTAATCGTGGCCTGGGCTAGGATTCGGCCTGCGAGAGGACTCGGCCTGGGCCCTGCACAAGTGACAAGAATGAAGGCCTTCGGAAGGAAGGGAGGGGGAGACCTCCGAGGGCGCTCCAATGCTTAAGTCAGCAAATATTTAAGAGAAAAGTCGAGGGTTCGAAAGAGGAACCAATGGCCCAAGTAATTCAAGTGTAAGTGTGAAAAGGTGTCTCTGTTCTGAAGTCCATACCTTGGCCCATTTATAGTCGTTTGCCAGTGGAAAGCATGATTACAAGCTCAAGAGAGATAGTGATGTAGGGTGGCGGTAGTGCGGCCATAAAGTGGCTGGTGGCAGACGTAGGTGAGTGGGTGCTGTAAAGTGGTCGCATGTTGGCTGTATGTCGGCCATTTGCGTAGTGTAGCTGCTGGGCTACTGTTGGTGCAATTGCAGGGCTATGGGTCTAGCAGGCCCCGTTCTTTTTGGGCCAAGAGACTTTACTAGGCCGGAGAGTGCATGGGCCGGTTATCTGGCATGGGCCTTTTGCTGGATTGGAGTACCCAGTTGGGCTTGGGGTTTGTTTGGGCTGGTAATGAGCCGCTCGTTGGACTGGAGTATCTGGAGGCTTATTTTGGGCCTGAGTATTTTGGGCCACATCAAAAACTTAATTATATAAAGAAGAGAAAAAACATTTAATTAATTTAATAACATATCAATTATTTGGGAAAAAATTCTTATTTATGTAAAGTGTGAATTATTTGTCTGTAAATGTTTTACACATTAATCCGTCTTCTGTACATATATTATAGATGTGTAGTGTGTGTGAAAGGGGACAAACTTTGGTTTCAGCCAGATGAATAACGTGACCTAGAGCCAGCGACGCCGGCAAAAGCTGGTGTTATATGCCGAATTAAGAAGAAAGACTAGAGAATCCTGGGTGTGTCATGGATATGATTAAAAATTAGCGTAAGACCTTGGAATAGTATCTAACCTAATCTTGAAAAAGTTTCAATTTTTAAAATATCAAGTGCATGTGTTACAATCCCACATCAAATATAAAAATTATTCTTTTATCATATATTCCTTTAAAATTTATATTATATGAATATCTTGCAAGTGGGTTGGATTTTATAAATATAGAAGGACCATTTTTGATAGTGATCCCTCTCTCTCTAACACAAAATAATTCGGACCAAAATATAGTGCTCGTCTTTCTTTTGTAGTTTTAACTTTTAACACTCCATATAATATGATTGTATTCTTGTTTGCTTCAATGCAGCTTTAAAGAAAATCAAGACAAGATTCACGTCGTTAAATTAAATAAAAATATCTTCATATAATGGTATATCGTTTCCAAAATTATTGCCGAGTAAGGAACTTCTAAAATTATTTATATTTTTTATTTTTCAGTTAAGTGGGAGACTGATAAATTATTTAATTTTTTTTTCATTTTGAAAATCAAGGAACTAACCTAAGGTTTTGATACTAATAAGTGTTTTCAGAAGCGAAAGTGTTGATGAGACGTTTTACCTCAATGAGGTCGGACGTAAGCCTTTTAAAACTTTTAAAACGTTGGAGTGTTTTGAATAAAATAATATTAAATAAATAATAAAATGATAAAAATGCTAAAAAAATTGAAAAAATGTAAATAAATTAATTACAAACATCCAAACAAGGCGAAGTGTTAAGGCAACAAAAATATCTATTTTCTTTTTAATCTGAATTACAAACATCCAAACAAAGCTTTTATTTTATTGTGTTTGGCAAAAGTGATGAAAACTTGTTTTTCCCTCTAATGCAATTTTCCAACATCCAAATAGGACTTGTCTATTCTTCTACCAAAAATCATGACAGCTCCTCCTTTCTCTTTTCCTATTAGCGCTAGATGTTACAACTCTTCTTTTATCTCGTCAGATCTATCATTACTTGCCTCGGTGGAAATAGCTGTAAAGGTTCAAAGTTGAACTTTGCTACTGTTAAGGCATCACAATAATTTCCATTATGTAGACTTCCTTTGACTCATCTCTCTACCTTTTCCTTATCTCTTTTTTCTCTCTTGTTTCATTTATTTGCAATTTTCTATCTCTTTGATCTAAAGCAGTAAGATTGGTTAATGGTTAAGGTTTTTTTCTCTCTCAGAAAATGGGAGACTCACTCTCTCTCTTCGAAAAACCAGAAATAAATCCGACCACTCATGGATATTTCAGGCGACAACCGCTGTTTGGAGGAGGTAAATCCGTTCTTTCTTTCTTTTCCCTTTTCCCTCTCTCTTCAGTCCTAGTCATTTTTTGTTGTTTTTAAAAAAACATTCATTAGGCGTATGCCTAGATGTCTGGTGCGTAAAAAACACACGCCCAACAAAGGAAACGTCTAACTTTCAACATCTCGAGGTGTTTTTATGCCGCCTCGCTTCTAGGCGCGCCTCGAAACCGCCTTTCAAAACACTGATACTAACTAGTGACAACCAACAAATCAACAAGCAAAACCAACAAGTTTAAATACAAATATAATTTTTATAACTTAGTTCACGAGGTAATTCAATATCAAATATGTCCTAATTTTCAAGTATTACTTACCTATCTATAGATTCCTTAGATTAATACTCATTTATTATGAAATAAAAGGGTAGTTTAATTATTATACCTATGGGCTATGGTCCACCTAACTTCGTCTGCTGCGATCTAACTGTAGACCTTCTTTCCTTCCTCAACTGATAGCCACCGTAACACTACTACTTCTCCTCTAAAACCTTTCCTTTCAACATCTTTACAACTTCTTCAACTTACAACAATGCCAACATGTTATAAAGCTTTGGTGTTTAGAGACGATTTCACATAACCTTGTGTTGATTGGGTCTGAGGACATATGAAAATAATGCTAGCAAACATCTACTGTTTGGATTAAACTAAACAAATGTAATAAAAGACTTATTTTATTTAATACAGAGACTACTCACACAAACATACTGGATAGACTTTCAGACTCTACTTCATTCGAACTAGGAGTTTAGAAAAGCATCATTACAAACTCTCTCTCTAAAATAAGATAGCTTGACTTTCTCTGAAAATTGAATGTCTAACAAGACGCAACCCATGCCCTTTTATAGGGGAAAAGAGTGGACTTCAAACTCTGACTTAAAACATATTGCAATAACATATAAGGTTCTTTGTCCTATGCTACAATATCAAGGATAGACATTATTAATATTATTATAGTAGATATCAAACTTATTTAACAATGTTACAGTAGATGTTAAGGTTCCATGTGAACTTTTGTAGATAACTCTTGTGCTGACAATAAGCTTCATGTGAATTCCTGTAGACAGATTTTGTGCTGGCAATTTCTCTTTCGTTGCTTTTAGTCTTCCATCATATTCTCGATATTTTACGACTCCTAATCTGTAAGATTCTACCACTATTGATTAGATCATTCTCTCTCCAAGTCATTGCTTGCACATGGAGGCTTTCATAGAATCTTTCCAGTTGTGCTTTGCACTCTTTTCGTATATCAATGGTCATATTTATGATGCTGGATTTGTAATCATTTGTTCCAAGTTTATTTTTTGGATACTTTATTCACATCCTTCTTTGAAAAATTATTCTGTTGGTAGTCACATATGTCTTCCATTGCGCTTACTATCTTTGTTCTAGCATACTTCGCTTTTAATTTGGGGATGATTTTTTTTCTCTTTCTTATAGTGTTCTTTTATGCAATAAAGGATACGGTAATTTTCTATGCAACCTAATAATATGAAAGCTTGAGATAAATGTTAATCTATCACCCCATTCTGGTGAAGTAATAAAGATTTTCAAGACAAATTTGTTTCATTCAAAGTGCTCATATTTCCATTGAAATGAATCTTTTATAATTTGAAGAAAGAATTGAAAAATCGCTTTAAGGTTTTCTCCCCAAAATGTCACTCTTCTTACAAGGCCTAGCTTAAATAGCCAAGCTGCCATGTAAGTAAGACAACCTGGTGTTAGATTGAATCACTTATTTTTTTCTTCGATCATTTGGTATATTCCATGATCTATTATTAATTTTTCATGAAGATCTTTGTAGATTTGGAGTCATTCTTTCATAGGTGTAGGAATAATTGTCAATATTAAGTTCTTTTACATCTTCAGGCATAAGATCCGACACATTTTTTAGAACAGCCTCTCTTTGGTATATGAACAATACCTTATCAAAGGTTAGATAAGGTATATAATAAGAAGATATTACTATTCTCTTTTTCTCAACATATTCTTCAATTTTTTTTCCATGTTATTGAACTAATAGTAGGATCCATACGTATGCTCAAATCGTTTGTCAAGTTGTTGAATGTTTGCTATACCATATCTATTCTAATGATTAATCCAATATCTTTTTTTTTTTTTTTTTTTGCATTCTTCAGTAAATATTTTAACCATTTTACGAACTTTACCTTTTATAGAAAAGTCATGACATAAAAGAAGTGTTTCAATTAACTTTCTTATTTGAGTTATCATAACCTTTTGGGATCGTATTTCTACTCCATCAATGAGTAGTTATACTACCTTCTCGTCTTCTTGATTGAAAGAATCCTCAACCATTCATTTGAGTAAGAGAATATACCCTTCCTTAGAACTTTGAGATTCTATAAACTTTTGTATCACATGAACGACTTCTCTGGTCAAGGCATGAGGCAAATAATAATTTAAATCTGAATTGTTTAAACCATTGTTTCCATCTACTATCATAAAACCTAGTGATTTGTTTGACATTTTTAGTTTTGGAAGATTTTTATCTCTTCATCTTTTTTATATGAACATAATCCTTATTCATTCACATCGATTCTTTGTTTCTCTTTAATTTTTCTTGTAAAAAACTTCTTAATTCTACTAATCCTTTTATGAATTTTTCTTCATATGTCAAGCATCTTGTAAACAGCCATATTCATTATAAATATTATAACAAACTACGTGTGAAACCCGATGACGAAAATTGGTCTTGAAATATTAAAATTGATGTGTAAATGTGAAAAATTGGATTTAAAAAAAATTGGTTTTAAATAACTTCGAAATGACCAAAAAGGTGCACAATGGACAGAAAACATTTTTCTTGTATTGTCTTTTGCACATTCAGCAATGGACATTAATCTCCATCTTCAAATTCTTTTTAAAAACTATAGTTATGTAATACGGATTGCCAAGAATTTCTCCTAAAATCAGAAAATTTATAACAAAATAACAGCACCTCTGTAATTTCTCAATAGGGTAACAGTACATTTTCTAAAAGGATCAACTCAATGATCAACTCTGCCTAAAGTTCTCAGTCTCACCAAATTATTTTTAAGGCATAAATGATTAACTACAGCACCCACGTTGAATTGTGAGTCAATGTAACCTTTCCAAAAGGAAAACTCAAACTCTCAGCCTTACCCAAACAAACTCAAAAATCATGGTCAAAAGCATGCCTAATTAAAGTGAAAAAATGAAGCATCTCATCTTTTTCTGCAAATTTTAACTGCTTCACACGAAACCCAAAACAGAAATTTAAAATAAATTTCCAAACTTTTCAAGGCCAAAAAAAGAAGCAAAAGAAAAAGGTCCGCAACCAATATTCGTCTTATGCAAGGTGCATCTAAATCATCCAGTAATGCCATAGAGATTTATTGGTGATGAAGAGAATTTCTAAAATCGGCATCTAAAGCAACTGTCAAATTGACACGCTATCAAAACTCAAATGATAAAACCGACAGAAAAACAAGACTCATATGAGAACATAAAAGAAAAAGTAAATGTATTCTTATTAGCAAAGAAAACAAATGACGAAATAAATAAGTGGAAAACAATACCTGCAATTGTAGATCTACATATCAAAACCCAATCTGTGTAAGAAAAAAAACAATCTGTATAACAAATTAAACAAGAAAAATAATAAAAGAGACAAACGAGTGAGAGAGAGAGGTAAGAGAGGTTTGGTATCTTACCTGTGCTTGATCTTGTAGCTTCAGAGCGAGAGAGAGCTCTTTATTGTAGCTCCCTTCTCGACAGAACAAGAGAAACGATGAAGTTTGATTTTGCACCTTAGGTTTTGAATTTATACCAAGGGTAAAATAGGGAAAACAAGTTTGAACGATCAAACAAGTCAAAGTTCACCGTTTTGCCGAGCTCATCCAGCCCTCCTCTCCCTCATCCGACACCCCAACACTTGATGACCTTATCCGGTCATCACCAGATTAGAAATCCGGCCACTCATCCCAACTTGTCTTCATCCAGCCTTCAGAGCATAAAAGTATCTGTTAGCAATGAACAGATTAAAATACACATTCAAAGGTTCCTAGCAAAGGAACAGCACAAACACCAAACCTGACAACAATGTGCTCCTCGGATAATTCAGACAACCCACAAAATCATATTTTCAAATGATATAAATTTTCTAGATGAGTGCACTATTAATGAGTGCTCTGGCAAATACTAAGCAAATTAAGTTGCTTGATAAATCCTTAAATTTATCCACTAAAACTTAAGATGAAAATATATTAAGTTGTCATGATAATAAACAACAGAAAATCCATAACATGTCCCCAATAAAAAACAGACAAAACTCATGAGATAGTGATAGAAACAAACAAAACTCTCTTCAGACACACAGAATTCCTCATCAATTCCTCAATGGTTGGCCTTGGCAACTCTCTCAATTTCATCCTTTTTCTTGATGGCATAGCTGAACAAGCAAAAAAAACAATCAGTACACAGACAGTGACTTAAAGATGGAGTAACAGAATTCAAGATGCATATAGCAAAGTAAATCAAACGGTATAATAACTATCATAGTATATATAGGATTAGATTGTGGCCTTGTTTGCCTGTTAGAAGAACCCTTGGCAGCATTAATAAGTTCATCAGCCAAACATTCAGCAATTGTCTTAATGTTTCTGAAAGCGGATTCACGAGCACCAGTAGTAAGCAGATAGATAGCCTGATTCACACGTGTCAAGGAGAAATATCAACAGCCTGATGCCTGACAACACCAGCTGAACCAATTTGAGTAGCATCTTCACGGGGCCCACTGACACAAAAACAATACAAAAAGAAAATGTTATAGAAAATCATTGTCAAATGAAAGGGAGCTAATATAAAATTGTCCAGAACTATCATGCCAAAAGGGATAGGCACACATGGGTTACCACTTGCATGGGACAAAGCACATGAAATCACGACTGGGGACAAGTTGCTCTAACAATTTAGAAAGAGCTATCATGTTGATTAACATGCAAACAAAAAAATAGTTTTAATACTCCAATTATAGTACCTGTTGACAAAAGCAATCAACGATAACTTGAATTGGGTTCAGGTCAGTCAGGAGATGGATAATTTCCATTGCATGCTTCACAATCCTAACCGCCATCAGTTTCTTCCCATTGTTTCTACCGTGCATCATCAGCGAGTTTGTAAGCCTCTCCACAATTGGGCACTGGGCTTTCCTGAAACGCTTCACTGAGTACCTCTCGGCAGTATGTGGTACAAAGGTTGCATGCTTGGCTGGTTGGACCCCAACGTAGTCACTCAAAGAAATGTCACTGACCTATACAGTGGCACCAAATGAGTTACAAAAAGTTAAAATATTTTCTTATTACCAACTAATTAGAAATCATAATGAAGTTCAAATGGATCTCACGAAGATCAAATGTACACAATTGCATTGACTTACTAACAAGATGACATTTGTTCCAAGGCAATAACAAAAAAGAAAAAGTTATATTCAGGGACTAAGTTCATTTTTGGGGGAAATGAATGGCAAAAGAGAAAGTAAACTATAGTTACCAGGAACTTAGTATGCCCTGGTTTGCACTACGAGTATGGGAATGTGGTATGTTACCCACCATATACGTGGTACATTGGGGGTTGACTTGAACGGTTTATTATGTATCAATACATGTATAAAATTAGGATGTTAGATGTATTTATGAGTGCAATTTAAATAGAACTGTATGCATAATAATAGTTGCCATAAATTTAAAAATAAAGTATGAGCAGTCTCTTGTTTTCTTTTTTGTGTCTAGAAATCTTTTTTTTTATTTAATGTTTAGCTAAAAGTCATAAGAAAAGTTTGGATCTCCAATTTTAGGGATTCAATGCGTGAATGTACCACGAATAGGAACGTAGGATCCGGATCGTGGTTTCAAAGGGTATAAGGAAACTAGTAACTATGAAGTAAACATAAGAATGTCATAATACCAAATCTAAAAGGCCCTGCAAAATAAAATATGATTCACAATGTACTTGGAATGGCAACTTCAAGGGACAAACTATATACCTATAGAAACAGTGCAGCCTATATTTTTTGGATCATCATTCAACTTAAAAAAAAAATTATAGCAACAAAATAAACAAATGCGAAGGCATTGATTCATTCTGCAGCAACCTATCTGAAACTAAATCTTTTGCTAGAACATCAATTATACACTGTTACATGCACAATACACAAAACCTAGGATAATCATACATACAAAGAGTCAACAAAATATTTTTTTTTGGATAAGGAGTTAACAAAATATGTAATCATCAATAAGTAACCTTCATTAAACTAGTGATAAATTGTTAATCAAATTCGTTTAAATTTCCAAATTGGAGTGTCCTAAAACATCATATATGGAAAACAAAATCCCAATTATCCAACAAACAAAATAGTTGTCAACAAGGTTTGTAACTTGTACTAACATTTTTCACCCAATCAGTCATCTTCAGTAAACTTACTCAGTTCCTCAAGAACCACACCAAAAGTCCATATCCCATGTTCTTTTCCTTTTTTTGATAAGTATCCCATGGTCATTTCCTAAAACACAACTGCATATATAAATCCTGCCAAAAACTTACCACACTCCACTAGTCATTTAAAAAAATGAAACTTTCACATATTAGACACTAAACACCTTTACCTTTTTCTTATCTTAAGATTGAATAGTCAAAAGTCCATCATTTACAATTATACAATAACCTAAAAACTAACAGCCATTATCTTCATTTTTATAATTAACCATGGTTAACTTCAACAAAGAATTAATGGAACACATCCAGGAAGTTCATGCCCACAATTTAAAATGACTTGATTGAGAAACCAATTGACCTGTTGGAAAAATAACAGATTTTTCACTTTCTAATGGTTATCAACCGTCTTTGAGGGACAAAACAAAGATTAATAACTAGATTTATGCCCCAAAAAAAACTAATTAACAGTGCATCTGAGTTATCAAATTAAAAGAATGAATAAGAAAGAGATCTCTACTTGCACATCTTCAAAGTTCCAGTGATTGATGAGCTTCACTTCGAGGCGAAGCTGGGCCGGCTACGGAGGGTTTTCCACTGCCATGTCCATTCCTATAAAACACATATATTGAGAAAATCTCATAGAGATCAAATATTGAATAAATCTCATAGAAAATCTCATAGAGATCGTGTCAAAGGATGGTAAAGGGTAGGTACCCTACAAAATTTGTCCTACCCATTACAATTTGCCCACTCGTTATGAAACTCAATTAATAAAACAGATACCCCAACCATTTAATTTTGAATTCCTAAAACAGATCATACATTTTTCCATACCCTATTCTACCGGAAACCTACGGATTACAAAGGCCTGGGTCGGACCAGGTACCGACTCGAATCCGACCCAAAAACAATTTCCCCAAAAAAACGCAGACAGAACAAATGTCCCAAAATCAAACCATAACTATACGATATTGCAGAGAAACCGACCCCATTTTCTATGAAATCAACGTAACTACTGCCTTTATGGATGATCAGTATCAACATTGAGAAAAATGCAAAAAAGTAAAAATATTGTTTTGTTTAAATTGCATTGTTTTGATGAAATGCTTACAAGTGTACTTAAAATATATATATATATATTAAAGTTACTAGTACAAAAAAGAACCGAATAATGAAACACAAAATTACTAGTTCAAGTCTTCAATGTCAGCAAGAAGAACCCGCAGTTTAAAGAGAAAAAAACATATTACAAGAGTGAGAGGACAGAGAACAAGAGAAACTTACCTATCGGCGGCGGCGTTAGGCAGCAGTGGCTGTGGCAGTCAGAATAAAGAGAGAACGTAGTGTGAAGAGCAACACGAGAGACATACAGAACCGCTGGAACTTTTTTAAGGATGAAAAATGAGGGGTACGGTATTAGGGTTAAGTGGTTTTGTCTTTTGGTTTCATTTTGGTTTAGGATATTATCACCAAAACCCTTACAATTTATTTTATTTTCTAATTTCATCTGATATTTTAAATTAAATCAATTTATAACAAATTTTTTTATCTATAACAATTCTAACCATTTTAAAATGAATGCAAACGTTTTATGGACACGTGACCTCGTTTGAATGTAAAAAACTTTTTCATCTTTTAAAAGTTTTTTAATTGTATTTGTTTTTAAAAAATGTGATGTTATGGATTTAATTTCACAAAAATTATTATAAAATTAAAAAATTTTATTAATAATAAAAAAATTAAATAATAACTATTTTAAAATTTTTTAAATATCAAAATTATTATTCATAATTACTAATCATTTTCTTCACTTCGATGTAAAAAACGTGATATCACAGTTCTTGGTTGGGATTGGGGTTTTAAAAAAAACCAACGAAACGCTGCCGTTAGGCTCTCTCTCACTCATATGGTCTTTCGTCTGTGAGTGAGTTTCGGTTTAAGCAGAGAAAGAAAATGTATCCGGCCACTGGTTACAGTAACGGGTACCACCAGCAGCAACAGTACTCGGCAGAGAAGCCAGTCGGACTGAGTCACAGGGACCGATTTAGGAGGGGAGGTCGTAGGTCACGTGACTCAAGAGGGGGCTATGACCATGGCCTTAGGGTTTCTGAGCAGCAGCAGCAAGAGAACGATGAGAAAACTCCGCACCCTTGTACAGACTTCGACATGGCATACTTTCACTCCTACGCGCACGTTGGCATCCATGAAGAGATGATCAAGGTCCCTCTTTCCCTCTGTTTTATTTTTCTTCGCTCTCAATAGTTATACTTTTATTTATACGTTGGCTTTTATAGGTGATGTGTGTTTGATGAGGTTTATTGGGTTTTAGTTTTTCCCCCTTTCTTTTAGCTTCAATTAGGATGTGAGTTTATAAATTTTGTTTGTAATTGTTTTGGACTTTTGGTTGTGGGTGGTGACAATTTCTGTGGAAGTTCATTAATTTGTATGTTTCTTGTCACTTTTTGTTAGTATTTTAATTAATACTTCGGCTTTGTTTTTTTTCTTCTGTTAGTATGTTTTGTTTTCGGTTCAGTGTTAACAGAGACTATGGTTGCTTGTTACTTTCTGAATTTAGGTTGCAATATCTTTGTTTAATTTTTGTTCGGAACTTCATAATTTTTTTTCGTTATTTGGAAATTGTTATTTTTGATAATTTGGTTTGGATTTTTAACTTACCTGGATAGAATGATTCTGGACTTAATTTTATGCTGATGATGAAAGGATAAGCAAGAGTAATAATCATTTGGAGTAGGATTGCGAGAATGTGGAAGGGGAATCATAAAGGGAGGATTTGATGGAGAACTAAATAGAGCTAAATAGCAACACGGGGTAGGTGTGTCTCACTAAAGTAGTTGGGAGCCAATCACCTAGTTAGTGAGTAAGGATGCGGCTGTAATGTTAGGGTATCAAATTCAAGATAAGCTTGGGTTTTGAGCATTTGTAGAGTGTGCTATATGCATATGTATAAGTGAAGATGTATGCAAGCATGCATATATTTGTATAAATTGTCTGCTCCCTTCCATGTCTATGCATAGTTTGTATGTATGAGTGTAATTTAACATGCATAGAGATGCATGCACATTGATCTTTTGTTATGCATAGCTATACTGCCAACTTTTTCAAACAAGGTTAGAGAATTGAGATGTGGATTAGCTCTTGTTGGAGTGACATTTATGTAGTTGTTGGAATCCATGTGAAGGATCGTGGAGCAAAGACAAAGATATTATGCTTTTAATTTTTTTTTTTTTTGATACGTGATATTGGGCTTTTAAAATTGATTTTGTGCCTTTTGTTTATCTGGGAATGGTTTCACTCCCTTCCTCTTACTAATGAAGAGTACTTTGAATTTTTTTTTCTCTTTTTTACTTTTAAATAATTTTCTGAACACTTGGCTTATGAGCTTCATTTTCCTTTTGAGCCTTTGACATATTGGAATTAGAGTTTGGATTATTTCTAGTTCTATTTTTGTTGTCACAACCTTTATTACTTGGACTCGGGTATGTGTCCAAGTGTAAGATTCGTCTGTTTATTGTAAGGCTTTGTAAGTTTTCCTTTGGTTTGGATTTTCACGTTCCATATGGGGAAAATGAAAAGTCAAAGTAACATAGGACACAACAGGTCTCCCATTAACATGACCATATGCTTTTTCTTTGGACTTTACAGGATCGTGTACGGACGGAAACATATAGGGCGGCAATCATGCGTCATCAGAGTTTAATTGAAGGCAAAGTAATATCATTGTTGCTGTAATCTCAATTGTGCAATGCATCATCTATGGTCCTTTTTCTTATTCCAAAGCTAATATTGGGATGCATACATTTTTTTAATCAGTAAAGTTAGATATCTATTGATATATGCATTAAGGGGGTGTAACCCATTTACAAAAGACCTATCCACAAGAAGGTAAATCTTTAAAATAAACGAAGTCTTCCTCATTTACAAAATAATTTCCGTCAAACCAAAAACAAAAGGTATTAAACCATCCGTTTTTTATGGTATCTAGTGGTACCTCAACCCATCAAAAGCCCTCCTATTTCACTCTTTCCAAATCAACCAAAAAGAGAAAGGGGATCAAACCATAAATTTTCTTCATCTCCCTAGAAGCCCTGATACCACCCCAAGCCCACAACTCCTCAAGAATAGAGCCGTAAACCATAAACAAAGCTATTAAACCATCCAGGTTTTATGGTATCTATCGGTACCTCAACCCATCAAAAGCCCTCCTATTTCACTATCAACCAAAGAATAGATATGGGGATCAAACCATAAGCTTTCTTCATCTCCCTAGAAGCCTTAATATCACTCCAAGCCCACAACTCAAAAACAGAGCCGGCCATACTCCAATTGATTCCCAAAACACAATAAGTCATCCCGAAGATGTTTAGAGGAAGAACAATCTAAAAGAAAATGTTAAACCGACTCGGCCCTCTTTTTGCAAAGGTAGCACCGATTAACTAACACTTTTCCTTTTATGCATTCATGTTTTATTCTAGATGTGAAAAATGATTTCTATGGAAATCAGAATCTGATTTGCATTTGGCATGAACACGCTGCCTAGTTTGAAGAGTTGCCCTGACAATGTTTATGAAGTTTGTTTCCTCATTAATTGAATTTTATGTGATCATGCTTTTAGGTTGTAGTGGATGTTGGCTGTGGGACGGGAATTCTTTCTATATTTTGTGCTCAGGCTGGTGCAAAACGGGTAAGATGTTTTGGACTTGTTATATTTTAAAGTGCACATATGAAACCCAACAAATTTATACCATAAGTTTTAGGAATTATGGGGAGAAAATCTGAATATGACGAACTTACACCAAGGATGAGGAATTCCAATGATGTATTTAGTTTCTTCTCTCATCTTTAAATTAGTCTGGGACTGGAATCCATGTCACAAGTTATTGCCTCATGACCAGTGTCTTCTGTGAAAATTAGACACATAATAATGAGGCATCTAACTGGCAAAGTGGCAAGCTACCTGAGCTTCATTTACTTAAAGAACTTACACCAAGGATGAGGAATTCCAATGATGTATTTAGTTTCTTCTCTCGTCTTTAAATTAGTTTGGGACTGGAATCCATGTCACAAGTTATTGCCTCATGATCAATGTATTCTGTGAAAATTAATCACATAATAATGAGGCGTTCTAACTGGAAAAGTGGCAAGCTACATGAGCTTCATTTACATAAGCATTAAGTCCAAATATAAGCACCTATGATTAGTACATATTGCATAAGAAAAAAATATTAAAACTAATTTTATTTCTTAGTGCAATTGTTTCCAACATTTTGATATATAAGTAGTTCATACTTACTGATTTTGCTTAATCATTTCATTTTTTATTTTTATTTTAGTAATTAAATTCTTAAAATCGCTAAAGGTTATGCATTTCATTATTATTTGGAAAAGAACTGGCTTCACTTAGCTTCTTGACGGGGTGGAGGCTATTTGTGATTTTTTTTTATGTTATCAAAAGAATTTGGATGAAGTTTATTTCCTTTGAAGTAATTTTTGGGGTTGGGGGTGTGATGTGTTTATATGTTACTGTGATTACATTAGTTTTTATTTGTTTTACTTCCAGGTATATGCAGTTGATGCAAGTGACATTGCAGTGCAGGTACTTTGCTGCAGTAATTCTCATTATCTAGGCCTATACATGCTGTATTTGATTTAGCCATCTGGTCTTTGGTCAATCTTAATTTTTTTTCTTGCAATATAGATTTAGAAGATATTTGTTGCTTGTCATGAGTTTGGTCGTTGTATTTATTATACAATAAAGATTGTGTGAAAGTAATCCCATTAGTTCTTACATAAAAGTAATCATGTTACTTCTTTTTTTTTTTTAAATTTTGATGTATGATGTTAATGCTTTTAGTGAAAGAGGGAAAACTATGTATGTATGATTTGATGTTGGTTCAAATTCTGATCTTTATGAGAAATAAAACGTTTCAGCTGCAAGTTTGTCAAAGAATAAGACAAAATAATAGTGATACTACTGAGAAATGTTAGGATTAACTATATATTTTTATTCAATTTCTTAAATAGTATTCTAAAATCCTGCATAACCCAAACAGTTTTGTTGGTCTTAATACTGGGGATTATCAGTGCACATAAAGAAAATAGTGAATCCAGTCTATTGATTCATTTCATCCATTAAAATTTGGCAAACAAAATAAACTTTCAGTTGTAATAACTGAAATAGTCTCATTCAGCCTGATTTTTTTTTCCTTTTTACTAAATTTTTTAGTTTATATTTCTTTTCTTGTACTCTTCTCCTATTAGTTTCCTTTTTAGGCCCTCAGGGGCTGTTTATGTGGGTTAGGGCATCTTTTTCATTGTGTAGGTTATAAATAAATGATTTTTTTTAAAGTTGGCTATAAATAAATGTTTGTGGTGCATTGTATTGGAGCTCTGTGTTATGTTATATCTTTTACTTGATTTTTATGGATGACATGTACTTTTTGATCTTTTCATGTGCAAGCAGGCAAACGAAGTTGTGAAAGCAAATAATTTATCTGATAAGGTCATTGTATTGCATGGACGAGTTGAGGTAAGCTAGAATACAGAGCATTATTTAATTTTTATGCTCTGAAAAGATATGCCAGAGAATGGTCTTTGGATCGTGATGATCTTAAATTTGCTTGTACACATGATTAACTTCAATTAATTTATATATTTGCATTGGTTTGCTTATTTTAAGGTAACAGGCACCCACAAGTTCCATAATAATTTATTTTTTCTTTCAAAGATGAAGGAAATTAGCTTTTTAGTCTATGTGCGCTAAATAATCTTCTATTTGTACTAACTTTTGTCGAGAACGTTCTATAGAGACAAAAGTATTTATATTTCAAAAGTTATAACAGTGGCTCACTGCCTCCCATTGCCCTTGCTTTCCATAGTACCTAATAATTACAATTTCTTAAAATATTTATACCATGCTACCATCCTTTTCTGATTGCCTTGCATTCACATGTACAATCCTTCCATACCCACAGTAATGCGAGAATTCATCATGCCAAAGTTGCAAAAACAAAGAAAAAACTCAACCAAGCCTTATTCCCCCTAAGTAGGTTTGGCTACATGAGTTCTTTTTGGCCATTCTGTTCTGTTCAAGGCTAAATCATCACTACGATCATTAAAGGCGAGATGATTTTTCCCTGTAATTTCCACCCAACCCTTCTTAGACCTTCCTCTCTCCCTTCTAATATGCCATCTTCCATCCAATCACATCTCCTTACAAGTGTGTCTTCATTTCACTACCAAACCACCATAAATGTGTCTCCCTCATTTTCAGCTCTTTTGGTGCTACCCTCTCTTTATCTCAGATGGATTCACTTCTAATTGTCTTTTCTTGTACAACAACCCATCTAGCGTAGCATCCTTGTCACAGCCACACCATTTGTGAAAATGTTGATACTTCACCGCCCAACATTCGGTCCTATAAGGCAAAGCTGGTCGTGGCCCTATGAAACTTTCCTTTTATCTTAAACGGTAATTTGAGGTCACATAGGAATGCACTTCTCCACTTCATCCATCCTACTTTGATCCTATGGGTAACATGCACATCAATCCCACTATCTTTCAAAACGATTGATTCAAAATATCCAAAATGATTACTTTTTGGTATACCTTGATCCTATATCATCACCATCACCTCACCTATCAAAGAAAAATATATCACCACCGCTTCATTAACACTTCTATATTTGGTAAATTTGCATTACATATATTAAGTTTTAGATTTGCTTAGCCTAAAACCCTTTGATTCTAAAGTTTCCCCCACACAACTCTAGGTTGGCATTATCACTTTCGGTCTCATCCATTAACACAATGTCATAATGAACAGCATACACCGAGACACCTCGCCCTAAATGTTCCTAGTAATTTTGTCCATTAGTAGAGCAAAAAATTGACTTAAAGCCAACACTTGATGTAAGATATTGTGATAGGGAAATACTTAATCTCTCTAAGTGTCCTTATATTGGTCACCACTCCATTGCACATATCCATAATTTATCACCCTTCCATGTGTCCTTATATTATTCACCACTCACGGATCCTTAATTACCTGAAAATATGCGATGCAAACTCCCTTCTCCAAGATCATCCAAAAATTTTTTAGAGCCTCTGCCATAGGATTTTTCCGAGATCAATGAACACAATGTGTAGATCTTTTTATCCATTTTTGAACCACTCCATCAAATGCCTCGACAAATACATAACTGCCATAATGGACCTACCCGGTTAAGACTGAATTGGTTTTTGGTGACACCGGTCTTCTGCCTTCGACTTTGCTCAATCACTTTACCATACATAATATATTGTATGGCTCATCAACTTAAGACCTCTGTAGATGGTGGAATTTTGTATGTCAATCTTTTTTCTTATAGATGGATGTCAAAATGCTCTTCCTTCACTCATCCAAAGTCTTCTTGGTTCTTAAAATCTTGTTAAATAACTTGGGATACAAGTTATACCCTCCTCCACTATACACTTCCACACCTCTTATGATGATTCCATCAAGCCTAATAGCTTTAACACTCTTCATCTTTCTCATTGCCTCATTTACCTCGTTTCTTCAAATTCGATGATAAAATATAATTTCTATTGCCTTCGAAATTACCAAGATTCCCTAAAGTAATCTTGTCCTTCCTACTTCCATTAAATAAATTGTGGAAGTAACTCACTTATTAAAAAAAAATTGTGGAAGTAACTCATCTATCTCTCATCAATAGCATCCCCCAATAATAAGCACCGTTTAATCCTCATTGTAGATACACATAATTTCATTCAAACCCCTTGTTTTTATCTCTCTTGCTTTAGCGAGCTTGTACAAATATTTTTTCTCCCTCTTTGGTGTCTAACAGCTGATATAATCCTCGTATGCCTTTGACTTCGGTTCACTCACCACCTCCTTTAGCTCCTTAGCAAATCTATACTTCTCCAAATTTTCTTCATTTTTACAGTGATGTAGTCTTGTAGGAGGCTCTTTTGGATTTGAATTTCTCCTGGACCTCCTCCTTCCACTACCAAGGCTCCTTTTGAGGTGGAGCACTCCCTTCTGATTCTTCAAGAACTTCCTTAGCTGCTTCTCAAATGAAGCGCAATAGCGCTCCACATAAGGTTAGCTTCCCCATTTAGGCCCCATATGCCCTCCCTAAGCACCTTTTTAATAAAGGATTTGCTTTCCACCTTTCAGGTCCAACCATCTAATTCTTGGACACTTATGTTTTCTGCTTCTCTTTGATATCTTACGTGAACATCAAGGACCATTCACCTATATTGTGTAGTCAATCTTTCCCTGGGATCACTTTAAATCCTTACAAGAAACAAAGGAGAAAAATTAAAAAAAAAATTCCACGGTAAATTGCACTGTCATTTGATAACAAAAAATATTGACGCTTGCCACTGCAATTGCTAGGTCAAAGATTCTTGAAACCAAAGATACGGCAGTATCACTGTGTTTCCATGACCCCTGAGAGGCAGCATAAATGGTATCCACAAACAAGTTTTAAATATTGAGAGTATCTCCGAAATATTGTTCGGTATCTCGACTTTTGCGAAGACTGATACGGTTTTCCAAGATAAAATCGTTATATCATTTTGTTTTTTTTTATTTTTCTGACTATAATCTTAAAAGTGTGTACACTAATTAAATTTTATGGCAGTGTCTAGAAAAATAGAAATGTCATAAGTTGCACCCTATATTAATGTCTTAAAATAATCATTCAAATACTTTTTTTAGCGTCTTAAAAGATTTTTTTATTATTAAAACCCGCACACGCCTTGAAACCCTGTTCACTTAGAGTGCACTTAGTGTCGGGAAATGTCCTTGACAATGCTCCAAAGAGGGCATGACAACATCATAGGGAATAAAGCTTTCTAAGAAAAAATTAAAAATTAAGAGATTGATGTAATATTTAATTATCTATACATGCCAAGTGACATAAAATATTTATATCTTACGAAACCGAACTCCCTTTTCCACCTACATGGGGCCTTTTTTAATGGAAAAATAAATATCTACGAGGGGAGTATTTAGACCTTACAAAAAAAGTTTTTAGACCTTACATGCCAAAAAAAATAATAATAAATAATAATTTACTGCATTCAATACATTGATTCAAATGGTGTATTTATGTCCCAATTAACGTTATCACAAGTTTCAATAAAAGTTTCCACTAATTCTAACATATTTCAGTTAACTATTTAGAATCATTATGGATACACTTATATCCACCAACATATTTACTTGGCATCATGCAATGTTTCCGAGGCGAAGGTTTGCACATATTTACTAAATTTTATTGAAGAGTTGATTTTAATATTTCTAGCTCTTCTTATTGTCTTGGGGTCAGCTGGGCCACTCTGTAGTTTTAGTTAATGGTGAAGGTAGCTTTGTGCTTTGTATCCTTCTTTTGGTGGTTGGGAGGGAGGTCTACTATGGGAAGGGTGTAAGTGGGAGATTGGACTTGATAGAAGAATCGCTAGCCTACGAGTTTTGGACTATCAATACGTTATGAAAAGCTAAGATGTTTTTTGGGACCATAAATCACTTTTAATGTCTGCTAGAAAAGCCTCTTTTACAGATACTTGGTAGTATTAAATCCATATGTGTATGAGAGAGAGAGAGAGAGAGTGATGAAGGAGCCACTAAAAACTACTTCTAAGGTTTTTAGCTTATTTTGAGATTAGGGTAATCTTTTAATTTTGGTATTGCAGAATATTCCATGAGTCTTAGGTTTCTTAGGTATCAAGCAGAGTTTAAGAATTCTAAGTCTAGTTTCCTTTTGGAAGTGTGTTTGATGCCAACTCGCCTTCCCCCATCAATGCACTCAAAGTCCAACCCATCCAAATTCGGTGTACAATCACAATTCTCTTTGTAAAGTTTCTTGTGGAAACCGCAAATGGCTTCTTCATCACTCCCTTCTCCACAATCAATGCATCATAAACCTCAATGAATCTCAAAAAATTATGCCTCTTATGATCATTGGCCTCTTATTAAAGAATTTAAAATTCCCATCACCCTCTTGAAACCAAATATCTCTAGTTTCTTGACGCCATGAGATTTCTTCCAAAGAAATAAGCTTTGAAAACTTGTTAACCCACACCCTTCTCTCCCTGTCAACACTAGAAAGACTGGTCACAACTTCTTTATCATCAAACCAACTAATTTCTCCCAATAAGGTGTTCAGATTGGAATTTAAATTCCTGAAAGTCTCTTTGTTCCAACTTTCCACTCACTCTTAAGATTATTTAATTGAGGCCACCACGAACCTAGCAAAACCATCCACAATGAAACCATCCGACCACCCTTTAACAAGATCTCTGAAACCGTCCACCTTGAGCCGCATATTCTCAAAACAAAATGGAGTGGGTCCCCACATCAAGCCTCCTACCTCAAAGACTCTAGGAAGATGGTCTGATGTGGCGAGGCAAGAGCTTATGAATCATGCTAGGAAAGAGTACCTCTCAACATCCAGTAACAAGAAAGCGGTCAATCCTAAAGAACAAAGAATGCCCCTAAAATTAGACAACGTAAAGCAGCCACCTGAAAGTGGCCAATCGACGAGATCATGGCTCCTCACAAAATCCATTAACTCCCACATAGAAATCATCTCCGGAGACTCGTTGGTTCTCTTGTGAGGATAGAACACAACATTGAAATCCCCCTCCCCACCACCCACGGGAGGACCCACCGGCTTCTAATATCTGACAACTCATCCCAAAATAGTCTCCTCTCACCACTTTCCCCAGCGGCATAAACAACGGAAATCAACCAATCCACATTTTGAAATAGCCCACCTAAAGACACAAGACACCGAGAAGCGGTCCACTTTCTTAGGAACATTTTTTAGAATATTTTAGGAGTCCTAGATTTCTTTGGTATCAAGTAGGGTTTAGGAATTAGGGACTTAGTTGAGTTTTGAAAGTGTGTTTGGTGTCTATGTAAGAGCGCCTATTCTTGAGTTTGGAATTAGGTTGTATTGGATTTATAAGAATAAACGATTTTTATTATCTCCTTTCTTTTCTCTTTCTCTGCCTAATTCTTGTATTCTTCATCTCTTTCATCCCTTCTTCCTATTCTTCCTCTCTCTTCCTCCTGTCCTCGTGAATCTTCTTGCCCTACAACAGAGAGAGAAAGGGTGGTGGTGGCTAGATCTTCAGTATTGCTACAGTACGAGTTTGAGTAGATTCATCAGTACTTTATGGAAGCTAGGATGTTGGTTGTGACCTTAGATGGTGTGGAGAGTCCTCTTGAGGTTATTAGAGATAGTTGGTTTAACACTCTCAATTTTTCGGTTAGAGGGAACTTCTTTATAAATAGTGAGGACCTTATAGATTTTGTGGATTTCCTTATTGTAATTAGCTGTTGGTGTTTTGGTGCCGTCTCGGTGCTTTTCTAATAAAAAAATTATTTATAAAAAAAAGGATGTTGATTGTGACCATAGATCGCTTCAAAGTATGCCAGGAAGAGAGAGAGGGGGATGGAGCACTGACTGAAATTCAGTTCGTTTCACCTGCACTCGCTTATTCATTTGTACTTATAATCTCTGCAGGATGTTGAAATTGATGAGGAGGTTGATGTTATAATTTCAGAGTGGATGGGCTACATGCTCTTGTATGAGGTGATTTTTAGAATCTTGAATATGTAAACTTTGAAGTTGCATTATGTTTGGAACAGTATCTGGAAGACATTGGGGGTTAGATGTATTATTTTATTATCTAACCCTTTGATGAAAAATTTTACTTTTCCTTTTTTACCCCTTTTTGTTATTCCTCTCATTTCGAGAATGTGTTTTTTTCTTCCTCTTTTTCTTCTTTTTTATTTTTAGAGCATGCTGGGAAGTGTCATTACTGCCAGAGATCGCTGGCTAAAACGTGGGGGTCTAATTCTTCCATCAAATGCAACGGTATGCTTATGTTTTCTTTCGTATCTCACATGTACTCTTTATCTCTGCAGCAGTGTTGAGGAGATGTATTTCTCAGGTTCTGCTTTCATTTACATTCAATTGACATTGGAGCCAACTTTAGTTCATAACTTCTTATGTACCAATTCTTGTGTCATCGTACCTGGTTTTGGTTTGTTGTAGAATCTAGAAGTTGTTGAAAGTGGACTTAGTTATATAGTGCTGATTTTTTTTATTCACTGCTTGCAGCTGTACATGGCACCTGTCACACACCCTGACAGATACAGTGAAAGTATTGATTTCTGGCGCAATGTCTATGGAATTGATAGTGAGTATAAACTAACATTAATTTGAATTACTATGAAACTGTGTTAGATTGGTCTTGCAGCAGTATACCTGATATTTTTCTTTTATACATGATTTGGGAGTATTGTTCTTGGAGTTCACATATTTATGGTCCCACTTTGAGTTTTACATTTTGAAATAATCATATGTCAAAAAGTGATAATTTGAGTAAGTCACCTGTTAGATTACCTGCTATATATAGTGTTAAATTGAGAAATCACCTGTTAGATTACCTCGTACAGTTAATACATTTCACTCATAAATGCCATTACTTTGAGGGGAGGAGGTTTATGCTTGGTTTTAGGACAAATGAAGTTTTTATTGGGGGTGAGGCGTGGGAAGAGGGGTTGGTTCGCGTAGAAGAGAAGGGTAATTTTTTGAACTGTGGTGAAGGGTCTTATGGAAAGTGTAAAAGAAGAAAAGATTAGTTGCATAGAGATCACCCATTCATATTGCCTACGAAATCCAAAGCTAGGAGGCCCTCAGGCCAAATGTTTTAGACCTCAAGGTTTGGACAAAGTGCTCCAGAAGAATGCTGGGAAAGCATCGTGGTCATGATTCTCTATATTCTTCAGCGAGCCTTTTTCTGGGTAGATGTGGGTTCTCAGTGCTGTTCTAGGCCCTCACTTTCGATCAATGGAATCTTCTAAATTTATTTCATTGGATAGAACCAGTCTGTGCATGGGTAAAATTTTCTCTTATGTTCGTTTCATGGTTCCTTTTTTTCTTTTTTTGGTTTCTGCTGAAAGTTGTAACAACTTCTATAAACATTATAATTAAAATTATTGCAGAAGAATGGTGATTATAACAATTACAGAAAAAAGTATTTAAGTTGCAAGATATGCTCCCAGAAGTTATCTGCTTTAACTAGTTTTTGGGTTATAAGGGTTAGTTTGAAGCACCGGATCAGTGACGGGATAGGATGAGGGGCAGATAGGGTAAGACACGGATTGCTAATCCAGCAATTATCGGATTAATCATCAGGTGTTAGGGTAGGATAAGAGATACCATCCCGGCATTTCTTCTCTTTCCTTTTTATGTTTCTCTCTCTTTCACAAGTTTCCTGTTATGCCCACCACTTCGTCCAGTGCCGGCCATCCAACTTGGAGTCCCTTCTCTCTGCTTTATCTTCTACTTGGCACGTATTTAATCATTCTTTGTTACTTTTTTGAACTTGAATGGGACATTGTTTTATTATAATTATTATTATTTTCAATCTTTATTGGTTTATGGAATGTTTTACTCTTAGACACTCATCCTTCAATGCGCTTGACTTAATGGTTTATGGTTTATGCCCACCACTTCTTGCTTTCTTTAAAAAAAAAAATCAAACACTGACTCTTGGCAAACAAGACACGTTAAATTTTTATTTTTCTCACTTGGTTGTATTTTGAACCTAAATAGGAACACACTTACACTTGTTAGCATGGCACTCATTCCAAGATTTCCTTTATATAATACTAGTATATTTTTGTTTTACCAATAAAAAAATACTAGTATATTTTTGTTTTACCAATAAAAAAAATACTAGTATATTTTTGTTAGCAATTTCCATTATGTGATATTGTTTTATTATAAATTTTAAGCTTAAATTTGGATTTTATTTCTCTTTTATTTTCTCAAATTATATGTTTTAAAATATGGAACCAAAAATTTCATTCATTCTTTTGGCCTTTTAGATTGAGTTTGTCTCATTAATTCTTTTTCATATTATTTAACAAGAATGTTTGTGTTAGTTTATGAAAAAAAAAAAAAAAAGAATAAAAAGTTTGAAAAAAAGTAAGTACAATTTGTAGGAAGAAAAAAAAGCTTGTACTCCTTCATTGGAGATTGGTTTTTTCGGAGGGGTAAGGTTTTACGTCCCCCTTTTTTATTGTCATCTTTTTTTATTTATTTAATAGTAAACTGGGGTCCTGCCTAATCCCCCGAGGCTTTACCAAAAAAAACAAGAATAAATAGTTACAGGCTTATACCAAAAGAATCCTCAATTTTGGGGGGTACTTGCATTTACTACCCTCCCTTTTAAATTGTTTCAATTTGACACTTAGATTTCCAGAATTGTAGAAATTGCTATCTCCGGTCAATTTGACATTGGTCCGGTAGAATTTGGCCGAAAATTGACCTGCGATAGCAATTTATACAATTCTAGAAATTTAAGTGTTCAAATTGAAACAGTTTAAAAAGGAGGGAAGTAATTGCAAGTACCCCCCAAAATTGTGGTTAATTTTTTTGTAATTAAGGAAAATTTAAAATAATTAATTAAAAAGGAATATGTTATGAAACAAAACACAAGATAAAAATCATCATATCTCCCCTTTTACTAATTTCTATACCAGTGTTGTAAAAGGCGGTCTTCGAGCGCGCCCAGAGGCGAAGCATTTCGAAAACACCTCAAGGCGTGAAAGGTTGGGCGTTTCTATCGTTCGGCACTCACCTTTTGCCTTAGGGTGTACGCCCGGGCGCCCGGGGCGCCCTTTTGCCTTGGGGCGTACGCCCTGTGAAACTTCCATTGGGCGCTCACCTTTTACCTTGGGGCGTATGCCTGTGATGTTGTTTTAAAAAGCTTAAAATTTAGAAAAAAAATGCACATCAAAGGCCCGAACCCATGACCTAATGAGTGTTATAGATCTTAACCACTTTTAGTGTTCTTGTTGTGACAATATTACACTTCTAAATATATAATACATGTTATCTAGTTTAATAATAATTACAAACTATTTAATTAATCACTTACAAATTACAACAATATAAAAATATAAGTTATACTTCATATAATTTATATATTAATATTTATAAAATTATAATCGTCACACTATAGAGAGTTAGTAAAGTATTAAACTTTGATAAAAATTAATTAATTAATTAAAATTATTTTTATTTTATTATTCTAATTAATTAATTTTATTTTATTAAAATTTCAAAACGCCTCAAAGGATTCAAAAGACTTACGCCCCAGCGCCTTGGGGCTTACGCCTCAACATCTCGAGGCAAAACACCTTGCCCAACGCCTTCGCCTCTGAAAACACTGCTGGATACCAAATGCACCCTAAGTCTATGAAGATTTGTGGGTTTCCTGTTGCTTTTTAATTGTTTGTTTTTCAGTTGGTATATTTTGAATTGTGATTTAGCTATTGTGACGTTGCTGGTATTGTTGCAGTGACTGCTATGTTGCAATTAGCTAAACAGTGTGCATTTGAAGAGCCATGTGTGGAGACAATAAGCGGTGAGAATGTTCTGACATGGCCACATGTGGTAAGTCCTCTTGTTTAGTTCCACTGTCAAACCACTTGTATTTTTCTTTGCTGTGTCTGCTATATATTTAAGGCTTGGTTCTCTCCCCAAAGATGTTTCAATGCTTTGTCGTACGGACTGCAATGTAATTTATTTGTTCAGAATGTTGATTTGATTAGGCACATAGATTTAAATATTTTCTCCTTGTATTCATTTACCTTTAGTGTGAGACTTGTTTTATAAGAGGCTGTGCCTTTATTAACTTCATCTTTTATTTATAGGGTAGGGGTCTGCCTAACCCCACCTTACAGGTGGTTTTTCTTTTAAAAAATATTTATTCATTTTGAGTAAGAGGATAAAAATAGGTTTATGAGGGACTAAAATTTTTAGGCAAGTTTGTAACAGTTTCTGGTAAAGCGTTGGTAAAGAAATTTAGAAAATGAATAGAAAATTGATTCTTACATAAAAAATTTATTCATGAAAGATGCTTCTCTGGAAATAGCAATCCTCATTTTATGTTGCATGTGCCTCCTGTGAGATGACTGAGTGAATTGTGTGTTTTCTTGTGAGTAGCCATTGGGTAAGGAAACAAAAGGAGGGAAGAGTAGGTTTGTCAGAGCCATAACATCAAATAGAGACAACTTGATGGACTTTAGAGATCTGGAATTCGTGTCAGATGTGACATAAGTTTATACTAGAAGGAATCTAAATATGCACATAAATATGTCCAAATGCACATACACAGATTCCCTACGAGAATTGACTACTGGATGCAGGTTAAGCATGTGGACTGCCATACAGTCCAAATTCATGAGCTAGAATCGATTACAACAAGATATAAGTTCATGTCAATGATGAGAGGTAGATTTCTCTCTCTCTCTCTCCCTCATATTTTCTCTAACTATACAAATGCACCAAGGCACATATATATGCATGTCACAGATTATTTTGCCATATTTTACTTTTAACCTATAAGCATGGTTCTAATTTCTTGTTGATTTCCAGCACAACTCCATGGGTTTGCCTTTTGGTTTGATGTTGAATTCAGTGGGCCGGTAGTATCCCCTACCAATAATCGTGCACCATCCTTGCTTAGTGGGTCATCAAACAATCATTTAATGGATGGTAGTCAGAGGAAGAAACGCGCAAATCCCAATGAAGAGCTGGTGCTGTCCACTGCACCTGAGGACCCTCCAACACATTGGCAACAGGTAGAGGATATCCACACATTCATGAGTAATCTGTGTGCATTCTCTTTTTTAGTGGTTTATTTTTCACACATTTTTTTGGGAAGATAAATTCAGAGGAATGGTTGATTTTTCACATCAGCAGGCGTGCATGCATGCATGCAGGCACACAAACACAAAACTCATTTGATTCAAGTTTCTTGAAACTCGCAATAGAGAAATGATATACAGTATCGTTGGCTTCTCTTGGAAAGTATGTTCACTATGAGTAGAGTTCAATGATACAAAAAATTTATCAGGAAAATGTTTTTGATTTATAGTTATTACTCAAAAAGAAGTCTGGATCATATCATTCTCACAATTAAACTTGCTTCTTGCTGAAAATTGCATAATTTATTGTTATGACATGTGGATTTTATTTTCAGTTTATCTAATATATCATTTCTGCAGACGTTGATTTACTTCTATGAGCCAATAGAGGTGGAGCAAGATCAACTCATAGAAGGCTCTGTGACACTATCACAAAGCAAAGAAAACCCTCGATTCATGAATATTCACCTTGAGTATGCGTGAGTAATGGTGGTCTATTTTCAGCTGATAGATTTAAATTGTCATCCATGTCAAAATCATTCTTGGTTATGTATTTTTCTCATATTGATCTATGCTATAATCTTCACTCTTGCAGTTCAGGTGGCCGATCCTTTGTAAAAGAATCAGTAATGCGTTGATGACCTTGAGGATTTGCTTGTTAATTTCTTTGCAAGGGTTCTTGAGTTGAAGCCCTGTAAGTTATACATGCGGACTTCTTGACAGCAATTCCTGGCAGACTTTGCATTATCAATTAATTTCGTCAAATGACCATGCAGACTCATGGATTTCACTAATTTTTAGGTTAGAAAATTGCATGAAGGTGAGACTATCAACTGATTAATACAAATATAGGCCATCTCCAGTTTGGGAAAGTTTTGATGTTAATCAAGTGTGTGCACTGCCATTGTTGTTTTAGATTCTGAAGTTGTATTTTACTTATAGTAGATGTAAGCTATGTGTATCACCCACAAAAAAAATGGAAAAAAAAGACGCAAGCTACGTGAGATTTGAGTTGAAGTCATTATTTTCCATTGTTGCTGTTTCTTGTGATGCCATTTTCATGGCCACAAGCTTAGTGCAGTGTACCGATTTAAACTTTGATTCATTCTGTAACAAATTAAAAATATGCATCATTTCATTGTATTTCCAAAAAAAAAAAAATTACTTCTATCCCTTTTTACGTGTTTCTGGAGTTCTTTCGTATTTTAACCACTGTTATGCACAAAGCCTCCTCTCTCTTTTAGAAATGAGTAGGATCACTTTTCCCTTCTATTCCGTGTTTATGTTTTTTCCCTGACTCTTTGTTCACTTTTCATCCTTTTGAAAGTGTAGTTCTGGTGCAAAAGGTGGTTGTGGTGATTTTGATGATATATAGACTGTATCTGTGTAAAATGCTTTACAGTGTAAAATCAATTTTACATAAAATTATATATTTTCAATTAAAATTTTTTTGTTAGGTTGAAATCTGAAAATAAATTATGAAAAATGTAAAAAAATAAATAAAAAGAGAAAATTAGTGGGATAATGTGAGATAGAAATTTTAAGAAAGCGAGAATGGTATTTTTTTTTTATAAAAAAAATAATAATATTTCAATCACCTAAAAAAAAGAAAAAAAGAAAGACAAAATGAAATTATCAGCACAATACAACTTCATCAACCAAATCAATTATTTTTAGGGAAAAATACATTTAACTCCTTAAGGAATGGCCATGCTTCTTGGGCGAGGGTCAGGCTCCACTTTTGCACACAAAAAAAGGTACAATTACCTTGTTTTTGTCCTATGGCCCAAGCTCTTGCCTATTTGTCTTTCACAACCCAACCAATTTAGATTTTAGAGAGAGAGTGAGAAGCAAGTTTTTCTGATACCTGAGATCGTAGAGACCATAGAGAGAAAGAGCCGTGAACCTGAAGCAAGAGCTGAGGATTGAGAAGTCCCAAATTCTTCTCCATCTGCTAAAAAAAACCATTGATATTATAATTTTAATATCCTCACTTTCTCTCTTTCTAGTTATTGTTTTTTTTTTCTCAACCAAAAATTGTAGTGTTAGGTTACAGACGCCATATTGCTTAGCCTTGAAGAGAACACGGCTTTTGTTCTTGCTTAGTCCTTTTTTTCAATTGAAAATTACCTGTTGGTTTTTGGTTAAATTAATTAACATTTAGTTGCTGTGCTTGTGGTTTTTGATTAATTGTTGATGCAAACATTGGGTTCTGGTTCATTGATTGTGACTTTGCTCCTTGCTTCAATTTGAACTTAAAAACATTTTAGATTGAATTTCTGTGTTTGTTGTTTGTTTCCTGCCATATTAAGTGAGCATGCTTGCTTAGAAACATGGCTGGAGCCCACGATTCAAGTTTCTTTAGTTAACTTAAATAACTTGCTGTCTGAATCTGCAATTTGAAGGTATATATAAATTAGTATTATAGGGTAAATATATGTGTGCTTTTGTAGACTAATAGTAATTACTAAATAACTTGAAGAAAAAAATTTGATCAAATAATCATGAGATCGATCATATATTTCAGTCTGTCTAAAAAAATTCTTAGCTTCGCCCCAACAAGACCTTCAAACACTAGAAATAAGCAGCCACTGAAGCACAGTAGTGTGATGAAATTGCATATTAATTGAGCAAAAAAACAGAGGCACGCGGTGATAAAATTTCATATTAATTGGGCAAAAAAAATTGAAAACAAAAAATTAGATCATTTCTTGATCTATGCGTCATCATTTGATAGAGACCATGCCAATTTTCTCTATGTCGTTTCAATTTTATCAAATGTTCTCAAAGGGAGACTAATGTTTCCTCGCATCGCAGCCTGTAAAGGTTGCTGTTTTCCTAAACCCAAAGAACGATGTGGGATATGATATTTCACAATGATTTGATCATAAAGTTGTTAGCTAGATTTCCTGACTCCATTAACTATCAAGGCATATGCAAACAATATCATTGTCCCAGCAAATGATAAATCAATGAAGTTTGAGCCAGACTGGATGACATATGTGAACCTGTAGTGTTGTAGCTAGTAGTCTCCCTCTAAGCAGAAATTTAAGCAGTAGAGTGTTCATGAAGTTTCCTTTTACGAAAAAAAAATGAAGTTATTTAGTAATTAATTGAGTGAACAGCTATTGACACCAGAAATTTAATTCCTTTTGTCAAACCAAACAGCTATTGAGAGTGCATGCGTTTGGAAGAGCTCCTTTAAATTCATATACAAAATTTATAATTAGTTTTGGGGTTATGTATTAATTAATTGAGTCTAATATAAAATCAATTGTTCATTATGTAACTTTATAGTCATTGACAAATGTAATGATGAGGTTTTAAACTTGTTAATTTGCATTAGCAAATCTTGGATAGAAGGGAATGAATGAATGAATACCCAAAGAAAAATGTCCTTTTTAGTGTGTGGAATTTAAGACTCCAAGCCTAAGTTGTAGGTGTAAAGATTTTTTTAAATTATAGTATCATTCAAAGTTGAGAACACCTTTATGTTATGTATTTCTCATGAACCTGTACTAGACAAGAATTTTTCATCACATGGAGGAAGTTTGCTAAATTTTAGGCATGAGTGGATGTTGCAGAATTACACATAGAACTTATGAATGAATGAGAAAATTATATTGCAAGGGCCACCCACCGTTTCCTTTCTTCAAATAGTACAACTCCTTGAAACATGGAGAGCCAGATAGATATTGAGAAACACCCAACAGAGGACATTTTCAAATTTTTAGTTACTCACAGCTCTTCTTAACTATATATTTTCTCTACAAAGCAAATGGTTAATAATAATTTGTGAGAAATGGGCTTCCCTTACAGAAGAACCAGCTTGGCTATGTCCCTAACTTTGGCTGTTATCTTTTGCATAATCTTGGTTTCAAGTTTTGCAGAGCTTCAAAGGTTTGAACACCAGCCAAAACATGATGGGTCTCTTAGCATTTTGGTGATTGGAGATTGGGGCAGAAAAGGGTTTTATAACCAATCCCTAGTTGCTCTCCAGGTCCGACTCCTCTCCATCTCTCTCTGTTTTGGCTTAATTTTGTGTCCAATCTCCAATGCATTTGTTTCCTTCATTGCCAGAAACCCTTCAGTAGAAGAGGTCATTTTTAAGAAAAATTATTGCTTAGAACAGTGTCATGAGAGAAATACGTGGTACAAGAATCCATTTCACCTTTGAATGAAAATAAAATTTTTTTTTTTCTCTCTCGTCTGGGTGAGATAAACATTTGTGTCATGTATCTCTCATGACACTGGACAAGAACTTTTTTATCTGTAAACCCATCTAATCAAATGACAACGTTCATTAATTCGAAAGGCCTTTTAACTCATTAACTCAGTTGGGTTGAATTAATTCAGAGTTTTCTCTCATTCTGATATTCATTACGATGATGTGTTATCATGTTATTGAATGAATCTTCAATTTTATGTCCATCTTTCGATGCAGGAAAATAAATGTCACGGTAAAAGTAACATTAATTGATTAACTAATTCTTTTCTAAGTAATTAATTATTATTATGGCAGATGGGAAAAATAGGAGAGAAACTAGACATAGACTATATTATCTCAACTGGAGATAATTTCTATGACGATGGATTAAAGGGTATAAATGATCCAGCATTCCGGGAGTCTTTTTCAACTATTTACACAGCTACAAGCCTTCAAAAGCAGTGGTACAGTGGTAAATCTTCATCACCAAAAAAAAAAAAAAATCTCTATCATATCGTTATTGAATGATAGAATTTCTTGCAGCTTCGAGAAACCATGATTATTTATTACTTTTTTTTAAAAAAACTTTCTTATGGATTTTGCAGTTCTAGGAAATCATGACTACAGGGGTGATGCAGAGGCACAACTGAATCCTCTCATGCGAAGTATTGATAGTCGATGGCTTTGTCTTAGGTCATTTGTCCTTAATTCAGGTAATTAGCTTGCGTTTGATTAGCATGAAATTATGACATAAGTAAAATTTTGATATTTTTTGAAGAAATAAAGAAAAATTTTGTTTTATTTGAAAACCTTAATTTTATACTACCAAACATAAAATAAAGTTATTTGGACTCTTTTGGATACCCCAATAGAACCCTTAAGCTGGAAGGATGACAGGTGGCTGAGAAATTAATTTATTTGGAGATAGTTGGCCAACAAAACATTTAACTCGTAAATTTTAGATATGGATCGGTAATAACTACATGAAGATATACTTGTTAACACGAAAATGAATTTGGTGACTCAAACTTTTTGATCTAATAATTACATCCAAATCTTTTGTATAAAAAATTCGAGTTTAATCATCGTTCTATCAACGTATATATATATATAAAAAATAAAAAAAAAACAACGATCATTGTCACCTTAGTCAAAAGGAAAAAGAGAGTAAAAGTTGAGGTTTCATAGGATCAACCAACTGAAATTTTAAATTTTGGTGAATATTAGTTTAGTTGCCATTAGTCCATTATCATATTCAATTCTCTTTTATCTCTGTGTTTAATAGTAGTATGGAATTAAAGTTTTGAAAATAAAATTTAATGAAAGTCGAGATTTCATTTCACAAATTTACTATAAAAAGCACAATTTCAACGAGTTTCATTTCCAAAGTTTATATTCCAAACGCAAAGTAATAATATAAAAATTTTTGGTTATATTTTAGATTTATTGAAAACTTCATTTGTAATTTTGAAGAGCTTCATTAACAACGTCAATATAAATATAAAATGAAATATATAATATTATCATTAAAATTTTTTAAAATTATTAATAAAGCCTTTAACGAATCTAAAACTTGACCAAGTATTTCTCGTAATGGTAATAGTTTTTGATGCCTGTCTTCCCCTTTTAAATTTACTAGAAATTGTGGAATTCTTCTTGGTGGACACTACTCCACTTGTGGATAACTACTTCAATGACACCGAGCATACATATGATTGGAGGGGTGTGTTGCCTCGAAGTACTTACATTACTAATCTTCTAAAGGTAACTACAATTTGATCATTCAGTAGGTAGTATTCCATGCCTTTTAAAATGAATGTCACCTTCGTCAAGATAAAGTTTCATTGAAGAAAAAATTAACCAGAAATTTTTGCCTAGGACTTGAAATCAGCATTGAACGAGTCAACTGCAAAATGGAAAATAGTTGTCGGACACCATCCAATTAGAAGTGCCGGGCACCATGGCGACACTAGGGATATTATACAGCTGCTTCTTCCAATCCTGAAGGTAATTTGTTCAGTCATTTCTTGCTTCATTCAAAATGTCTAGAGACACTTTACATCGACAATATTTTGACAAGTTTCATGCAATGTTTTTTAGAGCTCGAACCTCAGTGTTAATCGTTGTTTGGACTGAAGAGAATGAGAAAAAATGAAAGAAAGGAAAAATTAATCATCTCGTTTTCAAAATGTTCGATGAAAAGACAAGAAATAGAAAGAGAACATCTATTTTCATTTCCATTCAAACTTCAAGTGCTCGTTTAATAAACCAAATTAAGAAGAGGATAACACAAAAAAATATAATAAAATAAAATTATTTCATTCAACCTTACATTTGATTAAAAACAATCTTATATATCATTATATTGAAGTCTCGGATCAGTGGTAAAAAAAAAAAAAAAAAATTTCAACGTTGACACTTTAAGACCACAACGTCTTAAGTTCGATTTCCATCAATGCATAGGTTATTTTTACCATTTATTAGTTATTTTCTCTAGTTTAGACGGAAAACAGAAAATGCATGGTAGTAGATATTGTGAGTTGATAAATGAATTATGTGATTCTACTATAAATTTATATTGTTATCAGATTACTATATAATTTTATTTGTATAGCATTACTTTAATAAAAAAAATTCTATATCATTAATTTATAAAAATTATTTTATCATATCTTCTTAATAATCATATCCTCTTCTTAAACCCATTTATTGAACTAGTATTATTTTTTTTAAATTATCCCAAAATAGTAAAAATATATTAGATCATTTCATTTTCTTAGTTTTAAACATCCAAACGAACGGTACCTATTCTTATCATTATTAATTTTTTTTCTTGTGACTAATTTACTAGCCTTGATTTACTGTGAACTTTTCAGGCCAACAATGTTGATATGTACATAAACGGGCATGATCACTGCCTGGAGCACATTACTAGCCGTCATAGGTAAATTTCATAAATCCTTTTTCTTATTATTATTTATATGTTTTTTTATTCTTGTGATTAATTTACTGATGAATTAAATTTGATACATTAAATTAAATATTGCAGTCCAATCCAATATTTAACAAGTGGAGGTGGTTCAAAGGCATGGAGGGGCGATCTTAGACACACAACCCATCCTACTGTGAAATTCTTCTATGATGGTCAAGGTTTTATGTCTTTGCAGCTAACTCATAAGAATGCTGATATCATCTTCTACGATGTTTTTGGAAATATTCTACATGAGTGGAGGGTGTCCAAGGAGTTTCACTCAGATTTATAAATTTCTTCTGACTTGGAGTTTTTGGTTTGATAGTAACTTTTAAATTCTCCATACAAGAGATTCGAGTTTGATCTCTCTTCATGTGAAAAATGTTTTTTTTTTTCTATTTCCAATTCTCCATTGTTGTTGTCTTATACATTTAAATTAGTTTGAGGTTGAATCATATCATTTTTTTTTTTATAAAATTTTTACTTTCAATGCAAAGGACAAAGTAAAAGAGAAAAACTGCAATTTTTTAATCCCTGACATTTCTTTCTTTTGTGATTCTAGGACATTCCTATCGTGAAGTAATTAATTGAGTTTTACAGATAATTTTTACACTGCTTTTTTTAAATAGCCCGTTTGGCTATATTTCTGGCTATTCTGCCCAATTAATAAAAGTATTTTACCTAGTTTAATGACAACTGCCCAATATTCAAGAGATCCTTTTCATCGAAGCAATCGTGTTTCCATAGGTTTTACTGTAACTGGTTTATCTGAAAAAATACATACTCCTATTTGTCTAGATGCGATATGTCTACCAAAACAAATTCAATTACCTTGATGGAATCCGATTCTTTGCTAAGTGACTTATTTTAGACATGTGTAAGTTACTTAAATGAGTGCAGTACAATGAGATTTGTATATTAGCCTCATATTTCAATACTATATTACAATTTGAGGAATATTGTTAACACCCTAATTTTACAGTTGACCGAAACACATTATGTTATAGGCTGTTGATGCCAAAAAACGATTGGAGTTGACATGGCCTGGATGTTGACGTGTCCTGGGTGCAGACGTGGCCTGGACCCTGCACAAGTGACAGAGATGAACTAAAAGCCCTCGGAAGGAGGGGAGGGAGAGACCTCCGAATCTTAAGTTAGCACGAGGGCTTAAGGGAGAAACCAAGGGCTTAAGTAATTGGAGTGTAAGCAAATAAGTCTGAATGCCTGTGAATTTCATACCTGGGCTTATTTATAGCCATCCGCCCATGGGAAGGCATTGATTACAAGCTCAGGAGAGGGTGTGCTGTAGGGTGGCTGCAGGGCGGCGCGCCGTAGGGTGGCTATAGGACTGCGGATGTAGGCGGCTGTAGGGCGGCGTAAAGTGGCTACAAGGCTGTGTGCGTAGAGGGGCTGCAGGGCTGTGGGGGTTTGTCGAGCTATTCTTCATTGGGTCGAAGAGTTCGCTGGGCCGGAGAGTTTACTGGGCCAAAGTGCTCATCGGGCTAGAGAGTTTACTGGGCCGCTCATTGGGCTGGAGTGTTTACTAGGTTTGGGGGTTCACTGGGCCAGAGTATTTTGGGCCACATCACAGGCCCCCACTTCCTTGAGTATATTTATGTACTTAAGGAAGTATTGTGTGGGACGGGCTTTTAATGGAGCTGAAGATGTATGCGTGAGTCAAACTTGTGTTTGGATGGCTTTCCTTGGGAGCCGATTCGTCATTCTCGAGGAGTGAAGAGTCGTCTAGAGAAGCGTGAATGGCCTCGAAACTGTAAAGTCTCATCTTTTTTCTTTTTTTGCATTAAATCCTCTCGTTGAACGTGTTTTCCCTTCTTATAAAAAAGGGGTCTCTGACACCTTTTCTTTTAAGCTGAAACAAGTTTAGTTTCTTGAGAATTGAGAGGGGTTTGGCCTTACCTTCTGACTGAGGGGTCACGTTCTAGAGTAGAAAATTCTGACAGTGATGGTTCTGGAGAGGGAGGGGAGTCAGCAGTTCTTTGAGGGATTTATGGAAGCCAATGGGGATGAAGGGCCTACTCTGGAAGGGGGACGTTGCCCAACGAGTAAGGACCTCTTCTTGATTTCAAGTGGGGGCCAGGATCTCTTTCAGATTCCGAGCGGAGACAATGACATCTTCCAGATTCCGAGCGGGAGCGATTGAGGAGGTCTCCTGGGCCTGGAGCTGCTTATGGCAGGTGAGGGCTTTTAAGCTCGGGTGGGAGCCCGAGGAAGACTGGAGAGGGTGAGGTAGCTTGTGTACTGGACTGCCTAAAAAGTCTGGTGTCTCGGTTTTCCCTTTGTACTTCGAGGCCGTTGGGGCCGTATTTTCCTTGTACTTCGAGGTCGTTAGTTGTAATAAAATATCTTTCTTTCAATCTTTGTATCGCATGATAACCTTGCTTTTCATACTTATTCAATTAACTTGATTTTGAGCAAAATCCGGGAAAAGCTTCAAACACTCGGACCTGGAGAACTTGTCCGAGCGTTTGACAAGCACCTTAAACGCTTGGACCTAGAGAACTTGTCCTAGCGTTTGACAAGCAGCTCAAACGCTCAGACCCGGAGAACTTGTCCGTGCATTTGACAAGCAGCTCAAATGCTCGGACTTGGTGAACTTGTCCGAGCGTTTGATAAGCAACTCAAACGCTCGGACCTAGAGAACTTGTCCTAGCGTTTGACAAGCAGCTCAAACGCTCAGACCTGGAGAACTTGTCTGTGCGTTTGACAAGCAGCTCAAACACTCGGACCTGGTGAACTTGTCTGAGCGTTTGACAAGCAACTCAAACGCTCGGACCTAGAGAACTTGTCCGAGCGTTTGTGAAGCAGCTCAAACGCTCAGACCTGGAGAACTTGTCCGAGCGTTTGCCAAGCAGCTCGAACGCTCGGATCTGGAGAACTTGTCCGAGCATTTAACAAGCAGCTCGAACACTTGGACCTGGAGAACTTGTCCGAGCGTTTGACAAGTAGCTCGAATGCTCGGACCTGAAGAACTTATCCGAGCGTTTGACAAGCAGCTTGAACACTCAGACCTGGAGAACTTGTCCGAGTGTTTGAAAAGCAGCTCAAACGCTCGGATCTGGAGAACTTGTCTGAGCACTTGACAAGTAACTCAAACGCTCTGACCTGGAGAACTTATCCGAGCGTTTGACAAGCAGCACAAACGCTCTGATCTGGAGAACTTGTCCGAGCGCTTGCAAAGCAGCTCAAACGCTCAGACCTGGAGAACTTGTCTAGGCGTTTGCAAAGCAGCTCAAATGCTAAAACCTGGAGAACTTGTCCTAGTGTTTATGAGGCAGCTTAAACACTCGGACTTGGAGAACTTGTCTGAGTGTTGTGAAGCAGCTCAAACACTCGGACCTGGAGAACTTGTCCGGGTGTTTGACAAGCAGCTCAAACGCTCGGATCTGGAGAACTTGTCTGAGCGCTTGCGAAGCAACTCAAACGCTCGGACCTGGAGAACTTATCCGAGCGTTTGACAAGCAACTCAAACGCTCGGACCTAGAGAACTTGTCTGAGTGTTTGCGAAGCAGCTCAAACGCTCGATCTTGGAAGGGCTAGGTCGAGCGATCAAGACTTGGAGAAATTATGTTCATATCGTTTCTTTTTCTTTGCGTATGTGGGCTTTTTCTCCTCTTTGGGCCTATTGGGTTTTTCTTTTTTGTAGGCGCAACAAACAATGATAGCTATCATTAAATGGCGGCGCATTGGAGACAGCAGGGGTGTGTTCATATTGATAGCTATCATCTCAGGGTAACAAAACGGCATCTTAGTGACAGCAAAGGGCGCGTCGCTTCGTTTGGAGAGTTAATACCTCTCGATTCTGCTGCCCTGGCTTCTATATAAGAGAGTTGCTTCTTATTTCCATTTTTGTATTTTTAGAGCGCTCGGTCTTTTTAAGAGTCTTTCTCAAAAGCTTTTCTAGGTGAGTAGAATGTCCATAGACAGTGGGGATTTGTCGAGGGAGTTGGAAGAAGCCATGGGTGTTTCTTCCAGCGGTAAAATCTCTTCCTTGGAGGCTGCCTCTCAGGATAGGGCCCTCGCACTGGTGCCCTATGTCTCAAAGGGAAGAGATGGAGAGAGTGATGATGGAGAGTCCTCTGGAGATGAGGATGTCCGGGCGTTAATAATAATTAGAGATGATGCCTTTGATACTGAAAGAGAGGAGTAGACTTTTGAAGCGAACTTCATCCCAAGTGTGGTGGAGGAGGCCAGTCTCGTGGGGATGAGGATTAAGTATAGATATTCCCTGGATTACCACATGAGGGCCCCGGAAGAGGGGAGAGGGCCTGCGATACCCTAACGGGCCAGGTGCCCTATGAGCTGTTTGTTTACGAACATCAGCTTAAGGTTGGGCTTAGGCTCCCTCTTCACCCGTTCTTCTACTCGGTGCTTAGATACTTCGGTATCGCACTGAGTCAGCTGGTGCCTAATTTGATCGGGTTGATCCTGACGTTTATTGCCGTGTGCCAAGAGGTTGGAAGGGTAATAAACATTAACGTGTTCAAAGCTCACTTCCAGCTGGCCCGGCTCGGTCATATAGGGTGGGTGATCGTAAGTTCGAGACGATGGAAGAGGGTACTGAAGGATAAGTCTTCTTCCATAAAGAGGTGGAAGGGGGGTTTTCTCTTCCTTCGGAGTGCTGAGAGCTTCGATGTCACCCTCAATTGGAGCTTGAAGCGTGTTGGCAAGTGCAAAAGGCTGCACCTCCTGCACTTAGAGCATGAGACGTTGAAGGCTATACTGGTCGTGCCTCTAGATGTCGAGGTGCTTGGAGATAACAAAGAACTCCATAGGCGCGGCCTCTATCCTCCCAGCCTCCCCTCAACCTTCGAGCACGGTAGCCCTTGATTTTTTAGCTCATAAAAATTTTTGTTTTCTTTCCAAGGCACTTAATGTTAACTCTTTGTGCATATATGGATATGGCTGCGAGGGCTAGGCATATGGCTCATGAGAGAAAAAGGGTCGCTGAAGCTAATGGCTCTAGACGGGGGCAACAAAAGAAGGCTAAGGCGCCCACCACAATGCCAATACTAGTGAGCAGTCCCCTAAGGCCTCCAGCTTCTGAAAAGTGGGTGGGTCTTGTAGCTTCTAGCCCCCTTCCTGGGTTTTCTTCATCCATGGAAGGGCCTGAGCTAGCGGCTCTTTTTGTGCCTCGGTGGGCCTTAAGGGTGGATGACTCGGTGTTTGCCCATCAGAAGGTTGCTCGAGAGCACCTTGTGTTGGGGATCCCTCCCCGCGATATGGTGGAGATTTCGATGAGGCCCATCGAGGCACTTTGCTCGGCCACGGAGGTCAAGTTGTCTCAGGTAATGCCTCCTTTCCCTGCCCCTTTTTTCCTTGGTTCTCATACTGCCAACTGTTTTTACAAGGCCATTTTTTGTTTTAGGCCGAAGTCCTGACTGAAGTGCTTTCTTGGCGCGTCCTGGATATGGCAGACCTTTTGGCCAAGGCTGAACATAAATTAGAGGAGTCTCAGGGCTTAGTCCATGACCTGACCTCTGCTCTGGAAGTAGTGGAGCGAGCTAAGGCAGACGCTATCTCTGAGAGGGACCACCGCTGTCTGGCTGAGGAGACTCTTAGGGAAGAGATTGACTGGATCCAGTCCGAGCTTAGAGAATACCGGAGGAATGCAGCAGAACAGGACCCGATCCAGTCCATGCTAGATGAGGTTCGCCGCTGGGCCGTGGAGAGGAAAGAATCCTTGCTTAATGATGGAGCTGTCCAGTACCTTGAAGGTTTTAGTGAATCCAAGAAGAGGGCTGAGTCATTTTTTCCGAAGGCAGACTTTTCTGGCCTCGACTTGGGGGGTGTCTCAAGAGGATCCAGGGAGCGAGACCCAGTAAGCCCCAGAGGGTGAAGCTAAGGAGGTAGGGGATGACGAGGCCCAGGAAACGGAAGAGGGTGTGGTCTAGGAGGGTCCTACCCCCTCGGATAGATTTTCCTATTTCCATCTTGTAGCTAAGGCCAATAGTGCCTATTTTTGTACCTCCCGCTTTAACTTAATGAAATTTTTGGAGTTTTCTCAACCCTTGGACTTTATTGATTCTTTTATTTACATTATATACTACTGATAGAATTTGCGGAGGTGCTCCGCATTCCAAGTACGAGGGACTGGTTTACCATTTAATTCATCGAGCTCGAAAGTGCCCGCCCGACAAACTCTTCGGACTCTGTATGGGCCTTCCCAACTTGGAACGAGCTTTCCTATCTAATGAGGGCGAGACACTTCACTTTTTCGCAGGATGAGGTCATGGTGTTTGAAGCCCCAGCTTCGAACCCAGGTGTTATAGTATCGAGCAGCCCTCTACTGGTAGGCAGCTAGGCGGACTTGGGCTTTATCTCGGGCCTCGACGACCAAATCTACGTTCATCCTTAATCCTTCTTCCTTGTTACTTGGTTCAAAGCATTACACTTGTATTGACGGGACTCTAATTTCAAGGGGAATGATGACTTCTGATCTGTACGTCATGAAGAATGGAGTTTCTCCCGTTGGTGTTCATACAGTTGTCCGATAGGCCTGAAGGATATTGGAGAGCTGATCAACCCACTGCTTGTCTGCCTCATTAAGTCTCTTTCTAATTCCTTGGAGAAGAATCCTGTTAGTTACTTCGGCTTGGCCATTAGCTTGTGGATACCCGACGGATGAGAACCGATGCTCGATGTGGAGGTCATCACAGAATGTTTTGAACCGGGAGCTATCAAATTGCTTCCTGTTATTGGTGATCAATACCCAAGGGATCCCGAATCGGTATACTATTGACCTTCAGACAAAATTATGGGTTTGGTAGTCAGTGATACTGGCCAATGGCTCTGCCTCAACCCATTTGGTGAAATAGTCAATGGCCACAATGAGGTGCTTCTTCTGCCCAACTGCAGCAGTGAACAGACCTAGAATGTCCATCCTCTATATAGCAAAGGGAAGTGGGCTAGTGATTGAGGTGAGGAGATTAGCAGGTTGGTATGGCACTGGAGAGTACTGTTGGCAGCTTTTGCACTTTTTGACTAAGTTGGCAGCATTTTCTTTCATCTTGGGCCAGTAGTACCTTTGGCGTAGGACCTTAAAGGCGAGGGCTCGAGCCCCTAAGTGGTTTCCGCATATGCCTTCGTGGACTTCTTTGAGGGCATAATCGGCTTCGGCAGGGCCAAGACATCTTAAGTATGGCATGGTCAGAGCTCTTTTATACAACTGTCCATCTATGATATTGTACCGGGAGGCTCAGGAGATCAACTTTTTGGCCTCGTTTCTTTGCTCGGGGATTTTCCCATCTTTCAGGTAGTGCAGGATTGGGTCCATCCATGTTGTTTTCTCTTCCACTGGTAGGACTGGAGCTTTGCTTATACTTGGGACGGAGAGGGTTTCTTAGTAGACAGCTTGGGTAGGTACCAGGTGCTGGGAGGAGGCCAGGTTAACCAAAGCATATGTCTTGGAGTTTTCAGCTCGAGGGATCTGAGTTATCCGGAATGTCTTAAAGTTGGTAGTGAGTTTCTTCACTTTTTGGAGATATTGGGCAAGTTTCTCTCCCCGGGCCTCAAACTCTCCCTTTATTTGACTTACTACCAATTGAGAGTCACTAAATGCATCCAGAACCTCAACGACCAACGCTTTGGCCAATCTTAGTCCAGCTAAGAGGGCTTCGTACTCCGCCTCATTATTGGAGGTTTTGAACTCAAACCTTAGTACGTACTTGATTGTAAAGCCTTCTGGACTACAAAGAATGAGTCTTACTCCACTCTCCAGTGAATTTGAAGATCTGTCCACATGGAGGGTCTACCATGGAAGGGGTTCATTGGTCACTGATGTTGTAGACTCATCCGGATCTATGGACAGGGTTGTCTTTACAATGAAGTCGACCAAAACCTGGCCTTTGATCGCTTATCAGGGCCGATAGTGGATGTCGAACTCTCCCAGCTCTACTGCCCATTTTGCCATTCTTCCAGAAATATTTGGATTATAAAAGACTTGCCTTAGGAGCTGATCTATTAGGAGAGTGATGGTATGCGCCTGGAAATAGGGTCGGAGCTTCCGTGCAGCTACCACTAGGGCATAGGCTATCTTCTCAATAAGTGGATATCTTGTCTCAGCTTCGTAGAGAATTCTACTGACATAATAAATGGGCTTCTGGGTGTCTGCTTCTTCCCGGACGAGGACAGAGGCCACGGTACTCTGCCCACCTGACAAATAAAGGAATAGTTTCTAACCTGGGAGCGGTTTGGTCAAGAACGATGGTGAGCTCAGATATCTCTTCAAATATTCAAAAGCTTCCTGAAAACTCTCGGACCAAGAGAAATCTTTCACTTTCTTGATGGCCTTAAAGAAAGGCAGGCACCTTTATGCAGATTTGGACATGAATTGGTTCAGGGCTGCGACTCTACCGGTGAGCCGTTGGACTTCTTTCACGGACTTAGGGGGGTCAGATCGAGGATGGCTTTTATCTTCTTCATGTTGATTTCTATCCTTCTCTGGGTGACCATGAACCCCAGGAATTTACCCCATGTTACCCTGAATGCATATTTGGAGGGATTCAACCTCATGTTATGTTCGCGTAGTACTTCAAACATCTCTTCTAAGTCGAAACAGTGGTTATGTGCTTCTGTGCTTTTAACCAATATGTCATCCACATAGACTTCCATATTCCACCTTATATGTTCCTTGAAGATTTTGTTCACTAACCTCTAATAGGTCACCCTAGCATTCTTGAGCTCGAAGGGCATGACTTTATAGCAGTACAGCCCTCGATCAGTGACAAAGGCTGTCTTGTCTTGGTCTTGTTTCTGGTTGTAGCCAGAGTAGGTGTCCATGAAAGAAAAGAGTTTATGCCCTGAAGTGGCGTCCACCATATGGTCAATCCGAGGGAGAGGGAAGTTGTCATTTGGACAGGCCTTGTTTAAATTAGTGAAGTCAATATAAATACGCCACTCGCCACTGGCTTTCCGGACCATTATCACATTAGACACCCACTCAGGGTACCTTGCCTCTCTGCTGAAACTGGCTTCCAGCAATTTATCTACTTAAGTGTTGATAGCCACCTGGCGCTCAAGGTTCTCTTCTTTTGAATGATCGGCTTGCACTTAGGGTCCACATTCAGGCGATGCTCGATGGTTCTAGGGTTGATCCCTGGCATGTCCGATGTTGACCAGACGAACAGGTCCTCATTTTTCTGGAGGAGGGAGAAGAGTTATTTCCTGTGTTCTTCAGAGAGGTTTGCGCCTATTTGGATGATTCGGGTAGGGTCCTCCCTGAGGGGTATTGGGGTTAGTTCCTCTACAGGTCATCCTCTTGGGGTTTTCATCTCATCCCTAAGATCCTCTACTTCAAGGAGCGAGGCCTCGGTCTTCTTTCCTACTTTGACAGCGTTCAGGTAGCAGGCCCGGGAGACATTCTGATCTCCTCTGATCATTCCCACACCCTTACTGGTGGAAAATTTGACTTTCAGGTGATAGGTGGAAACAACAACCTTCAATCTGTTGAGGGTAGATTGGCCGATGATCTTATTGTAGGAGGAAGGCTGCTTGACTACCAGGAAGGTGGTCTATACTGTAGAGGTCTTTGGTGTTGTTCCTGCAGTGACTGGGAGGACTATGCTTTCTTTAGCGAACACTAGAGATCCATCCAAACCATAGAGGGGGGTCGGGGCTGGCTCTAAGTGCCCATCCTTCAGCTCTATGCATTGGAAAGTATCATAGAACAATATGTCTGCGGAGCTTTCATTGTCAATCAAGACCTGTCTTATTTCATTGTTGGCTACCAAGAGAGAGACCACCATTGCATCGTCGTGAGGAGTCTGCATGTCTTCTAAGTCATCTTTTGTAAAAAAGATCACTGGCTCTGTTCTCTTTCTCTTGTGGGGACCACTCACGGAGGCTACGGCCCTGGCGTACGCTTTACTGCTCTGTCCTGAACTGCCTCCCACTGTTGGGCCTCCGTAAATCGTTTTGATGATTCGGGTGGTGGCTGCCACCTCCTGCTTTTTCTGACTGGGCCCTTTTTGCTCAATCCTAGGATTCTTTTGATGGTCCCGCCACTCTTATTGTTGGCGGTAGGGACATCCAGCGTCTCTTCTTGAAGGTGCAAGCTCTTCTTTTCTCCGAGGCTCAGTAAACTCTTTTAGGTATCCTCGGTTGATAAGAGCTTCAATCTGCTCCTTCAGGTCATGGCATTCTTCAGTGTCATGACCGTAGTTTTTGTGGAACCGGCACCATCGTCTCTAGTCCCCCCCGAGATGCGGCTTCTTGAGTGGCCATTGGAGAACAGACTTATCTTGGAGTTGCATGAGGATGTTGGTCCTGGTTGCATTGAGGGAGGTTAAGCCGTCTATTTGGGGGTGGGATCGATACCTGTTCTCTTGATGGGGCCTCTTGACCACTCTTTTCTGAGGGTCGAGGTCCTTCCTCTTCTTTTCAGTTTTTCTTTCTCTCTCTCTTCTGAAAGCCTGGTCATCCTCTGCCAGCATGTAATTCTCAGCTCGGGCCAGGATTTCATTCATGTCTTGGGGTGGACACCGAGTAAGTTTGGAACGGAAGATACCAGACCTTAATCCATTCTTAAATGCCATTACCTGGACATTTGGGTCGAGGTCAGGAATCTCTCACGACGCTGTATTGAACCGGGATATGTAGGCTCGAAGCCTCTCCTCTCGATGCTGAATAATGTTGAAGAGGTTTTCTGAAGTTTTCTTTGGTCCCTTACTACTGAGGAATTGCGAGGTGAAGGCGTAACTGAGTTCTTTAAAATTGCTGATGCTTTCTGGTTTCAGACGCGAGTACCAAGTACCCGCTGCCTTCTCTAGAGTTAGAGGGAAGGCACCGCACGTGACTGGGTCGGAGTGCCGATGCAGCATTATAGTTGTTTTGTAGTGCTGTAGGTGGTCCATAGGATTCGCGGAGCCGTCGTGCATTCTGACTTGAGGCATCCTGAAGTTGGGTGGAAGCGGGGTTTCGAGAACATCTTCCGTGAATGGAGGGTCTTGGATGCAGAGCTCATCCATGACACTGAGATTTTTGTGTCTCAGAGCCAAGTCTATTTTTTCTTCCATTTCTTCAAACCGTCTGTCTAAGTTGAGGTTGCTTTTCGAGGAGGAGCTCTCCTTGGATCGGCTGCTATGCAGCGAGGGCTCAATAGGGGGCTGGTTATAGGTTAGGTCATCTCTGTCGGATGACTCCGCTTGCTCTGGAGCTTGGTGAGGAGAGAAGGAAGGTTGCTGACCTCCTCCCCAAACCTGCACCATTAGGTTGGCTATCATTTTGGAGAGCTCCTGGAACTGAGCTTGGGTCACTGGGGTCTGAAAGTGTGCAGTCGCTTCCTCGTGATTGGAAGAATTAGTTCCGGAGAGACGAGGGCGCTGCTCTCTAGCAGGGGGCCTTCTGCTCGATCCGGGGGTGGCATGCTCGGGGATTGTGGGGAACCTAGGTCTAGATTGGTGACTGCGAGCACTACCTCGGATAGGAGCCGAGCATGCTGTTGGGGCTTCTTTTTCGGTCCTTCTGGTACTGCTTCTCGGCGGCATCGTGACAGATGAGTTCTTTTTGTATTTCTTCGCTCTCACTGTAACAAGAGATTGTGGCTTCCCACGAACGGCGCCAATCTGTTGATGCCAAAAAACGGTTGGAGTTGACGTGGCCTGGATGTTGACGTGGTCTGGGTGCATACGTGGCCTGGGCCCTGCACAAGTGACAGGGATGAACTAAAGGCCCTCGGAAGGAGGGGAGAGGGAGACCTCCGAGGGTGCTCTGAAGCTTAAGTTAGCACGAGGGCTTAAATAATTGGAGTGTAAGCAAATAAGTCTGAATGCCTGTAAATTTCATACATGGGCTTATTTGTAGCCATCTGCTCATGGGAAGACATTGATTACATGCTCAGGAGAGGGTGTGTTGTAGGTTGGCTGCAGGGTGGCGCGCCGTAGGGTGGTTACAGGGTGGTGTGTCGTAGGGTGGCTGTAGGACTGCGAATCTAGGCGGCTGTAGGGTGGTGTAGAGTGGCTGCAGGGCTGTGTGCGTAAAGGGGCTGCAGGGCTGTGGGGGTTTTTCGGGTTGTTCTTCATTGGGCCGAAGAGTTTACTGGGTTGGAGTGCTCATCGGGCCGGAGAGTTTACTGGGCCAGAGTATTAGTTTACTGGACCTCTCATTGGACCGGAGTGTTTACTGGGCTAGAGTGTTTACTGGGTTTGGGAGTTCACTGGGTCAGAGTATTTTGGGCCACATCAAGGGCCTACAAAGATGCTTAGGAGGATTTGATGAGGACAAATGGGATCGTCCATCCTATTGAAAGTTGCAACTGTCTGATCAACGATCAAGTTGTGGGCTGCAAGAAAGTTAATTATGGACAACTGAAACTGTTTAGGGTAGTTTTCATGTTGTATTCGAATTCGAACCAAATAGGATAACAACACTCTGCAACCTCTTATTCTAGTGGAATGTGTGATATCGGGCCAGCATGCATCAAGTAATGAGGGTGACCTGCTTATATTTTTGCAAAGGACAAAAAAAAAAAGCAATCATAGAAACTGGAAAAGATAAAAAAGGGAATACTTAAGATGAAATTTCTTGCATATTATTAAAATCATGTTGAAGTGGATATCCAACTCTCTGCATTGTTTACTAATTCTGTCATGTTGGTGACTGGTGGAGTAGACATTGTCAAGAATAATAAATTAACTGAGAGATAAACTTTTAGTATTATTCAAGTCATAATCATAGGTATACCGGCATAAATTTTTCCTTACAGAAACCACCTTCACTAGTCGTTAATATGCATGATGTTTGATTTAATAAAAGGAGAAATACTTGGCTAGACCGGCTCTAAAATACTAGTTTCAGATCTGTTCAAAATTTTATTAGTAATTTTAAAGAATTTCATTCGTATCATTAATTTTTTGGTCTCACGTTTATGTTGATATTACCAATGAATTTCTCTAAAATTACCAATAAAGTTTCGGATAAGTCTAAAACTTAGACCCGATCTAACTAAGTATTTTTGTAATAGTGGTTCAATAATCAGTACTTTATCAATTATCACCCACCCGAGTTGTACATTCTGCTAAAATGGAACTATGCCGACCCAGTTGAATATTACAAGAAAATATTTGGGGGTCAAAGAAGAGTAAAAAGGGAAAATGAAGAAGATTTTTTTAGAACTAATTTATCTATTTCCAATCGGTGAAGATCTTCAGAGATTCTAGAGAAAAATCTCAATATTCTTTAAATCTGAGAAGTTGCTTAAATGGTTTGAGATATTCTTATATTTATAAAATTAAGATGTAAACCTTAAAAAGTGAACCATTCTAACCAAACAATAACTCTAGATTTTCTATTTCAAATGGGAGAGAATATGACTTGGGTGTATTGGAGCAATGCGTTAGAGTAAGTTTATTGAGTAAGAGTTCTTCTCAAGTTTTTATCTATACAAAAACTTGTAACCTGTGAGTTTTATTAGAGGAATAAAACAATCGTGTTGTTGGGATCATTGACGTAAGCAAGATGTGCCGAATCACGTAAAACTTTATTTTTGTTCTTTATTTCCTGTTGCTTTATTTTTACATAGTTTATTGTTTTGTATTATTGCTGTGTTATTTATTTGCATGGTTCTTTGACAGATTTTTTGTGAAAAATCCCAACAACCGCATATAAGGCTTATAACCCGTTTGAAAGTTCATGAAACCTTTTTTTACACAAAAATTAAGTTAAATATTTAAAAATATTATGAAATGATTTCTGTTTTTAATAAATTAGATTTATATCAAAAAAAATTTATTTGATATTAAATAATTTATAATTTTATTATTATTTTAACATATATCATTTAAAAAATATTTTATAAAATCATAAATCGCTTTTACTGGCAAAACGGATCGTTAATTAGGATGGGAAAAACAGATTTCTTTGCCTCAGTTGATTAGTTTTAACAAGAAGACCCATCAATACCAAAACATTTTAGCCTTTGCTCAAGAAAATAGCTTTGCTTTACGACAAGCTCACTAGTCACGAGACCTTTGCCTTCTCTCCAGGAGCAGCGAGGGAGCTTCCATGTGACTCAATCACACGCACCATGTTCTCTTATTTTAGTTGATTTAAGTAAATTCAAGAATGGGTCACATGGTTATGGCGATGTTTGGTCTAATTTAAAATTAATTAAAAATTAAAATTTATTTTTTAATATTAATTAAAATTTTAGTTAAATTGAATAAAATTTTATTAAATAACAATCAAACATTAATCAATAGATAGTTTGATTTTATTTGAAAATGTTTTTAACAATTTTTTTTAAAAAAAATAAATTTCAACTTAAAATTAACTTTAAACTGAATCAAAAAATCGTCATTATTTTACAACATCTTCATAATTTTAGGAGTGAAATTCAATAGGTTATTGAACCAAAATATAGGGTTAAGTGGGGTAAATACTTGAAGGTTCGGGTCTTGATGAACAAACAACAATCATTTAGGCGTGGTATGTATGTTTCTACATGGGAGGGCGTAAGACTTGGGGTGGTGTTTAACTATAAGAGAGTCCCAAGGTTTTGCTTTGTGTGTGGAATAAGGCATGTATTAGCACAATCCAGCGGCTCGGCATGACTTGTGGAAAGCGGTGGAGTGATAAGGAGATCCAAAACTGTTGGATAGATAAAGATGGTTACTCTTACAAGTCTGCCTATATTAATGGAGAGACGCTGGAGGATGAAGGAGTTTCAATGGCAACTGATTCAACCCAAGATAGTAGTTCAACAACATAAAGAAACTCCAACAGAAATGGAAAATGAGCACATCTCGGATTCAAATCAAATTAGATCACATTTCCTTTGGTGTTGTTTGAAATTGGTCAAAATGCTGAGCATATCGTCGAGAATATTGCCCATGAATTTCATGCAATCTGTTACTATATTTTTTATGTTTAAATAGAAATCCTCAGTATTAGTTTATATCAATTATCGTGTGTTTACGTCTTCAATAATAAGAAAACAATATTCTTCTCTTAGCATATATTTTCAAATACGTACATGTAAAATTCTATATATATATATATATATAATTATAAATATAAATCATAAAAAAAAATCTCTGTTCAAATATAGAAATTAATTTTATCCAAGTTTTTGCTTTAAAATCAATTATAAATCTTTTTCATATAAATCCAAATTGAAACTTTATCCTACTATCAAATTATATATCTTTCAAATATATATATCATAATAAAATAATTATCATTCAAATATTAATTCTCAATTAAAAAAAATTGAAAATTCTTATATTATTTTTTAAAAATTTTTGAAAATACAAAATAAATAACATTTTAATATTTCGATCAAAATATAATATTTTAAACAAAACAATCGAAACGGATCACAACAAATTAAAATAAATTGAAACAAAACATAAAAATATTTTATTTAGTTTAACGTTGAAAACGGAAAAAAGAACTAAACTAAAATAACAACCTTGCATTTGGGTTAGCAGTGTCCAATCGATGATTCGATTGAATTAACATCACATGTACAATCCGACAAGTGAAAACCAATGTTAATGATTTGCGCAATCATACGCTAGAGAGGCACTATACTTAAAAGTATTATATTATTTTCTCCTTTTCCTTTCATTGTTTATTCAAATAATCTATTGACCAATCATTAATCATTGTCTATTTTATACCTATAATTTAGTGGATATGATGGTTACGTGTTGAGGATTGTTAGATAGAATTCTCTGGATTTGGATAGGCAATCAAAAAATTGTGATTCTTTTGCAAAGAGATCGAAGCCAAGCTCTTACAGAAAAGAAAAACAGATAGGATAACAACACTCTGCAACCTCTTATTCTAGTGGAATGTGTGATATCCGGTCAGCATGCATCAATTGATGAGGGTGACCTGCTCATTTATTTGAAAAGGACTAAAAAAAAAAAAGCAATCATAGAAACTGGAAAAGATAAAAAAGGGAATACTTAAGATGAAATTTCTTGCCAATTATTAAAATCATGTTAAGTGGATTTCTAACTCTCTGCATTGTTTACTAATTCTGAAATGTTGGTGACTGGTGGAGTAGACATTGTCAAGAATAATAAATTAACTGATAGATAAAGTTTTAGCATTATTCAAGTCATAATCACAGGTATACCTGCATAAATTTTACCTTACAGAAACCACCTTCACTAGTCATTAATATGCATGATGTTTGATTTAATATAGGGAAAAATACTTGGTTAGACTAATTTTAAAACATTAGCTTTAGATCTGTCTTAAATTTTATTGGTAATTTTAAAAAAATTTATTAGTAATGTTATTTTTTAGGTCTCATGTTTATGTTGGCATTACCAATGATATTCTTTAAAATTACCCATAAAATTTCGAACAGGTCTAAAACTTAGACCTAGTCTAGCCAAGTAATTTTGTAATAGAGGTTCAATATTCAATACTTTATCAGTTATCACCCACCCGAGTTGTACATTCTGCTAAAATGGAACTATGCCGACCACTGTTGAATATTACAATAAAATATTTAAGGGTCAAAGAAGAGGAAAAAAGAAAAAAGAAAGAAGATTTTTTTGGGACTGATTTATCTATTTTCAAATCGGTGAAGATTTTTAGGGATTCTAGAGAAAAATCTCAATATTCTTTAAATCTGAGAAATTGCTTAAATGGTTTGAGATACTCTCATATAAAAATAAGTTGTAAACCCTAAAAGGTGAATCATTCTAACCAATGAGGGACTCTAGATTTTCTATTTCAAAAGAGAGAGAATATGACTTGGGGGCAATGGGTTAGAGTGAGTTGATTGTGTAAGAGTTCTTCTTAAGTTTTTGTCCGTACAAAAACTTGTAACCAGTGAGTTTTATTAGAGAAATAAAACAATCGCGTCGTTGGGATCGTGGACGGAAGCAAGAGGTGCCGAAGCACATAAAACTTTGCTTTTATTCTTTATTTCTTGTTGCTTTATTTTTATATAGTTTATTGTTTTGTACCTTTACTGTGTTATTTATTTGCAATGATATTTGGTAGATTTTTTGTGAAAAATCCCAAAAATCACATACAAGGCTTATACCTGTTTGAAAAGTTCATAAAACGTTTTTTTAAACATAAATTAAGTTAAATATTTAAAAATATTATGAAATGATTTCTGTTTTTAATAAATTAGATTTATATCAATTTTTTTGTTTCTTATTAGATATTAAATAATTTTTAATTTTATTATTATTATTATAATTTTAACATATATCATTTAAAAAATATTTTATAAAACCATAAATCGCTTTTACTGGCAAAACGAATCGTTAATTAGGATGGGGAAAACAGATTTCTTTGACTCGGTTGATTAGTTTTAACAAGAAGACCAACCAATACCAAAACATTTTAGCCTTTGCTCAAGAAAGTAGCTTTGCTTTACGACAAGCTCACTAGTCACGAGATCTTTGCCTTGTCTCCAGGAGCAGTGAGGGAGCTTCCATGTGACTCAATCTCATGCACCATGTTCTCTTATTTTAGTTGACTTAAGTGCATTCAAGAATGGGTCACGTGGTTATGGCGATGTTTGGTCTAAATTAAAATTTATTTTTTAATATTAATTAAAATTTTAGTTAAATTGAATATAATTTTATTAAATAACAATTAAACATCAATTAATAGATAGTTTGATTTTATTTGAAAAAGTTTTTAACAATTTTTTTTTTCAAAAAATAAATTTCAACTTAAAATTGATTTTAAACTGATCCAAAAATTGTCATTACTTTACAACATCTTCATAATTTTAGGTGTGAAATTTGATCGGTTACTGAGCCAAAATATAGGGTTAAGTGGGGTAAATACTTGAAGGTTCTGGTCTTGATGAACATACAACAATCATTTAGGCGTGGTATGTATGTTTCTACATGAGAGGGCATAAGACTTGGGGTATAAGAGACTCCCAAGGTTTTGCTTTGTGTGTGGAATAAGGCATACTGAGAGGACTTGTAAGATGGCGAAGAAAAGGATGCTACAAGGGTTGTGGATAAAGTACCAGTATAGGGTTTGGTTAAGAGCTAATGTTTATAAACCTAGAGGCAGTAGTCGTGGGGTAGCACGAGATGGTACTAAGGAAAGAATAAGGGAATGGAGTCAAGACGAGATGGGAATTTAGGTAGGGGACACACAAGCAGCGTTGAGAAATCAAGTGGGGCATGTAAAAAAGGTGAGGAATAACACGGTGGGGGCTGGGCAAAAAGAACTAAGGTCAACTAATGGATGTTGAGATGACTGTATCTTTTACTATACCTATACAAATGGATGTTGTGGTTCCTACACCTGTGAGAGAACTTGTAGATGAGTAGAAGCCAGTTATTGAACTAGTTCATGTTGAGGTTCCCTAAACATGATATAGTTATGGAGGTTCCAGTTAGAAGATCCACCAGAGAGAAAAGATCAACCATTCCACCTGACTACATGGTCTATTTGGGAGAGAGTGATTATGATATCGGTTGTGTGGTGGATCCTTTAACTCATAAAGAAGTTGTTTCTAGTCCTCAGTCTGATCTATGGTGGTATACAATGAGGAATAAAATGTAGTTGATTGGTTATAACAATGTTTGGGAGCTAGATGAGTTACTTAAAGGTTGCAAGTGGGTTTACAAGACTAAACTAGATCTTAAAGGAAAAAAATTGAAAGGTTTAAAGCCAGATTAGTTTCCAAAGTATTCACTCAGAAAGAAGGAATAAACTATAATGAAACATATTCACCAGTCTCTTCAAACGATTCTTTCAAGGTTATAATGGCATTGGTATCTCATTTTGATTTAGAGTTACACCAGGTGGATGTAAAGACAACTTTTCTGAATGGAAGCCTTAATGAGGAGGCCTATATGGTGAAATATAAGGGTTTTAAAGAATACAGTAATGGTTATCTTGTATGTAGACTCAAGAAATCCATATATAGTCTCAAGCAAGCTTCCAGGTAGTGGTATTTAAGATTTCACGATGTGGTAACTTTATTCGGTTTTGTCGAAAACAATGTAGATCAGTGTATATATCACAAGGACAATATGAGCAAGTTTATTTTCTTTATTTTTTATATGGATGGTATCTTGTTGGCAAGCAGTGATCTAGAACTGTTGCATGAAACAAAGCAACTATTGTATAGAGAGTTTAACATGAAGGACTTTGGTGAGGCATTTTTGTCCAGGTTCAATATGCAATATTGCAAATCTAAGAATGCTCTAATTCTCAAAGGTGATAAACTGAACTTGTCGCGGTGCCCTAAAAATGATGTTGAGAGGGAATCTGTAAAGAAAGTACCTTATGCTAGTGCAGTTAAAAGCATTATGTATGCACAAATCTGTTCTAGGTCAGACATTGCTTTTACAGTTAAACTTCTAGGCAGGTACCAATCAAACCCTGGTCATGATCACTAGGTGACTACCAAGAAGGTATTAAGGTACTTGAAGGGGAAAAGAGACTTCATACTGATTTACAGAAAGGTTCAAAACTTGTAGCTAGTAGGGTATATGGACTCAAACTTTGCTAATTGTCAAGATGTTTGGAAGTCTACATCGAGGTATCTATTCATGATTGCATGCGAGGTAGTTTCTTGGAAGAGTGTAAAACATACATTGATCATTTATTCTATCATGTAGGGGTGAACATAGAACCCGGTTGACCCGCGAACCTAACTCAAACTGATATAATGAATTGGGTTGGGTTGTGTCTTTTTAGAGATTAAGTTGGGTTGGGTTGAAAATATTTTGAACCTGGTGGGTCGGGTTGGGTTATGGGTTCAAAATTTTTAACCCGATCAAATACATAATTATATATTTTTATATTTATTGAATATAAAATAGTTTTTAAATAATTATAGTGTAATTATAAAATATATAATCATAAAATGTCCATTCTAATTACCATTAGTATGTAAAATTATATGTAGTAAATACTCCAATGTCCAAACAAGTCTCATACTTTCCAATTACCCATATTTTAGTTTCAAATATTTACACTAGAAACAAGTACTGATTTTGAGTTATGAAATAGTTTTCATAATTATTCTTACACATAACTTTAATATGAATAAATTGATGCACAATTAACTTATGTAAACAAAATTTTGATTTCTTGTACTGTTGTAACTATAAAATAAACACATAAATTAACACTAACCTACAAGATTCCAGTCGGGATCAAAGTATGCAGATAAACTTATATTCCAAAAAGATGTACCATAATGTTGATGGAAGAAATGTTGAATGCATGATAAAGCTTAGTAATACCAACTTGCTGGAAGTCTTTCATGCAAACATTATTGAACCATTCAATTTGCCTCTATGTGACATTTTAAGAGCCCCCATGTCACTTCCAAGTGCATTAAAGCATAGTTCAAAAATTAAACTGATTAGTGAGAAAGCACTAGCATGGCCACAAATGTTGAGTTACTAAAATATATTATTAGCAACTGTCCAGAAATCTAGATTTCTTTCGTAATTGAACAATCTTCTAAAGTAAGTTAAATTCATGTCAACTAAAGTAGTTCCTAGCTTAACATTCAGATGAAGATTGTGTTTTTCAATATAATAATGAATCCATATTCTAACATCAAGGGCTCCAAGTTGTGAGCATGCAGATAAGTAATTGACCATGGTCACTTCATCAGGTTTTATATTACTCGCTTACATTTCATGAAACAATGCCAAAGCATCCTTACCAAGTTTGGCTCCAGTGTAGCCTCCAATTATGGAATTACACGGCACAACATCCTTCTCTTGCATGTCATCAAAAAGCTTATTAGCAGTATCCAAAAAATCCAAATTTAGCATAGTCTACAACCATTGTAGTCCATGAGACAATTGTTCTCTTTTCCATGTTATCAAATATTCTTTGTGCTGTCAAGCACACATATTTTACTTGTAATATGAATGGATTTAGTTTGGATTTAATAGAATATTTTTTTTGTTATGTAATATGTATAGTTTAATTATTTAGTAAAAAATCTATATCAACCCGGTGACCCAAACCAATTAGAATGGGTTGGATTGAGTTGAGGTTGGATGGGTTCATGGATTGGGCTGAGTTGAGATTTTTCTAACCCAGTATGAATGGGTTGAGTTGAAATATTAGGATAACCCGATCCAAACCGACCCATGCTCACCCCTACTACCATGTAGGCAGAGTTTGTAGCATGCTATGCAACAACTACTCAAGTGCTTTGGCTCAAAAACCTCATTTCAGAGTTGGCAATTGTTGATTCCATTACTAAGCCCATCCAGTTGTACTATGATAACAGTTCTGTTATGTTGTTCGCTAACAAAATAAATGAGTCATAGGGTCCAAGCATATGGAAGTCAAGTACTTAATGGTTAAAAGACTTGTAAAGAAAGGTGACGTCACAGTAGAGCATATTGGTATTGATGATATGGTTGCTGATCCATTGACTAAAGGCCTTAGCCCTACTGCTTTTAAGAGGCATGTTGTCAGTATAGGCTAAGGAGTATTTTTTTATGCACTTGGTTAGTGGGAGACATATTTTGGCTCCATTTGTGTAATAAGGTTTTCATCTGTACTTTCATATATTTCTTTTGGTAATTTACTGGATTATATTGACTATGTCTATTGCATGAAATTTAATAAAGTTTCTGATATTACAGTTAAATTTAGCATATGGTTGCTTTATATGGTTGACATTTCATATATATCCGTTTAAAGTCTTAAGATTTGTGTCAATCTTAAGCAAAGGCTAAGGGCATTTGGTTATTAGCCTTAAGGGTATGTCTTGTGACACGTAAAGTATATATCGAGAAATTAAAGATAAGACATACAATAAAGAATTTTCACTTGTATGCTTGTGTTAAAGAAGAGAAAATTGAAAGTGACCGACAAGGGGATAACGTATAAAGGAACCACTTTGTGGATGTTATCCAGTTACCACACTACCATATTGGATCCATGTCGATGGAATTTATAGATTCTTGTGATTATGAAAAGTCATGTGTCGTTCAAAAGATGCAGTTACCGCTATGATTTGATGTTGAGGACTCTATTGGATCGGATTAACATTTAGAGTAGTCTCCAGACCAATGTTTTTCAAAATGCATGCATAAAAACTTTTCGGTTGACTTAGCCTGAGAGCCGTTTTAAAAATAAATATATTTTACAAAATTAATCCCAATTAATGTCGCCCAACTGAGAGAATGTTAGAATAATTCCAGGAGTATGGGCTAACATTAATTGGGCTTTCAGGTTTTACAATAAACAAGTTAAGGGATTGGTCCAATAATCGGAATATACAGTGAGCCTAACAGCCCTGTAACTCTAATTGTTTAATATGGATTAGTTGGTATGGGCCATAGTAGATATTAAGCTTGTGATGAGTGGGCCAATGAACCATTATATAAGGAGATGGCTAGATCCCCCATTCTGATCCTAACAGAATACGGCACTAAGAATTCTTCTCGTGAGATATGCAACTTCTCTCATCAAGGCTAGCGGTCAAAGGGAATCCAGAAGGGGAAATACCTAGACTAATACAGAAAGATTCGTTGTTGCAATTCCATTACGCATCATACAATGGATCGTAAACAAGGTACACAATTTCTATTGCTTTTTATTTAGGGTGTTCTACATTTATACATGTTGATTTATTAGGATTATGTTATTTCTTATTGAAATCTAAAACCAATATCATATTATTAAAAATCATTAATTTAGCTAGAAGCACTGTAGCGAGTCATCTTAATATGTATTGATTGGTGCAATTTATAAGTGTTCATTTGAGGGTGTTTGTTTGGGTATCCTAACATCTTTATCGATACATTTTTAACATTCACGTCAGACCTATATATCAATATATCATAAATGTAAAAGAAGAAAAAACAGTATACCCCAAATGTCAAATAGTTGGTGTTCAAAATTTCAAGGTGGGCAGTCTTTCATAGGTCCAAATTGAGTACATATTATCAAGTTATCTCCAGTTGGACCCCACATATAGGTGGAGCTTTGTTGGCCATTAGTGGGTGATTAGTCGTCGTACATGGCACATGGTGTGTATAGTACATACCCTTGGAGTCCCAATTACTTGATATATATATAAAGGGACCCAAGGGTTGCTTCCCTTGCCTTTCAAGTTCAAAACAATCCAAAATTTGCAGTTTCTCCGTTACCCTCTTCTTTGTCCCAACTTTCATCTCTCATAAAGCCGTGCGCATGTATATGGCAGCAGCTTTGTGGAACAAAACCATGCTTAAGTTCATTGCTTTTCTTTGCTTGTGTTTTAGTGTTAATCTTTCTCTAGCTGAGCTTCAACGATTCGAACACGCCACGAAATCTGATGGCTCTCTCAGTTTTTTGGTGGTTGGAGACTGGGGAAGAAGAGGATTCTATAACCAATCTCAAGTCGCTCTTCAGGTCATTCTTAATTTCTTCTTCTTCTTCTTCTTCTTTTCCTTTTTCTTCCTTATATCTTTAATCAATAAAGTTTGTTTTTCCTTAATAGGTCCAAAAATAATAGAAAACATAATGATGTTGCATGTGATACTGTTATAACACAGAAATAACATACATGAAACAGCTAACATTATTTTTAGAGTTTAAAACGTGAAGAAATAACATATATAGTCTTTTTAATTAACAATTAGCTGATTATAAAAAAAATATCATTTTTTCTGATGAAAAAAACATGATGATTAATGATTAACTTTGTATACAAGCTTAAGAAAAATGAAAAGTATGTTTGAAAGAGTTTATGAAATGGTTTATATTTTTTAGAAACAAAAGTGAAATCAAACACTTTGAGAAAAACGATTTATGCATGAAATATTTCTTCTAAAAATTTGAATTTGTCTCAAAACAATTCATTTCATTATTGTTTTATCAAACATTAAACAGTTTATAACTTTAATGTTGTTTATCATAAACGGTTTTCACTGTTAAGCCAAACAGGACTTAACAACCAATCTAACCAACGGTGTTTTTAAAAAAATTTTGTTAAACCGAATCTAAAACATTTGTTTTAAACCCGTTCAAAATTTCATTGATAATTTTTTAAAATTTCAAATATAACATCAATATAAATATAGAACCTAAAAAATAATATTACCTATAAAGTTTTTAAAATTACCAATAATAAGTTTTACACCCAATCGATCTTGCCCAAAATTCCGTCCGTGTTTTATATTTAATCAAAATTAAGGAGAAAAAAGTTATTCCTCACATCCAATGGAAGCATGACACCTCATCACGTCAACTTCAAAATCTTGAATTTGTTGTTACTGTTTTGATTGGGAAATGATTCCATATTCTAGATGGACATTTGCCAAGTATATTCTTGGCATCTCATGCAACTGGCCAGTGAGGCTATAGGAAAGGCACATTCCCATTCTTTGCATAATGTCTTTGAGTCCACCTCAGCATACTCATTACAATATATAAAATTTTATTATTAAAATAAAAAATATTTCAAAAATATTTAATTAGATCGAGTTTAAACATTTAGTTTTAGACTATTTCAAAATTTTATTGATAATTTAACAAAATTTATTAATAACATCGATATAAATGTGAGATTTAAAAAATAATATTACCAATAAATTTTTTAAAATTACTAATAAAATTTTAGACTGATCTATTGATTTTAGACTCCTTATCTTCCTTGGTGCTTGCCATTCTTGACAACACTTTGCAAATGGGAGCAGCTAGACAAAGCACCAGTACCTTTATATAAAATTTATTCCAATTACCTTTTTCTTTACAGAAATTTAAATAGGAATTGCTGCTTTTTGCCCTTTATGTTAGTTGGTAAATTATGAGAACCAATCACCTAAAAAAGAAAAAAGAGACAAAAGAAAAAGTTGTTGGAAGTTAAAGACGACTATAAATGCTTATTGTCTTTGTTATTTGTCCCTATTGCCTTTATTGAAAAATGCTTTCTGTTTTTATTTTTCATTTTTAGAGAATAAAAATATTTTTTATTTCATAAATAAACAACAGTTTTTCATTTTCGATTCACTTGTACCGAAAACAATAAAACCACAGCTAAGAACATTTTCACTATCGTTTTCTTATGGGAAAACAAGTTTGTCTTTCGATACCAAATATACCCTAGACTTTTCTTTTCTCTTTTAATAAAACTGTATTAATGAAGAATATTATTTTATCTTTTAAATATATATTGTTCATTTAGATGGGAAGAATTGGAGAGAAGCTGGAAATTGATTTCATAATCTCGACCGGAGATAACTTTTACGATGACGGATTAACCGGAGTAGATGATCCAGCTTTTCATCACTCATTTAAGGATATCTATACAATGCCTAGCTTGCAAAAGCCATGGTACCTTGGTGAGTTTCAATTTATACACACAATAATATATGCTTGGAGAATTAAATAAAATTAAAATTGCTCTTTTTTTGTCAATTTCTTGACATAAATTCAAAATAAAATAAATGGGAAAATACAAAAAGGAAATTGATGTACTTATCTTTTTCTTTATTATTTTTTTTGCAGTTTTGGGTAACCATGATTATAGAGGTGACGTTGAAGCACAACTAAGTCCCATCCTCAGAGAAATGGATAGCAGATGGCTTTGCATGAGATCTTTTATTGTCAATGCCGGTAAAGCAAAAGCGACATTTTATAGTATTTTGGAAAATAATATTTTTTTTTTCATTTTTTTTAATATTATACTAAAACGATAAAAGAAATAAAAATGTTTAATTTTTTAAATTTTGTTTAAAATGTATAAATTATTAAGAAAAAATATTAAAAATAAAAAATATTTTTCACAATTAAAACTCTAAATATTTTCTTTTTGGAGCAGAAATTGTGGAATTTTTCTTCGTGGACAGTACTCCTTTCGTGGATAAATATTTCATAGAGCCAGAGGATCATACCTATGACTGGAGAGGTGTATTGCCCCGAAAGGATTATCTTAAAAATCTTCTAAAGGTAATTCAGATTTAAGACTATTGTTAGCACTTTTTAGCTTTAATTGAATATTAATATATTTTTCATGGAATATTAATTTGCATGTTTTGTTAATTTATGGCTCATTCATGATAATTTATGGCTCATTCATGATTGCTTAATTTGCTTAATAGGATGTGGATTTGGCTTTAAGAGAATCAAAAGCAAAATGGAAAGTTGTGGTAGGTCACCATACAATTAAAAGTGCTGGATACCATGGTATCACTCATGAGATTGCAAAGCAGCTCCTACCAATTCTTCAGGTACTTTTTATTTATAATCAAATAAGTAAACATAAAATAAAATTAAGATGATGGTTTCTTTTCTTTTATTTTCTTTTTGATAGTTGGATGTTCAACATTCAACCTAGGGTTACAAATCAGGATTAGAGGTGAAAAACAGACGAGTCGGGTCGAGTACGAATTGAATTTTACTGTTAACGGATCAATGGGATACAGGTTAAAAATATTCATTACTTTTTTAACGGGTTTTATTTTTTTTTCCTCATATCTGTATTTTAGTGGGCGGGTAACGGGTATTAACAAAAATTCTCCTATTTATGTGAAAAAATATGATTCGGACCAGTTACGGGTAACAGATCAATAGGTACTGGTTAAAAATAGTTGTTTCCTAACGGGTTTTATTTTTTATGCTCATATCTGTATTTTAACGGACAGATAACGAGTCAAAAACGAATAAAAATTAAAAATCCTACCTCTAATCAGGATCGAGATAACCATCTCCCTTTTTTTATCTCGAAGTATGTAGTGTGAGCAGAATCCAACCACTAGTCTTTTTATGCTATTGACAATTTTGATATTCATTCTCAGGCAAACAATGTTGACATGTACATAAACGGGCATGATCATTGCTTGGAACACATTAGCAGCATCGACAGGTTAAATTTACCTCTGACTATTATAAGATATATTCGAGAAATTCCTTTTTTTAATTTTTTATATAGAGATATAATTGGTAAATTTTATTTGCAAAAAATTAAAATTATTATGAAATTAACTAATGCATGGTTTCAGTCCAATTCAATTTTTGACAAGTGGTGGTGGGTCAAAAGCATGGAAGGGCGCTGTGAGTTGGTGGGATCCACAAGAAATGAAATTTTATTACGATGGACAAGGTTTCCTGTCGGTCAAAATTACTGAAAGTGAAGTGGATGTAGCCTTCTATGATATTTCTGGCAATGTTTTGCACAAATGGAGCACATCCAAGCAGCTTTATTCAGCCATATAGAGACCTCTTCACCAATTCAAGATCTTATGTATCTGTAGTAGTAGTTTTTATTTTGTAAGCATCAAGCTTGTAATTGTTGGCCAGAGAAAAGTTCACCTTGGATGGGATTAAATCAAATATTTGGTGGGCAAAACATTAGATGAACTTGCAAGTTACAACGAATTGTAGGTTATAATTTATCAAACATTGTTAATTTTATGATTACCTAATATATACAATGAGTTTTACTAAAAAACAATAGAATGACAAATGCACATGGTGAAAATCTCTTTGTTGGAGGGGTGACCATCGGTTGAATTACAAAAAAGGTAATTTTGTTCTAAAAACTCTGATTAAAATAGGAACACTGGTTCCACCATTATTGAAAAAATAAATATTAAGAAATACCTCTTCGTTCCATTTTATGTCACTTTTTTTTTAAAAGAACAAACTTTAAAAAAAATCTATTTTACCATAATACCCTTTATTTATGTGGTGGTGAATGAAAGTGGTGCAACTCATCAACTAACCACTTAATATGTTAAGGGCATTATTGTAAAATGCATGATATATGTATTGCACTTTTGAAATGTGACAAACAATTTAGAACATCTATTTTAAAAAACAATGACATGTAAAACGAGAGGACGGAGTATACAATTACCTAAATAAACTTTTTTTTTTTTTAAATGAGAAGACATAATAGTCTTATTGGCTACAGAATAAGAGATAGTCATCTTCTATTCTTTATCCTTCTCATCTTTGATGTGAGTGAAGTTTTAATCTGATGACAAATGACTCTACTAATAAAACAAGTTAACTCTCGCAATAAACTCTAATTCTTCAACATAAATGGAGCATCAAGCCTAGCAATTATATCTCATTTATCTACCTTTTTCCTCAGTTCTCAAATTTTTTTAGGGTTATGACTGGCTGGTCAGAGAATCCCTTTAAGAGACCCAAATTTTTAGGTGACTTTTCAGTTTTCAAGTTCTGACCTATGCACAAGAGTTGCTTGTGGAATCGAACGTTCAATTTTTGACATAGACGGAGGAGATAAGATCGATAAAGAGAAGAACAAAACAAAATAAAATAATTTCATTTAATTTTACATATGATAAAAAAATTAAAAAGTCAAACATATGGGTAAAAGTATTATTCTCATTCCTTTCTTTCACTTGTCAAATTGATGTGTCAATTGACAATTGGTGAAGGTGGTAGTTTACTAAGTATGCGTTATTGTCATTTATTAAAAGAAAAACGTTTTTCTATTATACAGTTTTATTTTATTTTAAAGGGTTTTTAGTTCCAGCATAATATATATTATTCCAGATGGATATTCCCAAAAATATTATTCTAAATGGATATTCCCAAAATTATTATTCCAAAGGGATATTCTTAAAAATATTCTCTCTAAACAAAGGATATCCTTAAAAAATGCTACACCATCCTTAATTTTGAGCTCACGTTGTCATAAAGACTATGACTCGTTTAAGAATGAAACATTATGTCTCATTATTGTATAAAATAATATATAAATATATATATAAAGATAAAAAAAATTATACTCGATGGTGAGACCAATTAACATTTCGTGGTATTTTATTTTTTATTATAAATTCTTTTACCATTAAATATATTATTTTATCATGATACGTATCTAACGAAATATAATGCCTCGATTATAAGCGAGTCACCATATAATCCATCCACTCTATTGAGGTCTCTAATTAAAGTAGCTTTCTCCATAAAGATAGTAATAGAAATATATTTATCCTTGACATGTACAATTCTATAAACCAATATTTAATTAAATTTTGACACAAATCTAACTTAAACATTAATACTAACATCACGTAAACAAACATGTTGATTTGCTTTTCCTCAAGTTCAAAAGATTCCTGGTTTGAATGTCTTAAAAACTTCATTTTCCTATGACAAAAACAAAAAACAAAATACTAGTTAATTGTCTTTAACCGGTAGATTTTTTGGAGTTTTTTTTTTTCTTTATTAAAAATCTTAATTTACTAAATAAGATTATTTTAATCTTATTTTTTTAAATGGAGTAATTTTTATCACATCATCAAATGTAAAATGAATAAATTACATCAATAATCCCTGTAGTTTGACATAAAGTTCAAATTAATTTCTACGAAACCTATCTTTACAAAACTTTCATCTTCCATCCTTAAAAATAAAAAACTAAAATCAGTAAATTAAAAAAAAAAAAAGAAGCTTAAATCAACAATAAAAAATAAAAAAAAAATCACCACATTTTTTACTAATAGTAAACAATTGCAGATCCAATGGTAAAGCCCAAATGGTAGATCCAACTCAACTCTTAATAATAGTTGGTGTATATATTATTCTATCCTTCAAGTAGAAACAATTGCAGTAAACTTGTCCAATCTCATAATTCTCTAATTCTAGGTGAAAGTGAGATCCGATTCCTGATCTTTAATATATAACCACAAAATAATGATCATACATAAAGCAATATCCAAAAGTTAACACATGCACTAGTTAAACTACATCTCAAGACCATTAGTGCTGTATAACCAAATTATCCTTCTCGAAAGTAAAGACTACTCGGATGGAACGCTGTATATAGACTGATGAGTTCTCCAGTTTGGTAAGCTCGTTAATATTTCTGTGAGTAACTTACAGGTATATTCTTCCCATGCAGTGACTACAGCAGAAAAACTGGCCCAATCAAAGGAATGCTTCTCATTCTCTTTGCAACTCACATAGCCGAACACTGTCTCTGCCAGCTGCTGGTCCTGTAGAAAAGTAGATTTCAGGTCACTAATTCTCCCCAGTTGTGACGGTGACAATTGCACAACCTCACCAGCTTCCCTTTTAACTCTGAAAGTTTGCACTTCAGAGGCTTTCCAACAGTAAAACTGCACTACCTATTTACATAACAATTTAACTAAGGTTACCATTGGAATGATGCATAACAGAGTTTCCATTTCAAAAAAAAATTGTTAAAATCTTGTTGGGACTTGGGACAGATAGTGAACCACCTGCACTAACACCAGAAAAGCACTGAATGCAGTGGTGCAAAGGGACGTTAAGCAGTGGTATATGGAGTTATGTCAATCATTCAACAATAAGTGACTGAACATTTAAGAATGAACTTCAGCTTGATGAATTCTACATTAAAAATACCTAAATTCTTCATACATGGCACCGAAAGAAGAATGCTCGTAAATCTTAACTATTCAGAAAGTAAACTAAAAATATTCCCCACAACCTATATTTTTTTTTATAGCGATGATCTAACCTACCTCTAATCCTTAACCACCCATACAACAAACATCTTTATTATAAGTTGTTGGCCTGAGGAATCGAACTCAGGACTTGAAGGAACCCAAGTACATTAGACTTGAAGCGATAACCATTGAGCCAAAAGCTGCTAGTTCCCACAACTTACAATTTTTATAGCATTAAATTGCTTCCTTGAGTTCTTAGGTTGGGACCATAGATTCTTTGCTACATTCAGCTGGGGCTAACTGAAGCATTTGACCCCAGTAGTATGCTATTCTCCAGATTCTTAGTGGTCATGACATTTATTTCTTAAAAACAGGGAAAAAGGAAACGGAGGGGAAAAAACAAAAATATAACCCAGTGAAAAAGAAATAGCTTTTGAAAATTAGAAGGCTAAATTACACTTTTCATCCTTAGGTTTTACTAGGTTTCATTTATGTCCTTCGCTTTCTGATTGTTTCAATTGGGTTCTTCCCTCTATTATTAACCTACATGGAACAACTACCACTAACATCTGGAAGGGTCTAATTAAAATGAGATTGTAAATTCAAGGACCCAATTGAAACGATCAGAATATGAAGGACATAAATGAAACTAAATATAAAACCTAAGGACGAAAAATGTAATTTAGCCAAATTAAAAAGCAGTGTTTTAAGTCTACAAAATTATATAGATGTGCTATCTTCCCAACCCAACATCGACAAGAAAAGCTAAGGACCAATAGCGTAGAATACCTGAAGCACATGCAATATGTTGGCAAATCCCTGGTTAAACAACTCATCTCTCTTTGCTAATTGCAATGGCCCCATGAGTAGTTCTGAGATATCTGAGAAACAGCTCATGTCTTGAGGACAATATATATTATAACCAAGAACATGAATCCTCGCAAAGCAAATATCAAACCCCAACTCCTGACGAGCAGCTTGGTCAGGAGAAAACCAGTACATATTACTGGATGCTGGCAAAGGTGGGCATGAATGAGGCAAATTACTTGAGTTATGCAATAGGCTTTGCGAGAGAAGGGAAACAAGTTTAGCATCCTCATCGTGAGAAGCATCACGACTGAACCATAATGTAAGTGTTAGTCTTTCCCCATCTGTTACCTGCCAAAAGGTCGATAAATTACCCCAGAAGCAATGTGATTGAAGCATAAAGCAGTTATAAACCAGAAGGCCCAGGGCTACATTTCATTGCAAATTGCAAACAGCATGCTTGTTTATCACATGTAAAGGAGGATATTTCTGTTTTTTTTTTATTGTTTTGTGGTTAGGGAGCACCTAGGGAGTATAGCATCAATTATTGAATATAACTGGAAGGAGAAATTATTCTACTAACTCAGAAAGGGAGAGAGAGACTTGTTGTACCTCATCAACAGAATGCACGTTCCGGCTGTCAGCAGTGTACATGATGACATCCTGATGTACGATAATTCGGTGAGTACAAAATAAATATTACTTGAAACTACATGACAAATAAGTAACCACTAGCCTTGGGTGGGTACTCTTGTATTGAAACTCCTATTCAAGTCAGCTAAAATACTGAGCTTTAAGATACACAGTCAAATCTTATATCTCTCCATCACTCCTTGAGCATATATGAGACAAACCTTGGACACACTAGAAAGATAAGCTATGCTCCGTTTAAATTACAAAAGAAAATGATTTTAATACAAAGCAATCAGAGGCTTGTGTAAATAAGTGCCAACAATTCAATATACAAGTTAATATACGTAAATATGATATGTAAGACCCTGTTTGCCTAGCTTCTCTGGCTCTAGGCCCAACACTCCTTTCTGAATGTACTTTTAGGCTTTAAACAGCTTAAAATAATCTGATTTTGGGACAAAATCAAAAGCTATGTTTGTAGCTTTTGACCCAGAATCACTTTTAACTTAACCTTGGATGGCGAGGGAATTCACACCGTTGCCACTATAAAAGCATAATTGAAATTTGGTGCAATGAATGTTATTGAAATTTAGGATACAATTTGAAATTCAATTTTCCCTCCTATAAAATCTTAATTACATTTTCCTCTAATATTAATTAGTGACATTATCAAATGAGATTATCATAATTATTGTTATTATTATTATTATTATTATTATTATTATTATTATTATATTGTGATTAAGATAAATAATTAGTACAAGTACTAAAGTCAATTTGACGAAAGAAAACCATCTTTCATTGATATACCTTTTTGGGTAAATTGAATGTTTAAATGCACTTTTACAACTTAGATAAAACAAAACATATGAATTTTTTCATTTTAGTTTTACAACACTTTCAACAAAAAAATTATCAAATGCTAAGTAGCTTTTACCTCCACAACTGTTTTAAAATCACTTTTGAGTCCCTAATGCAGAAACAAAAGCTAGGACAAACGGGCCCTATGTAATATTATTTATCAGCATATCAATGTAATTTTATCTATTTGCCAAGAATTGTTGTATCGGCATTACCATATCACATTGTATCCATTCTTCGTTTGTATTTCTAAGCACAATAATAAATAGTTTGCACTCTTTCTTTCTTTCTAAAAATGCCAATCAGATACTTTTACACTTAAGATTATGTATGACAATGAACTTATCAAAAAAAAAAAGATTATGTACGACAATGCAAATACTCTTTCTCATTACTTATTCATGTACCGAACAAATATTTCTAAAGAAGACAGTAAACAGCTGCACTTACTCCAGCCAAGGGAGCAATAGTTGTTGGTTCCCCATCCTGGAAGTGAAAAAGTCCACCTTTGAAATCCTTTCCATAAGTATTCAAATAACATACTGCCTTTTAACAACAGAAACATGAAAACCGTCAACAGTAATAACTGAGTCTACATAAAGCAAATTTCAGTTGTCACAGAACAACAGCGTTACTTATATCATATACAAGTACGAAGATATTTTTGTTTATGAACAGAAGTAAAATAAAAGAGAGGAATTAACAAGGCACACTCCCAAGGGTTTTTCTTCAGAAGGGAAAAAGACAGTATAATGAAACACTGCTGCAGGATGCTCATTATTGATACTGACAATAAGATAAACATATGGGGCATCATGCCTACAAGTTGCAAACGCACCGTAAAGTCTCGTTGTTTGAGATAGTGCCTGTTATCATCACTATGCCACCCGATGCTTGCTCCTCTGCACCAGCTGATTTAAAACATATTGTATCATCACACTTATAAATGATAGAGGTGTATAGGCATGCATGAATCATATAGAATTTCTATGGAAGGATAGAGCAAAACATGTTATTATCAAAATATTACAAATAAAGTACAGATCAAAAGATATTTGAGTACAACTCAAGCAAATATTCTCAAAAGTGACCAATTATAGTGCAGCAAAACAATGAGAGTATGAGACGGTATACTTTTGTACTTGTAAAAAGATATCTACAAGGGAAAGAAAGGTGTCTCTCTGTTGCATGAATTTTATGATTTACATTATATGGAGAAATAGGTTGTGCAAGGACTTTAGTAAAAAGAGGGTTGAGCAGCATTCCACTCAATGACTGGCTTTGGGTTCAAACAGTGGGACTTGCTGCTTTCGGTTACTCTATCACTTGATCCAAGGGAGATAAAAAGGGGAAAAAGAATAGGTTACAAAAAATATTGGAAGGTTTTCACTTTACAAGTTCCAAAAACCAGCTAATCTTAAAAGTCCTCTACATATAGCACAGCATTCTTTTAGATTGATGCAGATCCATGGAGGGCTTTTATGATTTTGTTAATAAGAAGACACAAGACGAACACAATATATAATTATGTTAATATTTTTTATCTATCAGTTACTTAAATTAAAATCATAATTTTTGTCTATAATTACTTTTGTTAAGTAACGTGGAACACACATGACTATTATGCTTTCCAAATTTGTTTATTTATTTATAAAGACTCTTCTGTGAGCTGCATGAGCATCCCAATTAATAGTTAATTTATTTAATAGTGACTAAATTATGAAAAAAAAAAGAGATGATATCAATTCTATGCTACAGATAGGATCAATTGTTTGACAAGTAGCAGGATCAGGAGAGTAATCCAAAACTTTTCAGGATGTTTTGGAGAGATTTGGCTAGGTGAGATCTGATCAGGGTTCACTAAAAAGAGCCCAAACTCTCTTTAACCTTCCTTAAGGGCATTCAAACTCTATAATATGGTCTCCATGACACACGGCATCATTTTATTAGCTCTATTTCTATTCTATCCTGTTCATGACTAACTTGAATACGTGTCACATCCCCATTGATTTAACGTTGTCCTCTTAATACTCCCTCAGTCACAAAAAAAATTGTCCTCTTTGCATGGGTGCAAAAATAAGAAAGTGCATTAATTACATTTAAACTACTCTAGATGGGTATTAAAATACCACTTTACCACTCAAAGATTACAAAATGCATTAATTGCATGCAAACCACTTAAGTAATTAGAGCAATATTAAAGGGTATTATTGGAAGGTTGATAATAAAAGTCTTTTGACTTTTGATCGAGGACAATTATTTTGAGACATTCGAAAATAGATATGAGGACAATTATTATGGGCCGGAGGGAGTAATTAAATTGTGATACATCGCATAGGCCTCCCATTGATGGAGTGGTCACCACTCAAGCTATAAATACCCTCTCATATCATTTATTCCAGGAGTTTTTGAGATCAAATCCATTTGTGCCTCACACTTTCTCTCTCTAGTTTTACCAAGTTAAGAGACAAAACATATTCCCATCATCTTTTACCTTAAAATGGTTAGGAAATGTTAACTTCTTTCATCTACTCTATTTTATCCTGCCTTAAGACGCCAAGGTAAGGACCTCAACTCCAATTATCATATCCATATCGCCTTACCTTACAAAGTAAGGTACTCTCAACTCCATTCATCTTACTTCCTCTCGTACTACCTTACCACCCAAAGGAAATCTTCCTCTCACATTATCTTTCCTATTTTATCCTCCCTTACTACACCAAAGTAAAGAAATCTCCACACCCTTCATCTCAGCTTCTACATCCTGCTGTAGCACCTCAAGGTAAAGATATTTTTAATTTTGTCATCTTACCACATATCATACAATATTACTACATCAAGTAAGGAAAATCTCGCTTCCCTTCATCTTACCTCATCTCATAATACTTTATTACAACAAGGCAAGAAAACATTCCACTCCCATCATCTTATCTCAAGATTACCAAGTTATCGTCATTCCAAGCATTTAAATAATCTCATATTATCTTATCCTCACTCATACTAGTTCTCCTATCTTATCATTGGTACCTTACTACTCCAATCTCCTACACTTATCATGGAAGAACCTTCATCTCTTCAATCTCCTTATTTGGTTTACATTCTCCCTCTCCTTCTCCTCACTTAGCCCACCACTCCCTGCCACATTAATTGGAATTAAGAACTTTGATAACCTCCTCTCTAACCCATCTTTGCTTCAATCCCCTTATTGTTGTACAAGGCATCTCTCCTAATTGATTAATTACTACTTAATTTAATCATATAATCAAAACAACCCCCATACAAATATTAAATGGCCATTATGGTAACCCCGTCAATGCCGGATGATCTTTTCTGAAGACAAGGTTTTGAACATATTCAAATGATGCTACGAAGGAAAAGAAAGTCTGTGTGCAGATTAGAGGTGTGATTGTTCTAAATATGAGGAAGGTACCCCGCTTTGATATTTCATAAATAAGCTTGATAATTCCCACCTTCTAGCTTGTTGAGTTGTGTCTCATATTTGGGCTCGAGCCCTTTATTCTTTTCTTTAGCCCAAAGCTATTTATAAGCCCATTTAGCCTTTGGGGTATAAATAGGGGTTCCTTCAGGAGCTAAATGTGATCTTATTCATTCTTGGGTGAGAGAATTGGGTGTATGGGGGCTTAGGTTGAGTGCTAGGGAAGTAAACACAGTGAAATTTCTCCGTGAGTGAGCACCCCCGTGGATGTAGGAGTATTAACTCCAAACAACGTAAATCTCATGCCTTCCCTTATGCTTGTTTCTTGTTGGGTTTGTTTGTTCCTTGTGATTTCCTACCTTGTGGTTGGATTTATCATTCCTATCTTGAGAACTATCATTGTAGCATTTGAACAAACAAGTAGAGGATCAGAAGAAAGCAAAAGCAAAAGTATGCAAAAATGCAACCTTGCCCTACACGTTTACTTATTTCACCCACAACCACTGAAAACAACAAATATTATAGGGACTAGTGCCAAACCTTGTACAAGTACTTCAGATTGGTCAGCCTCTCCAATTTTCTCATGCTATCATCACTCCACTCCATGTCATTGTTATCCAAACCGGACCGGACAGGTCGGTCCAATCAGTTCAACTGCAAACCGGAGGCCAGACCAATTATAAAAGACCGAATAAGGGATCCGAACAGTTTAAACCGGCCAGAAATGGCTGGTTCTTTGCAAACCAACCGGTCCGACCGGTTTTTTCATTTACTGTAAAATCACCTTTTAGTCACAAAAAGAACTAAAGGGTGACGTGAACCTTGGTTGGCTTGGTAGAAGTTTCAGCACACAACCACCAAGTTAATTATTCTCTTGTGAAATTAATGTCCATATTTAGTATTTAACCATTAACTTAATATAATATATATTATATATTTATATTGTTATATAAAAAACACTTTGGAGACGCTCTCGCTCCCACTTCAGGTGCTTAACTCTTATGAATGATTATTTGTTAATTAATAATGTTTAAGATATGATATGTAGTTACTATTATAAGCTTGAGTTAATACTCAACGATGATTTTATAGATATTATATTTTTATAGGTACATGATATAATATAATCAATATTATTATAATTATTTTTTATTTTTTATGAACCAACGGTTTGACTAATCCAATGATCCAATGACCCGGCACCTCGACCGGTTTGATGTTCGAGCCGGTTTTGATAACTATGCTCCACGTTAAAAGATCATGATCCATGATCAATTAAGTAAATCTATTTGATTATCCATCAGGACCGTTGTCCATTGCAATGGCAAAAGTCTCAGCTGTATCCTGAAAGTGATCACTCTTCACAAACTCTTATGAGGATTACGATCAATAGGAAGGATCAACCCTCCAGCTCTAGAGACATCAACACCAGGTAATGGCCTCGAGTTGAGACTCTTTTTGTTCCTAAAAAACACAACAACTGGTGGATGTTTCGAATATCTTTTGGATTATGTACGAGCTAGAAACACCAGAATGTTTGATCTCCAAGCAACAGTGAACATAATGGCCTTGTTCAGCTCCTAAAATTTAATAACTCTTTTTATCTATTTCTGGTGAACATATAACTTAAATAAAATGATCTAACCAAAGAAATAATGTATTATCATCTTGCTCCACAAAACTTTACAGTTCCTACCAATGAAACAAACCCCTGAAATAGGCATATTCATTTCATGAGAAAAGAGGCATTATTCTTTACCACAATTTCATACAATTCTTTTTTTTTTATTAAGTATACAATTTCATACGATTCATATCTTAATCATGGTTTTTGGATCTTCAACAACATTTATCGCATACCAAGGGCTATAGTCTCTTAGGCATATGGAATACAAGGCAGAACTTAGTCCGATAACAAACCCTTGACAAATGAAAAAACTAACCTGATTAAGCCAGTGAATTCAACGCATAGCTCATATTCACACCCAAAAAACTCCTCTAATTTTTCTTTCAACCTCTCTGCCATTTCAACCAAAAAACAAGCAATTCTAGTTTCAAGTTAAAGAAACTATTTTATTCAGATACCAGAAGAGCAATATAAAAATTAAAAGAAAAAAATTTCTCTGTTTGCCAAGAATTTGTAAAAGAACAAAAGAGCTTCTCAAACTGACAATCTAATAGGTTTTTTAGCTCCATATGGTTGGTAAAGAAATATAAAGAAAGAAACGAAATAAAAAAAGAAGTCTTAATATAGTTATTTTTTCCTTTGTGCTCCCATAAAATGAAAATATCCTCTTTTCTGATCCTCCTGTAAAAACATTGCTTATTTAGTTTCAAATTACCTTTAAAATCAAAACAACACAAAGAATAAAATTCAAACATTTACTATCCTCTACCATTATATCATAAATCAATTGAAGGACAACTCCATCTCCATGTGAGAAACTAACCAAAGATTAATTCTCTAGTCTTTCATTAGCACTCAACTTTTCTCAACAACAAAACACAAAGTGAAATTCTGGGAGCCATGACTTGACATTTAGCTCATTGGAGACTATTTCTCTCGTCTTTAAAAAACCCAATAAAAAACCAAAAATAAACAAACATCATAAAATTAAGGGGTCTATCATGAATCCATGTCTCTCAGTATCCTCAGCAACCAAATAAAAAGTTAAACTCGAAATATTGGAAACTAATTATTCATCTAAATTGGGATGTATTTTCACCGAACAAAAAATTGAAGATTCTGTTTTCCATTCTATATGTTTACCTCAGTTTCCCGGGTAAACGTATAATAAAAATATTCATATGAGAAAAGGGCGGATAAAATGGATAATATACCTCTGATGGGCACAAAAGGCATTATCAGATGGGCAGAATTTGTGGCCATGAGATGAGAGAGAGTCGTTGAAAACACGTTGGGTCTGTACCCAACTGTGCTGCAGCTCTTGTGTATGAACTCGAGTTCCTGCGTAAAAATCCTCAGTACCATACAATGAACAGACAATCAGTTTGATATATACAATGTTTAATGATTGAGTAACCTTGCATTCTTTGGGAGAGATGAAGTTGTGGAGAATGAGCCTGGGATGCTCTCCGTCTGTGTCTCTGTCCGCCATTTTCGTTTTCTCTCGCACGCACACATCAATTGACTTGTTTTTCCCTCTGGTTTAGCGAGGAAAAACAAAAGATAGGTTTTGTGTCACACATCTATGATTTTTATCGTGAATTATTTATTTAATTTGTAAATTAATTATCTTTAAATGAGTTGTGTTTTAAAAAATTAAAAAAAATAAAAAATATTGCTAATTACCTGAAGTTCTGAGGGCCTCTGTTCTTTTGTTAACAAGTTGTAAGAGTATTATAATTTATTCCTCTAGTTTGCAATTACAAAAAACCCAATCAAAAATTAATGTGTTATAAATAAGAGTCCGTTTGGAATAGCGGAAAAAATCAGTTTATCACAAATTATTATCATATTATAATTTGATACTTAATTTATTTTTTAAAAATAATGATTTAATGTTTCGATAATTCTACTTAAAGTTTTGAATAAGTAATTATTTGTTCAATTTGTATATTTTTTATTTTTATTATTATAGATGGGTTGTATTAGTATTGCGAGTTTATATACCGATTAGTAATAACACTATAGATTTATTTGTGATCAGATTCATCATTATGTTTGTGTATATAAAATCGCTTCAATAACAAAACAAAAAAAAATCAATTATGTTGATAATTCCAACCTCGTGTAATTATTTAACAAGTTGTAATAGCATTATATTCGATTCTTCTAGTTTGCAACTCCCACACCCCAATCAAAAAACTAATGTGTAAGTTACAAATACATCTTTGCCGGTGATTTTTCGTTAAAAAAAAACCAACTGAAAAGCTGATGTGGAATATTTAATGTTAAATATGATCCATACTTACATGTTAAACAATCCATGATGAATTAAAGACGGTGACAATGATTCAATACTTATGGAGAAATAGACATTGACGACAGCCTTTGGTTTCGTTGTGTTTGATTTTTGGTTTACGAATGTGAAAATTATTTCTCTGGAAATCGTTTATCAGTTATTAGGCAGAGATTAGTTGTCTTTGATTTCAATGAATTTTGAAATCATGCCATAATCAAATAAGTGGGATTGTGATTTTAAACAATGAATTGTGATTTTCCCTCGTTTTTTGAGGATTGATCGGTTCTTTGTAACTGATTGTTGGGAAGCTCAACGCCTTGGTTTGATTCAGAAGCTTCTCCCCCGTCCCACGTCGGACCGTCATCCAATTGTTCTTGAGTTCGGAAGCTATCCCGTTTCAGTTTGAGAATATGTGGTTAAGAGTAGACGAGTTCTGAGATAAGGTTAAAAAGTGGTGGTGGGGGATACTGTAAGTGTTTTGCTAATTTTGTGATAGCCAAGAAGTTGAAAAGTGTTAAAGATGAAATACAAAGATGAAATAAAGAGTCTTTTGGTAACATCAACTCAGCAATTAATGTTCTGATGGGATCCTTGAGAGATGAAATTGGTAAGAGAGTGGAGGCTAAGAAGGAACTAGCTAAGCTCATATCAATTGAAGAAATTTCTTGGAGGCAGAGTGAGGGTGATAAAAACACTAAGTTTTTCCACCGTATAGCTAATACTCATAGGAGATATAACTTTATTTACTCCATCGAGGTAGGTACGACTCTGTTTGAGGAGATGGAAGGAATAAAAGGGGCAATCAAAGTCTTCTATGAGAACCTTTATAAAGAGATGTGTGTTAGTGGGCCGAATTTGGACGGGTTGGATTTTTCTAGAATCGATGAGGAGGAAGCAATTTGGCTTGAGTGCCCTTTTTATTTAAGAAGAATTTTTGGTTGTGCTTTGGGATTGTGATGGAGATAAAGCTTCAGGGCTTGATGGTTTTACAATGCCTTTTCTAGCTCATAATTAAGAGATGATTAAGGGAAATATTATCATTTTTTAGGACATCCACGTGTCGAGGGAGTTTGTGAGAAACCTTAATGCCACTTTTAATGGCCTTGTCCCAAAGAAATATGGGGTGTATAACATTAAAGACTTTCGGCTCATAAGTCTTGTAAGATGCATTTACAAGCTCTTATTGAAGGTGATAACCTCTAAGTTGAAGGAAGTTATGCGAAGAGTAACGGGTCCTCATCAGATTACCTTTATAGAGGGAAGGCAAATCCTGCATGTTGTGTTGATAGTCAATGAGGTGGTAGTTACTCACCTAAAGAATGGAGGGAGAGGGGTAATTTGTAAACTTGATATGGAGAAGGCATATGATTATGTTAGTTAGGGATTTGTTATATATTTATTGAAAAGAATAAAGTTCAGGGATAAATGGTGCAAGTGGATTTTTAAGTGTATTTCTTCTACCTCTTTTTCAATCCTTGTTAATAGGTGTCCCACAAAGTTTTTTTGAGCTTCAAGGGGCATTGGGCAAGGGGATCCTTTGACTCCGTTCTCGTTTACTTTAGTGATGGGGGCTTTCAACAAGATGTTGTCAAAAGCTGTTGAAATGGGTCTTTTGAGTGATTTCAAAGTTGGGTGGCATGGTGGTAGTGTGAGTGTTTCAAATCTTCTTTTTGCCGATGATACAATTATTTTCTATGAGGCGAAGGCCAATCAAATTTTGCATCTTCATTGTATTCTCTTATGTTTTAAGGCCGTATCGGGGCTTAAGATTAATCTTGACAAAAGTGACTTAATTTCTCTTGGTGAAGATATTAATGGTCACTTACTTGGTAACTTATTGGGGTGCAGGATGGGATCGCTTCCTATTTCTTATCTTGGTCTTCCCCTCGGTACTAAATGCAAAGACAAAAGTATTTGGAATCCGATTGTGAAAAAGTTTGAAAAGTGGTTGGTCGGGTGGAAAAATCATTACCTTTCAAAAGGGGTAGACTTTTTTTTTTTTTTGATAAGTATTCAAAAGGAGGTAGACTTAGTCTTATCAAGAGCACTCTCTCTAGCATTCCTTCTATTTTATGTCTCTTTTCCCTATATATTAGAGAGCATTCAAAGAAGATTACTTTGAGTAACACGGGGGAAGAGTATAAGTATCATTTGGTAAAGTGGGGTGTGGTCAAGCAAGCTGTAGCTCGAGGTTTCAACCCAAGAGGGGGGGTGAATTGGGTTTTTAAAAACTTTTGCGGAATTTATACAAGTTTATAAAAACTGATAAGCAGTAAATAATTAATACAAGTAATAAGCTGTAAATAAAGAGTTTAAGGAAAGAGGATGCAAACACAGTTATAGTGGTTCGGCAATATCGGATTCGTTCCGACCCTACGTCCACTCTCTTCAAGGAACTCCTTGAAGTAATCCACTAAGAAAACTTAGTCGCACAACTTAGCCGGGTGTTGCACAAACCGTACACAAGCAATTTACAGGAATTGCTTAAACCGAAAAATTCCCTTCCTTTCGGAAGTTTCCCCTTCCTCTCGGAAGTAATCTCTTTACAAAGATGGTGTAAAGTAAAAGGTAGAGAGACAACAAATGAAAGCTTATTACAACAGAAATGTCTCTCTTTCAAAGTAAAGCTTGAAGAAATGGCTCAATAAGATTATTTCAAAGCTTTTTGTGTTTCAAGAGTATAAAAACTTGATTATATGAGATCAACTCTTTTTGAATATTTTCTTCTTCTTTTTGAATGCTTTGCTGAATGGGTTTATATAGCAATCAATTAATATGGCCGTTTTGGACTTTAATTTGAAAAAGATTTACTTTAAAACGTTCAGATTTGGAGTCCAACGGTCATATTTTTGAATTACCAGTCGACTGGGTCGAGATACCAGTCGACTGGGTTCATTTGAAAAATACTTGTTTTCAGACCTTCTGGGTATCCAGTCGACTAGTATATATCATCCAGTCGACTGGGGACTTTCTGTCCATTTTACCAGTCGACTGGGTTGATTCATCCAGTCGACTGGGTTAATTCATCCAGTCGACTGGGTACCTTCTGACCCATATACTAGTCGACTGGTATATGTACCCAGTCGACTGGGTTGTCTTCCAACCCAGTTTTTCGTCTGTTTTTCATCAAAAACATTTAAAAATAATGGTTTTAGAAAAACTTTTTGTGTTTGAGCCATTAAACAAGCTAATACAATGTATGAGTGAGACTTACATTAGTTCTAAACCTTAAGACCTATACTAGATCTTCAGTCTTCACTTGATACTTGATTTGGTTCGAGTTTTTGCACTTTGTTCCTTGGTTGAATGTGTTTGATCCTTAATACAACTTAGTTTAAACATGTTAGTTAAATAACAGTTGTGTTTTGCCATCATTAAAATACGGGCGAGGGTCAACAATCTCCCCCTTTTTGATGATGACAAAACTAATAATGTAAAAACAGTTTTAAAAACTAAGTGTTAAGATTTTACAAAAATTTGGACAGAGTCTCCTCTGTTTTTTGAGTAAAACCACCCTGTAAACAAGCAAACACAGTTTATATTTCTTTCAACCAATCCAGAATTAAACTCAACCAATCAATAAACATTTTTACAAAGATATGGAGCAATGCTCCCCCTAAATCTATGCATTGGTTGCGTTTTACTTAGATTTTCTCGTTTTTCTCATTTTTCTCCCCCGTTTTGACAACAGCAACTAAAGGGGGCAGAACATAAAAAATAAGCTATTTAGCCAATACAGTCAAATAGTTTATAAGAATACAAAGATGTACACGAAGATTTGGCTTCATTTGAATTTCAGAAGCCTTCCCGGGAAGAACCGGAAATTTTTCAAGCATATAAGTATTTTATAGCAGTTTTAGTGACCAAACAGATTTTTAAAACAGTTCTAACATATCACAAATAGCGTAAATAAATGCAATAAATATGGCTAAAAGTATTACATCATCATAGATAAAAAGTCAATACAAGCAGGGCCTCACAGAGCCATAACTAAGAAAAACATACATGAGATGTTCGTGCTAAGTGACAAAAACTGGAAAAGCGCTAAGAACAGATAAAAGATAGAGACTCATGGTGCGGGAGAGTCCGAGCTGTCACGAAGAAGTTCCCTAATCTCAGCTAGGGAACCCTCGGTGTGCTCTCGATGCAACTCGAAGTCGTCCCGTAAGTGGTCTATGGAGGAGCTCAGCCTCTGGTAATCGGACTGTATGGACTGAAAACCGGACTCCATCGTCATCTGAAGACTCGTGATAGCTCGTAGGATGTCACCATAACCAGTCTGACCAGTACTCGAGTCACCAATGGGAGGTGCTCGGGTATCCGTCTCCATCTCAACAGCCGTATCAGCATCCTCATCACTGTCACTCGCATCCTCTCGGATCCTTAGGCGCTTTCCGGCCTTTGGATAGAGAAACCCTTCACGAACAGTACATCCCATCTTCTTCAGAGATGAGATGTTGATGATATCCGTCAATCCGATATCCTGAGCCTCGGAGGCAGGCAAAGGTACCCGGAAGTGCTGGAGGATGAGCGTAATGAGCATCCCATAAGGAAGACACCCGGAGTCGTTTGCTTCACCGTTTATCATGTTGGCGAGTAGCAGAGGATATATATTGAAGTGGTGCCCAGATTTTAGGCACCAAATCAATACCGTATCTATTTTAGATAGATACCCTCGACTCCCGAGTCTCGGGTGGATGGTCCAACTGACAATCAATTGAAACATCTTTGAGTCGAGGGGCAAGTCACTACATGTGTGAAATGTAGTGGGTCTGTACACATAGTTAGGGTCGCCCCTGACTATCCGACAGGCCTCCTCAACTTCAAAGTTGTCTGGCCATCCATCCAGACTCTATTGAACCCCCCTTATAGGGATTCTCATAATGCTCATCAAGAGGTCAGTGTTGACCTCAAACTCCACACCGCTAACTCTAGTTCTGAATCTCAGAGCCAGAGGACTGGGTTTCACCAAGTTCACATAGAACTGGTGAATCAGTCGCGGGTAATATTTTTCATGAATTCTGACCAGTGGGGTCAGATTTATTGCCTCAAAGGCTGGTAGAATATCGAAATTACCATGACGAATAGAGTCGAAATCAACGACTCTGCCCGTCATGATTTTCTTGTGACGGATTATAGAATTATACCTCTTATGAGCTGTTGGGCTGTAAAACAGAGTCTGCTCCAACTCTGTTCTGGGCTCTTTGCTGGATGACCCTGCTGCTCCCTTCCCTTTCAACTCCGAAGCCGAAGGTTTTGAAGATCTTGGCTTTTTGGGCGCATTTGGTCCACTAGTTGTGAGTTTTATACGGATTTTGTCACTCATTTTGGAGAAATTTGAAGTTTCTAGAAAGAAAAAATTTGGTAAAAATGAGAGATTTTAACCGTAAAAAGTTAAAAATCTCTTTAGGAATGAGTAGATCGGTGTGTTTAAAAGGGATTTGGATGGTTTTTAGATTAAAAAGATGAATTTTTCTAGAGAGAGAAAGCTTGGGCTCTTTGAAAATAGCGTAAAAATGACGAAAATGAATAATCCCTTTTATAGAATCGCGATACCAGTCGACTGGGTAAACGTACCAGTCGACTGGGCCCCTTTGAAAAGATGAACAGTTTCTTTACCAGTCGACTGGGTAAACGTACCAGTCGACTGGGTGAACTGGCAGAGAGTTACAAGTCGACTGGACTATTTTTACCAGTCGACTGGACGACAAAGGTTTTTCAAAAAGTTGGCTCCAAACAGGATTTAATCTTATAGACGACTGGAGAAGACTTACCGGTCGTCTGGTTGAATTGGCAGAAAGTTACCAGTCGACTGGGTCAAAATTATCAGTCGACTGGAATATTTGGCAGAGACTTACCAGTCGACTGGGTCACATGTACCAGTCGACTGGACTCTTAGCAAAATTTCCAGTCTGGTATTTTAAGCACGAATTTGTTTATCTATGACATTTTTGAGTGAGGGAAATAATTAAACAATGATTAATACTCTTTCACTCAATGTCAAATTATGCAAATGATGAAATGAGATGCAATCAAACATTCAGTTTATCAAAATCAAGCAAGCCCATCAACATTCTAATCTTACAAAAACTAGCTTCACTTAAGGGTTTTGTAAGAATATCAGCAATTTGATCTTCTGAAGGTATAAATTCTAATCTTATATCACCTTTTTGAGCTTGATCTCTTAGGAAATGATGTCTAATCTCTATATGCTTGGTTCTAGAGTGCTGAATAGGATTTTTGGTTAGGTTGATGGCACTAGTATTATCACAAAATATAGGAATATTTTTGAGACTCATGCCATAGTCTTCTAATTGTTGTTTCATCCATAGTACTTGGGCACAACAACTGCCAACTGCTACATATTCCGCCTCAGCGGTTGATAGTGCAACTGAATTTTGTTTCTTGGAGAACCAAGAAGTTAACATAGCACCTAAGAATTGGCATGTTCCACTTGTGCTTTTTCTATCTAACCTACATCCAGCAAAATCAGCATCCGAATATCCTACTAGCTCAAAAGATGATTCTCTAGAATACCATAATCCTATGGTTTGGGTCCCTTGTAGACATCTAAGGATTCTTTTTACTGCAACTACATGTGATTCCTTAGGATTAGATTGAAATCTAGCACACATACATACACTGAACATTATATCAGGTCTACTTGCAGTCAAGTACAGTAAAGCACCTATCATGCTTCTATAATATTTAGAATCTACAATTTTACCTCCTTCATCAAGATCAAGTTTGGTGGTTGTGCTCATAGGCGTTCCAATTTGCTTTGAGCTTTCCATCCCGAACCTCTTTAGTAGATCTTTGATGTACTTTTGTTGATTGATGAAGATACCTCTTTTTAGTTGCTTGATTTGCAGTCCAAGGAAGTAGGTAAGTTCTCCCATCATGCTCATTTCAAATTCACCTTGCATGCACTTTGCAAACTCTTGACACATAGATTCATTAGTAGCACCAAATATAATATCATCAACATATATTTGAACCATCAAAGTGTCATTTTTGTGAGTTTTTGTGAAGAGAGTTGTATCTATTCTACCTCTTACAAAATCATTATCAATCAAAAATTTACTTAGTCTTTCATACCATGCCCTTGGAGCTTGCTTCAACCCATATAGAGCTTTAGAAAGTTTATAGACATGATTTGGAAGACTTGGATTTTCAAATCCAAGAGGTTGTTCAACATAAACCTCTTCTTCTATAAAGCCATTTAAAAAGGCACTTTTCACATCCATTTGAAATAGTTTGAATTTATTAAAGCATGCAAAGGCTAATAACATTCGAATAGCCTCTAATCTAGCTACGGGATCATAGATTTCATCAAAATCTATTCCTTCCTCTTGGTTATATCCCTTAGCAACTAGTCTAGCCTTATTCCTAGTTACTATACCATTTTAATCCATTTTATTTCTATATACCCATTTAGTTCCAATAATTGAATGATCTTTAGGTCTTGGAACTAGTTCCCAAACATTGTTTCTCTCAAATTGATTTATCTCTTCCTGCATTGCAATTAACCAATCATTATCTTTTTCAGCTTCTATAAATGTCTTAGGTTCTACTTGAGACAAATAAGCTACAAAATTGCAAATATTTCTAATGGAAGAGCGAATTCTTACCCCTTGTGAAGGATCACCAATTACTTGATCAATTGGATGATGATTTACATACCTCCAATCCTTGGGTAGATTTCCCTCTTGTTGACTTGAGGATGGTTGGTCCAGATTTGGAGTTGCCATCCCTTCATTTGTTTGAGTAGAGCTCACTTTTGGGTCAACAATGGAAGTAGGAGTTTCCATTCTTGGAATAAAATCTGCATCATCTTTAAAGGAAACTTCTCCACTACTCATTGGGTTAGATTCATCAATAGTTACATGCACAGATTCTTCTACTACTAGAGTTCTCTTATTGAAAACTCTATAAGCCTTACTAGTAGTTGAATATCCTAAAAATATCCCTTCATCGGTCTTGGAATCAAATTTACCCAAGTTAGTTTTATTGTTATTTAAGATGAAGCGCTTACTACCAAAGGCACGAAAATAGGAAATATTGGGCTTTCTCCCTTTTCATAGTTCATATGGTGTTTTATCAAGCAAGGGCCTTATCAAAATTCTATTTAAAATATAGCAAGAAGTATTCATGGTTTCAGCCCAAAAATATTTTGGTAAATTATTTTCACAAAGCATTGTTCTTGAAAATTCTTCTAGAACTCTATTTTTCCTCTCAACAACTCCATTTTGTTGAGGAGTTCTAGGAGCTGAAAAGTTGTGATTAATTCCATTTTCATCACAAAATTTTGAAAAGCTTTGATTTTCAAATTCTTTGCTATGATCACTTCTTATGCTTGAAATACAAATTCCTTTTTCATTTTGTACCTTTTTGCAAAACTTTTTAAACCCTTTGAAAGCTTCATCCTTATAAGCAATAAAAATAACAAAGGTATATCTTGAATAGTCATCAACAATAACAAGAGCATATTGATGGCCACCTAGACTAATGGTACTAATTTGACCAAATAAGTCCATATGCAAAAGTTCCAAAGGTCTAGTAGTTGAGACTACATTTTTTGCTTTAAAAGATATCCTAGATTGTTTTCCCATTTGACAAGCATTGCAAATTTTGTTTTTCTCAAAATTGATTTTAAGAAGTCCAATAACTAAATCTTTTCTTGAAACAATTTTTAGCAAGTTCATGTTTACATGACCAAGGCTTCTATGCCATAGCCATTGATTTTCATTAAAGGCAGGAAAACATTTTTCATTAACGGAATGCAAAGATTTCAAATCAACTATATAGACATTTTCATGTCTATGGCCAATGAATTTGATCTTGTTGCTCTTGATGTCTATAACTAGACAATGAGAGGTCTCAAATGTGACTTTATATCCTTTGTCACATAATTGACTAATGCTAAGTAAATTTGGCTTCAGGCCTTGCACTAGAAAAACATTATCTAGGGTTGAGAAATCATTACCGACTTTTCCATGCCCGATGATCTTTATTTTTGTATTGTCTCCAATAGTCACAAGTCCACCATCTCTTAGAGTTAGCTCCTTGAATACGCTTTTATCACCGGTTATATGCTTCGAGCAACCGCTATCAAGGTACTAACAGTTACCTTTTTCTTTGGTGTGAAGACAAATCTACATCACACAAGGATATACGATAGCACTTTTAGGTACCCAAAATTTCTTGGGTCCTTTGGGGTTAGTCCTGGAAAATACGGTTCCTTTTGGGACCCATACTTTCTTAATATGTGGTACTCTATGAACAAGTTGATGATGTACAATCCTAGCATTATAGTCATAGAAATTTCTAGGAAATCTTACATGTGCATTCCTATAATCCTTAGGATGATAGTTCTTAGGATACATGTTTCTATAGTAAGGGGTATGAAAATGCATGTCATTTCCATAAAATGAATGATGATGCATTCTAGGATACATGCTAGCATATGTATGCAAGTTATTTCTAGAATAGCCATGATGGTGATTCCTAGGATGAGCATGAGCAGAATGCATTCTTTGATTATACACATTGTTCCTAGAATGAGCATGATGATTATTTCTAGGGTGTGTATGAGCATTTCTAGAATGAGCATACAAATAAGCATGAGTATTTTTAGGATGCTTCAATTTAGTATGATCATTTAAGTTTCTAGACTTCCTAGGATTTATCAAGGGGGTGCTTTTAACAAGACTAGGAGCTTTTGAAGTAGAAGCTCCATCTACACAAGAGGCTTTCATGAATAAGCTCTCTTTTGTTTTTTGTTTTCCCAATGGAGAATATCCTACACCAGATTTTCCTCCACTTAATCTTTGGGAAGAAAGCACTTCATCAAGTTTTTCTTTACCAAGCATAAGTCTAGATATAGTGCTGTTTAATTCAGAAATTTTATTTTTCAAATTTTCATTTTCATCTTTAAGAAAATCTTGAGACGAATTATACAGTAAAGATGATAATTTTTCTTTTTCTTCTCTAAGAACTATCATTTCTTTAGAAAGAGATGATACTTCTTTCTTAAGAACAGAATTTCTAGAATCAAATTTCTTTAATTCTTCATGCATTTCATTTATGACTTCTAGCAATTCTTCACTACTAGTAACAATATTATTTTTTGAAGAGGGAGAAGATGCTACCTCACTTTCATCATCGATTGCCATCAAACAAAGGTTGGCAATTTCTTCGTATCCGATTTTTTTGTCTGATGACTCATCTTCTTCGTCATCGCTCCAGGTAGTTGCTACCATAGCTTTCTTCTTGAAGCCCTTGTATGGTTTGCTTGAAACCGGACAGTCAGCTTTTATATGTCCTGGCTTCTTGCAGCCATAGCACATAAGTGGTTCCCTTTTTGAGGTGGGATCCTTTGAGTAAGGTTTCTTGCTTTTCTTCAAGAACCTATGGAATCGTCTGGTGATTAAAGCCATTTCACCATCCTCTTCACTGCTCTCTGCTTCTTGTTCTAATTCCTTTTCTTTGTTGCTCGTAGAAGCTTTGAGAGCAATTTGCTTTTTCTTCTTCTCATCATCATTGACGATGGGAGTCATTTCTTCCATCTCGTATGTCAATAATGACCCAAGCAGCGTCTCAACATCAAGCTTGTCAAGATTTTTGGCCTCCTGAATGGCTGTCCTCTTTGGTTTCCATTCTGGTGGCAGAGATCTTAAGATTTTTCTGGTTAGTTCAACTTCCTCAATATTCTTGCCAAGCAGTTTTAAACCATTTATAATAGTAGTGAATCGTGAGTGCATTTCGGAAATGGTTTCGTTAGGAGACATCTTAAAAGATTCATACTCAGAAATTAGCATGTAAATTTTAGACTTTTTTACTTCACTTGTTCCTTCATATGTGACTTGCAATTTATCCCATATTTCTTTAGCAGAAACACATGCAGATATTTTGTTGTATTCAAAGATATCTAATGCACAATGTAGCATGCTTGTTGCTCTGCTATTGAGAGACATCGTTCTACAATCCTCGTCAGTAAACTCAGTTTTGAGTTTAGGCATTGTATGAAGAGTCTCTCCAATAACTATTTCTTTTGAGGGAATTTTAGGTCCCTCTTCTATAATTCTCCATAGATTGTAATCTTGTCCTTCGACGAAGACTTTCATTCTATTTTTCCAGTAGTTATAATTTGGTCCATTGAACAATGGTGGTCTAGTATAAGAGTGTCCCTCAGAGTAGCTATTTGCTGTCATTGGATCAACTCTAGGAATTTAAGCCTAATAAAGAGAATGGAGCTCTGATACCAATTGTAGCTCGAGGTTTCAACCCAAGAGGGGGGGTGAATTGGGTTTTTAAAAACTTTTGCGGAATTTATACAAGTTTATAAAAACTGATAAGCAGTAAATAATTAATACAAGTAATAAGCTGTAAATAAAGAGTTTAAGGAAAGAGGATGCAAACACAGTTATAGTGGTTCGGTAATATCGGATTCGTTCCGACCCAACGTCTACTCTCTTCAAGGAACTCCTTGAAGTAATCCACTAAGAAAACTTAGTCGCACAACTTAGCCGGGTGTTGCACAAACCGTACACAAGCAATTTACAGGAATTGCTTAAACCGAAAAATCCCCTTCCTCTCGGAAGTAATCCTTTTACAAAGATGGTGTAAAGTAAAAGGTAGAGAGACAACAAATGAAAGCTTATTACAACAGAAATGTCTCTCTTTCAAAGTAAAGCTTGAAGAAATGGCTCAATAAGATTATTTCAAAGCTTTTTGTGTTTCAAGAGTATAAAAACTTGATTATATGAGATCAACTCTTTTTGAGTATTTTCTTCTTCTTTTTGAATGCTTTGCTGAATGAGTTTATATAGCAATCAATTAATATGGTCGTTTTGGACTTTAATTTGAAAAAGATTTACTTTAAAACGTTCAGATTTGGAGTCCAACGGTCATATTTTTGAATTACCAGTCGACTGGGTCGAGATACCAGTCGACTGGGGACTTTCTGTCCATTTTACCAGTCGACTGGGTTGATTCATCCAGTCGACTGGGAACTTACTGGTCAAAGTACCAGTCGACTGGGTTAATTCATCCAGTCGACTGGGTACCTTCTGACCCATATACCAGTCGACTGGTATATGTACCCAGTCGACTGGGTTGTCTTCCAACCCAGTTTTTCGTCTGTTTTTCATCAAAAACATTTAAAAATAATGGTTTTAGAAAAACCTTTTGTGTTTGAGCCATTGAACAAGCTAATACAATGTATGAGTGAGACTTACATTGGTTCTAAACCTTAAGACCTATACTAGATCTTCAGTCTTCACTTGATACTTGATTTGGTTCGAGTTTTTGCACTTTGTTCCTTGGTTGAATGTGTTTGATCCTTAATACAACTTAGTTTAAACATGTTAGTTAAATAACAGTTGTGTTTTGCCATCATTAAAATACGGGCGAGGGTCAACACAAGCAACAATTGGAGAGATAGGGTCTTGGTCTAAAAGCTATCTCCTTATTCAATAAAGCTCTCTTGGCAAATGGCTTTGGAGATTTCTTGTTGAGAATGATCACCGTTAGAGAAGTGTGGTGGAGGCAAAATATAGAGTGGATCAAAATGGTTGGATATCTAAGGCCTATGGAGTGAGGGTGTGGATGTGGATTCAGAAAGGATGGGAAGACTTTCGTCCTTATGTTGTGGTTTCGGTGGGAAATGGAGAAAAGATTCGGCTTTGGTATGACACTTGGTGTGGGAACACTCCTTTGAAGGACAAATTTCCAGAAATTTTCGATATTGTGAGGAATAAAGAAGCACAAGTTAGCTCTTATATCTCCATGTCAAACGAAGGGGTATCTTAGGTTGTACCTTTTATTCGTAATGTTCATTATTGGAAAGTATGAGAGGTAGCAAGGTTTTTGGTGACCTTATATAATTCTTCGCTGGAGGTGGGTAGAGAGGATGTGATGAGATGGAGCTTTGTTCGGATTAGGGTTTTAAGGTGAAGGATTTCTATAAGATTCTTTTTGATAAAGTCCCTTCAAATGGTAACCCCAATTTTCCTTGTAAAGCAATTTGGTGCTCTCGTGTACCCGAGAAAGTACTTTTTTTTTTGTGTGAGAAACTGATTGGGAGAAAATTCTAACTCTTGACAATTTACAAAAGAGGGGGAAAGTGATTGTTAATAGATGTTATATTTGTAAAGAGGGCGATGAGTCCGTATATCATATTTTGGTGGAAAGTTGGCTCGCTATAAGTTTTTGAGAGATGACTTATAGTATTTTCGGGGTTTCTTGGGTGGTGGCAGGCTCTGTGAAATATGAAATTTGAGCTTGAAGTGGATTGAGGGCTTCCAAGGAAGTCTAGAAGGCTTATTCATTGATCTCATACTCAATGTTTTGGCTGGTGTGGAGAGAAAGGAACGAGAGAGCTTTTGATGGGGTAGAAAGACCTATTGGAACTATTAGAGATAGTTAGTTCAGTACCCTCAATTTTTTATTTAGAGGGAACGTGTTTATAAATAATTATGATCTTTTAGATTTGTTGAATTTCTTATCTTGTAAATAGCCTTTGGCTTTGAGTTACACATTTTTTGTGTTTTATTAATTAAGTTTTTAACTTATAAAAAAAAACAATGTATACAAGTGATCATGCATTTTATTAGTTCTGAATGGGGCTGTTGTGAAGGATTAAGATGATTTTATGTTGAAATTATGCCAAAATCAAGTAAGTGGAATTGTGATTTTAATCAATGTACACGAGTGATCATGCATTTTGTTAGTTCTGGTTGGTGCAGTTGTAAAGGATCAAGATGATTTTGCACTAAATGATCACTTGTTAAACTTTGTATCAAAAGGAAATATGCAGATGAGAATATTTCGTTTCTCCCTTTGCCTTTCTCCCCTGTTTTGCTCGACTGTGTTAATACTCCAAAACAGATTTTTTTATTTTATTTTTTATAATGAGAATTTAAGAGGAGTTTTTTAATAAAAAATTTGATGTTGATGCTCTTTGTGAAACTTGCATATGATTTTCTCTGAAACTGTGATTGTGAATAATAGACAAAAAGAATTAGTTCAAAGAATTGTGAATAATAAACTTTTCTCTCTCTCTCTCTCTCTCTCTCTCTCTCTCTCTATATGTATGTATGTAAAGTACATGTACGTATGTTTATATCTCAATTGTAAAAGCAATGATTTTGATTTTTTTCTTGTAACTATTTTCTTTATCCTCTATTTGGTTCCTGAGAAAATGCTGGCATGGAAGGAAAAGGTAACTGAATTTGTTTGCATTTCGTGTTTGTTCTTTTTGGGAAATTGGTGAATTGAACCGGGCCAAATAGATATGCTTAAGGCTCAGTTGCGAATAATTGTTTGAATATGGTTTTTGTTTTCACAGGTGTAAATTCAACCAAAATTTCTTCTTTGAGGATTTACTTTCTCTTTGTTTTCTTACTGGCCTCTAAGCAAGCAATCAATGGAGTTATGGGTGTAAACAAGTCGTGCCAAGTAGTACTCTGTTTAAGCTTGTTCGTTAAGATTTTAACTACGCTCGAGCACAAACCGAGCTTCAAAAATCTTGTTTGTTAAGATTTTATCGAGCTCGAACTCAAACCGACCTTCAACAACTTTGTTTGAATTCAATTCTTCAATCTTAAGGAAATTGAGCTCGGTTAGAGCTCAACTTGGTTATATAAAAGAGGTGAGTTGAAGCTTGTTCATAAGCGAAGCTCGAGCTTGATCATGAACTTAAATGAGCACTTATACAAGAAAATTTATGAGTGAACATAAATAAGCTTTAATCGAGTTGAGTTCGGGCTTGATCATAAACTTAAATGAACACTTATACAAGCAAATTTCCAAGCGAACATAAATAACCTTGAATCTATATATTATCAAAATTAAAATCAAAGCTTTTCAAGCATAAGAAGTGATCATGGAAAAGAATTTGAAAATCAAAGCTTTTCAAGATTTTGTGATGAAAGTAGAATTGATCACAACTTTTCAGCTCCTAGAACTCCTCAACAAAATGGAGTTGTTGAAAGGAAAAACAGAGTTCTAGAAGAATTTTCAAGAACAATGCTTTGTGAAAATAGTTTACCAAAATACTTTTGGGCTGAAGCCTTGAACACTTCTTGCTATATCTTAAATAGAATTTTAATTAGGCCTATGCTTGATAAAACTCCATATGAACTATGGAAAGGTAGAAAGCCTAATATCTCTTATTTTCATACTTTTGGTTGCAAATGCTTCATTCTAAATAACAATAAAACTAACTTGGGTAAATTTGACTCTAAAACCGATGAAGGGATATTTTTAGGATATTCTACATCGAGTAAGGCTTATAGAGTTTTCAATAAGAGAAATGGTAGAAGAATCTGTACATGTAACTCTTGATGAATCTAACTCAATTAGTAGTAGAGAAGTTTCCTTTAAAGATGATGCAGATTTTATTCCAAGAACGAAAACTACTACTTACTCCCATTGTTGAACCAAAGGAGAGTCCACCTTAAGCAAATGAAGAGATAGAAACTCACAATTTGGACCAACCATCTATAAGCCAACTAGAGGATAGTCTACCCAAAGATTGGAGGTATGTAAATTATCACCCAATTGATCAAGTGATTGGTGATCCTTCACAAGGGGTAAGAACTCGCTCTTCTATTAGAAATATTTGCAATTTTGTACCTTATTTGTCTCAAATAGAACCTAAGACTTTTATAGAAGCTGAGAAGGATAATGATTGGATAATTGCAATGCAGAAAGATATAAATCAATTTGAAAGGAACAAAGTATGGAATCTAGTTCCAAGACCTAAGAATCATTCAATAATTGGAACTAAATGGGTATATAGAAATAAGATGGATGAAAATGGAATAGTAACTAGAAATAAGGCTAAACTAGTTGCTAAGGGATACAATCAAGAAGAAGAAATAGACTTTGATGAGACCTATACTCCCGTAGCTAGATTAGAAGCTATTCGAATGTTATTAGCTTTTGCATGCTTTAATAAATTCAAGCTATTTCAAATGGATGTAAAAAGTGCATTTTTAAATGGCTTTATAGAAGAAGGGGTTTATGTTGAGCAACCTCTTGGATTTGAAAATCCTAGTCTTCCAAATCATGTCTACAAGCTTTCTAAAGCTCTATATGGGTTGAAGCAAGCTCCAAGGGCATGGTATGAAAGACTAAGTAAATTTTTGATTGACAATGATTTTGTAAGAGGTAGAATAGACACAACTTTCTTCACAAAAATGACACTTTGATAGTCCAAATATATGTTGATGATATTATATTTGGTGCTACTAATGAATCTATGTGTCAAGAGTTTGCAAAGTGCATGCAAGGTGAATTTGAAATGAGCATGATGGGAGAGCTTACCTACTTCCTTGGACTTCAAATCAAACAACTAAAATGAGGTATCTTCATCAATCAATCAAAGTACATTAAGGGCCTACTAAAGAGGTTCGGGATGGAAAGCTCAAAGCCGTTTGGAACTCTTATGAGCATAACTACTAAACTTGATCTTGATAAAGGAGGTAAAACTGTAGATACTAAATATTATAGAAGCATGATAGGTGCTTTGCTTTATTTAACTGCAAGTAGACCTGATATAATGTTCAGTGTATGCATGTGTGCTAGATTTCAGGCTAATCCTAAGGAATCACATGTAGTTGCAGTAAAAAGAATCCTTAGATATCTACAAGGAACCCAAACCATAGGATTATGGTACTCTAGAGATTCATCTTTTGAGCTAGTAGGATATTCAGATGCTGATTTTGCTAGATGTAGGTTAGATAGAAAAAGCACAAGTGGAACATGCCAATTCTTAGGAGCAATGTTAACTTCTTGGTTTTCCAAGAAACAAAATTCTGTTGCACTATCAACCGCCGAGGCGGAATATGTAGCAGTTGGAAGTTGTTGTGCCCAAGTGATATGGATGAAACAACAATTAGAAGATTATGGCATGAACCTAAAAGGCATCCTGATACATTGTGATAATACTAGTGCTATCAACCTAACCAAGAACTCTATTCAGCACTCTAGAACAAAGCACATAGAAATTAGACATCATTTCTTAAGAGACTATGCTCAAAAAGGTGATATAAGACTAGAATTCATACTTTCAAAAGATCAAATAGCTGACATTCTCACAAAACCCCTAAGTGAAGCTAGTCTTTGTAAGATTAGAATGTTGATGGGATTGCTGGATTATGATAAACTGAATGTCTAATTGCTCCTTCATTCATCATTTGCATAATTGACATCTAGTGAAAGAGTATTAATTCTTATTTAAATATCTCCCCCACTTAAAGATGTCATAGATAAACAAATTTTGTGCTACGATTCAAGACTGAAAATTTTCTTAAGGGTCCAGTCGACTGGTAAATTTGTTCCAATCGACTGGTAAGTCACTGCCTATTCTTTCAGTAGACTGGTAAATTCTATCCCAGTCGACTAGTAAGTTTCTGCCTAATCTGTCAGTCGATTGGTAAGGCTATACCAGTCGACTAGACTTTGTTTGGAGCCATTTAATACTCAAATATTAATTGGTTTTTGATAAATTCTTTTTGATTTGGCATTGGATAAATCAAGTGATGAGCTTGAATTTAGATTTGAGAATTACTTTTGAGCTATTTATTTATCAAGCATGAGCTAAATATAAAATTTTCTATTATATATGCTTGAGTTTGAAAATAATGATTATCTTTGCATTAAATTGATAATCAACTACCAATAAAGCTTGTTAAGTTTTATCCAATTTTATTTCTTTAAAAATAATTACTTTAGACTTTTTGAAAGGGGGAGAAAATCTGATTTATTGATAAAAGAGAAAACCTTTGGTAAAATCATTTTACTCAAATGAGTTTTAAATACTTGATAAACTATTTTTGTTATATTTTAAATTTGAATATTATATCTTTAGAATTTTATCTCTATGTGCTAAAGGAACTCATTCAAAAGCTTTATATTTCTTGATATATTGTAAAACGATTCTTTTCTCAAAATGTTTCATCAAAATATTTTCAATAGCATATTTTGAGGGGGAGCTCTTCTTTGAAATCCACCCTTTTTATTATGACAAAAATGGGAGAAAAATAAGAATATTAGAGATCTTGTTAAACCTTATTCTTAAGATTTTTGTCACCATCAAAAAGGGGGAGATTGTTGACCCTGAATGATTTTGATAGCGATAAAAATCTTAATTAAGCACTAATGAATATTAACTTAAGTAATACAGATTATTAACAGTGCTTTACATCAAAGAAAATCAAGATTGTAGAAATTGGTGAATCAATGTTGATGATCTCAAAAGTCAATAAGTTCTCCAAAAGATCAAATTCAAGGAGAATAATTTAAATGCAACTTCAAAGACAATAGAGATAAATTATAGGTTTGAATCCTAAGATACACTTTGTAAGCATTTCAATTTTTTAAGAGCTAATTATATTTGCATTGCATTTTATTATATAGTCTTAATTAATTGAAGATATAAAATCTCTACGTGATTTTATTAAATGCAAATAAATTCTTTAGGCTCAATACTTAACATTCTCTAATTGAACTTAAGAAGAATTTGTGTTGACATAGAAAATTACTTGAGCATTTGTAATATATCATTCTTCATATATCTTGCACACACATTATGCTTAAATTTGTAATTTGTTTTGTCATCATCAAAAATGCCTTAATCAAGAAATTGATTAGATTAATTTTGAGGATAACAAAATACTTTTGAAGTGTTTAACTCATGTGTTTAATGTGCAAGAAAGTTTGATTCAATTAAGAGATTATTTGGAACTCAAAAATCCAAAAAGAATAAAGAGATATGAAAAAAAAATTGATGCTGAAAACACTGTTCATGTTGAAAATAATGTAGCAACGCATAAATAGTGACCCAATCGACCGGGTGAATAGTACTAATCGACTAGTAAAATGGACAGAAGGTTCCCAGTTGACTGGTAACACTGTAGCATTAAAAATATGATTTTTAAAGAGGACCTAGTCGACTGGAAGTTCAAAAATATGACAATTGGGACTCGAAATCTGAGATTTTAAAGGCACAAACATTTCAAATTAAAGTCTAACGGGCATATTAATTCATAGCTATATAAACCCACTCAATTCAGCATTCAACAAGGAGAAGAAGACATTCAAAAAGAGAAGAACACTTACAATCAAGTCATTCATTCTTTGAAACTCAAAAAAGCTTTGAAATACTCATGTTGAGCCATTCTTCAAGCTTTACTTTGAAAGAGATACATTATTCAGTTGTATAAGTTTTCATTTGCTGTCTCTCTACTATTTACTTTATAGCTTTTATTGTAAAGGGATTACTTCCGAGATGAAGGGGATTACTTCCGAGATGAAGGGGATTACTTCTGAAAAGAAGGAGATTACTTCCGAGAGGAAGGGGATTGTACGGTTTGAGCAACACCCGTAAGTTGCTTGTGTTCAGTTTGTGCAACACCCGTGAAGTTGCACGACTAAGTTTCTTAGTGGATTACTTCAAGGAGGTTCCTTGAAGAGAGTGCACGTAGGGTCGGAACAAATTCGATATTGCCGAACCACTATAAACTGAGTTTGCATTCTCTACTCCTTAAACTCTTTATTTACAGCATATTACTTGTTTAATTGCCTGTTGGTTATATATTTTTATAAATTTGTATTTATTCAGCGAAAGTTTTTAAAAACCCAATTCACCCCCCTCTTGGGTTAAAACCTCAGTCTACAATTACAAATGGAGCCATGGTAGTGGCTCGTGGAACAAAAACGGGTACTCTGTACATGACCTCAAGTGTGAGAGATATTATTGCAGTGGTTGATGCAAAAGTTGATACAAACCTATGGCACCGCAGGCTTGGTCACATGAGCGAAAAAGGGATGAAAGTGATGTTGTCTAAAGGGAAACTTCCAGAGTTGAAATCCCTTGATTTTGATTTATGTGAGAGCTGCATTCTTAGGAAACAGAGAAAAGTCAGTTTCTTGAAAGGAGGCAAAACTCTAAAGTCTGATAAATTGGAGTTGGTACACACAGATTTATGGGGAGCTTCCCAGGTTGCATCTCTTGGAGGTTCGCAGTATTATATCACATTTATTGATGACTCAAGCAGGAAGGTATGGGTTTATTTTCTGAAAAATAAATCTGAGGTATTTGAGTCCTTTAAGAAATGGAAGGCCATGGTTGAGACTGAAATAGGTTTGAAGGTAAAATGTTTGAGGTCTGATAATGGTGGAGAGTACATAGATGGGGGGTTTAGAGAATTTTGTGCTGCTAATGGGAATAGGATGGAGAAGACTATTCCTGGGACACCACAGCAGAATGGTGTGGTTGAGCGCATGAACAGGACCTTCAATGAGCATGCTAAAAGTATGAGGTTGCATGCTGGGTTGCTAGAAACTTTTTGGGCCGATGCAGTTAGCACAGCAGCTCACTTGATAAATCGGGGACCATCAATTCCTTTGGATTATAGGATACCTAAAGAGGTATGGAGTGGAAAGGAGGTAAACCTTTCTTACTTAAAAGTTTTTGGCTGTTTATCTTATGTTCATATTGACTCTGATGCTCGCAGTAAACTAGACGCTAAATCCAGAAAATGTTTCTTTATTGGCTATGGTGATGAAGCTTTTGGTTATCGGTTTTGGGATAATCAAAATCGAAAAATCATCAGACATGGAAACTAACTTAATTACCAGAAGGGAAGAAAACTTTACATAACAAATGGGTGTACAGAGTAAAAGAAGAGCATGATGGTAGCAAGTGCTACAAGGCCAGATTGGTTATGAGAGGGTTTCAACAGAAAGAGGGTGTTGATTACACAGATATTTTCTCTCCAATTGTGAAGCTAACAACAATCAGGCTGGTACTAGGAATTATGGCTGCAGAGAACCTATATCTTGAGCAGTTAGATGTGAAGACAGCATTCTTTCATGGTGATTTGGAAGAGGATATTTATATGCATCAACCACAAGGATTTGCAGTGCAAGGAAAGGAAAATCACTTTTGCAAACTGAGAAAGAGTTTGTATGGGTTAAAACAAGCTCCAAGACAATGGTACAAGAAGTTTGACAGCTTCATGTGTAGCACCAGGTTCACAAGGTGCCAGGCAGACCATTGTTGCTATATTAAGAGTTTTGACAACTCTTATATCTTATTATTGTTGTATGTGGATGATATGCTCGTTGCAGGGTCTAACATTGAGGAGATTAATAATCTCAAGAGACAGTTGTCAAAACAATTTGCAATGTAGGATTTGAGTGCTGCAAAAAAAATCCTTGGTATGAGAATCATCAGAGACAGAATCAGTGGGACTTTGAAACTTTCACAGTAGAGTATGTGAAAAAGGTTCTCAGTCGATTTAGCATGGATAGTGCTAAACCAGTGAGCACACCTTTGGCTAGTCATTTTAGACTATTTAAGGATCAGTCACCAAAGACAGAGCAGGAGCAGGACTACATGAGTAGGGTTCCCTATGCCTCATCTATTGGAAGTCTTATGTACGCCATGGTCTACACAAGACCGGACATTGCACATGCAGTGGGAGTAGTGAGTAGGTACATGAGTAATCTGGGAAAACAACATTGGGAGGCAGTTAAATGGATCATGAGGTATTTGAAAGGCACTTCAGATACATCTCTGTGCTTCACAAGGGTAGTTTTAAAACTTCAGGGTTTTGTGGATGCGGATTTGGCTGGTGATGTTGATAGTAGGAAGAGTACTACAGGGATTGTGTATACTCTGGATGGTACAGCTGTAAGTTGGGTTTCTAAGTTGCAGAAAATCGTTGCTATCTCTACTACAGAAGCTAAGTATGTAGCCATAACTGAAGCTGGGAAAGAGATGGTTTGGTTGCAGGGTTCTTGGATGAGCTGGGTAAGAAGAATGAGAGGGGTACTCTACACAGTGATAGTCAGAGTACTATTTTTCTTGCTAAGAATTCGGCGTTTCATTCCAAGACGAAGCATATACAGTTGAGATATCACTTTATTCACTCTCTTCTCGACAGTGAACAGTTGGTACTAGAGAAGATTCGTGGAACTGAGAATCCAGTTGATATGTTGACTAAGGGTGTCACTATTGAGAAATTGAAGTTGTGCTCAGCTTCAGTTGGTCTTCAAGCTTGAGGACAGGCGAATGAGTTGCGGCGATGGTTGCTTTGTTTGAAGGCATGTGGTGCTTGGTGTTGGTGATTGGACCAGTCTCCAAGTGGGAGATTGTTAGGCTATGTGTGGAGCTTGGTGTTTTTTTTTATTATGTCCAATCTGGTCTTTTCAGTACTGTTTGGTATCTGTTTTATTTTAACCCGGAAATATAAGGGTTTCATCTTATTCTTTTGGGTAAGTGTATGAGCCGTTTTTTTGTGAATACTATGAGGGGTGTCTAGGGGTGAGACCTCCTCGTATTGTTCTTCAAGACATAGTGAAATCGCTGCAACTCTGTGGACGTAACCCGAGTTTGGGTGAACCATGTAAATCTGTGTGCTGTGTGTTTGTCTTTGATTTATTTCTATTTTCTTCTCTATATTCGCATCTTAAGATCTGTAGGGATAGGGTAGTTTAACCCTAACATCCAGAGCTCAATTATATACTTGTTCTGCTCGATTTGCAAAGCAAGCATAACGTTGTATTATGAAGTTGTATTATCAAGACAAATTTATGCATAAAACTTTGTTGTTTAATGTGATTTCATACACTTCCATGATCTGTACAGGCAGAAAATATGATTGCACTTAAGGATGAAATATATTCAGCCCTAAAAGGACCTGGTTTCTGACAGAGAAGGAGAAACAGCTAGCAGAAAAAACAGAAAAGGTATTGTTATATCATGGTTCTTCATTTATATGCATCTATGCATCGGTAGGCAGTTCTGTCGGGATTTTGATTGACATGGATGTTAGTGTTCATAGCTTTCAAGATAAAGCTCTTCAACTTTCAATATACTGGATTTTTGCTACACCATTAAAATGAAACTTCAACCTGTAAAACTTGCAAAGTGTAACGAGGATACAATTATCCTCAACAACAGAGATACTGTAAAGATAGAGAACTACAGGTTATAGTAAGATTGATTGTAAGTACAAAATTAATTTATGAATAGTTTTTTGTATGATCTTCATAGAATTTAATCAATATGAAAATGTTCTGTCATGTTGGTGCTAGCAGAACCAGAGCTATTTCTGATGAATGTTTCTTTTCTCTTGTACTGTCTTTCAGTTTTCTTTTCTATATAGTTTCTCTCTCTCTCCCTATTAGTTTTTCGCCCATTCTGGTCTTTTTTTTCCAACTTGTAAAAAATATCCAAAAGCCTTTTTTGTACCGAAGAAGTCTTATTTGATTAGGACTGGTCCCTTTTGATAAAACCATGACTCATGCAATTATGATGAAATGGACATTCTTATTTTGTCTGATAAAAATGTAGGAGAAACCTCATGTTTGCGGATGGGTTCTCCTTGCCACCATCTATTACCTGGTAACTTTCAGGTAGTGCTGTCCATTCCAGAAGCTGCACATATAGGCCAACTTATTAGATGCTCAGAAGTAAATGTTATCTTTAAAAATGAGGTACATATTGGATGGAATAGGCAGCAAGACCTTAGGTACCTTAGGTCCTTCCATTTGGATAAGAGTGTAACACTCAAGCACTCTAAATCAAAAAAAAAAAATTATGAAAAATATTAAAAATATTAAAAATAGATAAGTGTCACTTATGTTCTCACCGGAATCTGAAGAGGGGTACTCCAAAAGTCCATATGAAAGTGATCTACCGTACCAAGTCGAAAACTGCGTACACACTAAATTTGATGCATATATTAGCTGTTCAACATAAGCTTATTAACATGGAAATGCCTTCCCAATATCATCACAGGATATATTTTCTTTTTCTGCCCAAAAAAAAAAACTGTCTTCAATCTTCTAAAAGAATTGTTAAATTTTTTTTGAAAGATAAACATAAGATTTATTCATAAAGATGGCAAAGCATAAAGATGCAGTACAACATCCTTATAAGATACAAACTACAAACTCCATTGGAGCATCAATCCAAAAAAAAAAAAAAGAGCCTCACTACAGCACCAACATGAACCATGAGAAATCTTTTGTAAGGAGTGATATAGCCTTTAGTTCCTAACCAAATTCCATTTTAATCCATCTTCTTCTATCAATTTTACCCTTTTAACTATTCAATGTTTTATCAATTTTAAGCTTCTTGATGCGAGTTTTTTACTGGGACAGATTCACGCATGAGGAGAAGGCTGTCGCTTGAACCAGAAAAAGACCACAGAAATAATAGATAGTTAATAGACAGTTTAAAGTTAAAATTGGATCAAAATGAAACTCACCCATAGTTTAGGGACGGGAAATGTAATTAACTCATCATAATAACACGGAAAGTGAAGGTCTGGATCACTCATAAGAAATGATAACTTGGCTATCAGACTAATCTGTCCAACAAAAGTATATACCCTTGAACCAGACAGCCCCTACTCAGTACTCACTATTCCAGGTTTGATAGAACTCTTAAACCAGAGATAACAAGAAGCCACAGTTAAATTAAGAAGTTTTGAGTTTTCCACCTACTGTAACTGTGTAAGGCTTCATATAATAAAGATAACAGAAAAAAGGAACAGAGAACAGAAAGGGATTGCAAAGAGAACTTGAGAAGTTCCTCCTCCTCCCCTTTGTCCCCCTAGTAGTATCCAATGTCAAAAGACTCCAAAGTTGCCGCTCTTTACATTTGCTTCAAACTCATCACAATTCCCAGCCTAATTTTTCCTCTTCACAATTTGTTCTTTTGAGAATTACTTCTCCCTCTTCCTCTAAACTGCACTAGCTGGTTTGCTTGCCGCCATACTGTCAAGACTCTGCTGTTGTTCTTCCTTAATTGCAACTCGTCCACTGTCTGTTCCATCCACACTTCCATTACAGTCATGCCTTTGCATCTTCCCATCCAACATCCCTTTGTGAGAAGCACCGGTTCCATGATTTGGTTTGCCTGAGGCATTCTCATTTTCTGGTAGGGGAGCTGTGTCCGTAGTGAAGTTCAGTTCAGTGGCAGTAGTTGTCAACTGTTGAGAACTAGACGAATTACCAGAGCCATGTGGAGGAAGAAAAACTCCGGTGCCAGGGACAGGAAGGCGAGGTGGAGGATGCCTAGGAGGAGGTGCTGGCCATCCAGTTGAGCCAGGCGGGACTGGAAAAGGCATTGCAGGTGCAACAGGGGTGGTCACAAACAGGGGCTGGACACCATTTGGTGGTGGAATTTGGGGTCGCATTGGTGGGGCCGGCAATACCCCTGTTGTCGGGATTGCAGCATAATGCTTGGGGCCGGCAGGATGACGAATATGATTGGGAGATCTACTGGGTGGTAGACCCCAGTGAGATGATGGGGCTACAGCAGGTGAAGTAATACGCTGGCCATCACCTGTTGTGGATTTTTTTGGTTGAGACTTCGTGAAGGTAACAAGAATGCGTTGCTTTCGGACAGAGTGAATTGCATGTTTCGCAAAATCTGCAGATTTTCCTTGCATTGAAATAAGAGATCTGCATTTACATAGCAAATATTACCTCAGGAATAATAAAACCTAAAAGAAGGCAAATTCTGCAACAGTAAATGGTCAATAAGATGCTTCCAAGAATCACATATTTATCAAATCACCCTAATTCACATATGATGTTTTAATAAGTTACCATGATAAATATGATTCTTTAAGGAATCAGGTGCTTGATAAAATATAATCCCATGACCTGAATGTAGAGCAACTCAAACTTAATGCAATAATAATTAAATAACCCTCAAAACTTTCCATAGATGCTGCCCCTCCAACTCCAAGCAGCTGCTCCTAGGATGGACCAAGTTTTCTTTACTTTTGAACCCCTTACAATAACACGCACGCATGCATACAAACACATGCACATAATGAGAGAGAGAGAGAGAGAGTACCCAGGTGCAATAGAAAGCTTGAGAGAGCCTTTATAATCGCCAGGATGATCAGTTCCAATTACTCTTCCAAAGGTCATGTCGCATTCTGACAAGAACAAGATGCAAACAGGCCTTCCAAACCAAGGAGGGCACATATGAGGCTGTGAGTGATCCCCCTACAGATAATCACACAAAAATTAGGCTTGCTTACACATTACCAATTTCGTTTGAAACCATGAAACACTCATAATCAGCAACCTCATTATAGAAATCAATGATGCAAGAGTCTGGCTTCACAGTCATAATTTGCATGCCAACCAAACGTTCAATAACATCTTGTAACAAGGCAGGGATAGATTCTATTCTCCGATCTGCAAAATCCATTTATAAGAAAATCCAACAAATGAAACTACCCAGAAAGAAAATATGAGTAAGATTATTTGTTAATGGAAAATTAAAAAAAACAGAGGAGCCTATAATTTATTTTTTAAATAATAAATAGAAGCTATTCACAAAAGGAACATGCCTTTCAAGGTCCCTGCAGCACTATCATCATCTAGAGGTGCATCTGCTATTGGTAAACCCAATTGAATCATCTCTCTTCCATGTCCTTTCATTGGCCTCTTTGAGATAACATATGTCTGACCTGCTTCTTATCAAACAGAAATTTAGAAATTATTGAAATTACCCCAGAATTATTTTTCAAACATACAGAAATGACAATCTAGAATTAAGGAACTACTACAAAAATTTTGAATCATAGATAAAGAATCTGCAAAATCATACATCGATGACGCTCATAGGCACACAGATAGAAAGTTGACCATATAATCAACAACAAAGCAGAGAATTCAAAAATAAGGTCAGTTATGGTAGCAATATCAGCACTACAAAGCTCCTCGGAATCCAAGAGGATTTAATTTGCATACGTAATCAACAAAGAAGCAGTAAATCCTATAGTGCAAAGCCATTAACCACCTCATGAAATCATACAAGTAACTTGTACACAAAAGTAAAATGATATCAGAAGACCTACCCAACCTTTCTATATCCCTCCTCAATCAAACAAGGAGAGAGAGAGAGAGAGAGAGTCAAGAAGTTGTATTAACAGAACAAAGAAAAAAAATAACTGCAGTACTAGTAAGTAAACCTGGATGACTTCCCTCCATTGGAGACTATGGCAATTATAGAGTTGAATTTGATCCTAAATAAGTTTTGGGAGTCGGTCTATATGGTTGATGATGAGAGCACTAGCAGCAAAGCAGATTTTTTTCGTTTTCCTTTCTTAAAATCCTTTAAGAATTCAGCTTGCATTCTGTTTAGATGGTAGAATGGTAGTGTAAGAGCTCATCACAAAGGCAGACAAAATGAATCATTTCCCAGTGCTTCATTCCATGAAAATTGATGATTTAAGGGGGTGTTGGACAGCTTCTATCACTTCATATTATCATGCATAAATCCTGTACACAGATGCAGGTGCCGGTATGTATTTAGGAGAGAGATTACTAAACCTCGTATCTCTTTTAGTTTAGGGGGCGCATCAAGCATTGGTCTTCACAAACTCCATTCATCAAACTGGAAAGGTATAACATTTGCAAATGTGAACACACTAGAGCAATCCAGCTTTTTTCCCTCCCTATTACTTGGAGGGCCTGGAACTAATAAGTAAATACTAGAGAAATCAACATGCACTCAAAGGCAATAAAATTAACACTAAACATACAGAACACACCAAGAAATCGCTTAGAAACAATAACAAATAGTTTTCATAAAGGTTTGGTTGTCTACAACACAAGTATCTTTTTTGAAAACAGACATGGTAATCTCTCAATATGATCAAAACATATAAGCATAAACCGGTTGAAGATAAGTGAGTCAAATCCCACATCGAGAGCGAACCAAGAAGTATTGGGAATTAGTGCCTATAAATATAGGGTGGATTGAAGAGGTTTATTTAGCCCAATGTGAGAAGTTTACCCAAAGTGAGTGAGGGTATTGGCCCAATGAGGAGTGGGGCTTTGGCTCAATTGCATCTTTAGCCTCTTGTAACACAAATTTGGGTTTCCTTATTCTTGGAGAGAATTAGGAACTTGGTGTATTTGGGTTAAAGGGCTAAAGTGAGGGTGAGAGTTTAATTCAAGTTTCTCCTCTAATTTGGGATTAATTAGTGGAGAATTAACCTGATTATTTCTGTGGATGTATGCATTGCAGACCAAACCACGTTAAAATCCTCGCTTTCTTTCTTCTGCTCTTTATTGAGCCGGAAGCCCCTCTCAATAGGGTTAGGGTTCGTCCTTAGACAAAGCCCAACTCAATCGGGTAAACTATTCTCACCTTGGGCTAAAGCAAACAAATTTCTACAATCCACCCTATATTTATAGACACCAAATCCAAATACTTATTGGTTTACTTTCGATGTGGGATTTGACTAACACATGTACCCAACAAAAAGTCTCCCCTTATGTGTGAGTATCTACCAAGCTCCCCTTCGAATGAAAATATATTCAGAATTGAGCCCTATTGCACCAAAACATCTTTTAGTCTACTTTTCCATAGAAAGAAGTTATTCCTCTGATATAACAATTCTATGCTGAACTTTTCTCCGAAGCTGTGTAATTTTGAGAAAAAATTGTTCCTTCCATCGAACAATTCAACACCTAGTATGTGACATGTAAACCATGTTCTCTAGCTAACAAAAGATCCCTCCTTATCAAAAACCTAACAGTCTTACTAACTTAAACTGGCTAAAGAATCTTCCCTAGTTTACAATTAATACAAAGCAGAAACAAAGAAAGCCTTATGCCAATTACAAGTAAGTCACATGTAAAACAAGCCGAGCCTGCACTCACTGTATAATGCCAAATAGGAGTCATTGGGACGCTGGACCAAGCCAACACACTAAACGAATGTCAACTTAAGCCCCAACTGATGTGACCCTGGCCCCCAAAATCAACAACTAGGATCCGGCTCAAAGGCACACACATTAAGCACCTAAGCGTTGCCTATAAAGATGTTTTTTTACCTATAAAGATTAAAAAATCAAAGAAACAAAATGGATAAAAAGAACATACATCGTTTACAGAGTAATACAACTAAATAAGTAATCCTTTCTCTAGGTGTTACTACTGTTACTTTTTATCCAACATAAGGCCTACCCCTATGGACCTTTATTTAATCAACACTGCACAAAGATCAGAACATGATAATCTCTCAGTTAAATCACTTGCCTATTACGCCACTGAATTCCAAGGTTAATCAAAGTCAAATAATTTAATTCAGTATCCCAATGATCTTACTTAAGGCAAGATTCTATATTGATTGATCTATACTGAAAACCGTATGAGTTGTTCAAAGCTCCAAGTGTTGAAAGCATCTAAATAGACATTGCAGGAAAATCTCAAACTCAGGTAATGCCTTACACCCGATCAACAACCATGCAATCACAATAACAAAAATAAAAAGAAAAATAAACACAAAAATTTTAACATTGTTCGGCACAACTTTTTACCTACATACACAGTCAATCACTATTTCATTTCTTTTGCAACTTTTGAAAACTTTTGAATGGAAGAAAGCTGTTAAAACTCACTACACCGTAATACACAATTTTTTTAAACAAAATTGTGTGAAAACTCTTTCCAAACAACACAATTTTTTAGATAAAACTGTGTAAAAACTCTTCCCAAACATTACATTTTTTTCTAGATAAATTTGCATGAAAACTCTTCCCAAACAGTATACAATTTTTCTAGACAAAATTGTGTGAAAAACTCTACTCAATCTCACAACCCGAGCCCCAATACACCTAATGTTCACTCAACCCTTTGATCACTGTAAAACCCTATTTTACAAATTAGGTTAGTGTTTGATTTGCTACACTCTACATCTGACCAACTATATTCCTATTTCAAGAATAGGGCAAGAAACTGCCTCTCTTTATACCCATATTTATAGCCTTCAACAACTTGCCCACTAAGTCGCTTGTCCAAGTTACTTGCTCACCAAGTAGCTTGTTCTTCATACCAAGTAACTTCGGGACTCACACCAATAAATTATGAGACAAGAAAAATATCAATACCAATCAAGCTGTCGTTGGGCCGGGTTCATCTTCACCCGATCAAAACCTCATTGTTTTACCGCTTAATCAGATTTTGAGCCTAATCCCAACAGTACCACTTGAACTAAGTCGCATGCTACTAGAAATTCACAGTTCCCATGTCCAAGCGTGGATGGACCCAAACTAACCTGCCAACACTAGTTGCATAAAATTGTTCACGACAATGCATAATCTTTCAAATGACTACTGTTCTAACAACCCAGTTATATCAATCTTTACATCAAATTTCAATGTGTTCAGACTTTAAGACCACTAACAGAGTACCAACAGCATATTATAAGGCTGCCTATCAACCTAGGCCTTGGTGCAGGGGGTTAAAGAGACATAAAAATTCCCTAATGATTTAATGAACATCAATATTGAGACCTAGCATCAGTATATGTCAGTCGGTAGTTAGTAATTGATTTCTTATAGGTTCAATAACAACTCAGATTTTAAGAATTGACCACAATGATTTGTTTGACATAGCATTTCAGTTGCTTATATCTATATTAATAAGAAGATAATGTGGCATCGACCATGTGATTCGCTATTGAAGAAAGTAATAGTATTCATTACTATATATTATTAATTCATCAAGAGGCAAAACTAAATACAGAAACCAATGAACATCCTAGCAATTATAGAGTGAAGAGAACAGAAGTAAAAACGAGCGAGTAGAGGAGAAAAGACTTTTTCTCAAGTTTAAAGAAAGAATATGTAATGTAAGTAAACTTGCCTTGAAATTGTCCTTTTTTTCCTGCAGCTCTTAAATCATTTACCAGTGAAACAAGTTTTGAAACTTCCTTGTCATCAAACAGTTCTTCATACAATTTCAGTCCATCAACCACATTAACCTAGAGATGAAAATGATAACATATCAGAAGAAGAAAGAAAAGAAATGGAAAGATTTTACCAGAAAGAAGCTATCAAAATCAGAAAGAATTTTACAAAAAAATACTCATAGAAGTAATACAGAACACTTACCATCTTTCCGTCAAATATCTCTGTCGCAACAAAAGGTTTTGGAATGGTGGTGAGAGTCTTCTTCTCATTCTGATTTTGAACGGAATGCAAATCATTCTCTGCAGAAACACCACAGGACAGTAATAAATAACTAAAACAAAATAATTTGGACTAGATATTGATCACAATGACTTGATAAGATCTAACACCTGCACAGGTTGCACCATGCAAAGAAATTCAGGAGATGGGGAGGGGGAGCCCTCTTTCTTTGTTTTTAAGAAAATAAAGTTATAAAATTCACTTAGGGTATGATCAGAGCCATGTTTACAATCTACCAAGTATACCCTCTCAAAAGGGGGAAGCAAGATATTGATCACAATGACTTGATAAGATATAACTCCTGCACAGGTTGCACTATGCAAAGAAATTCAGGAGATGGGGAGGGGGAGCCCTCTTTCTTTGTTTTTAAGAAAATAAAGTTATAAAATTCACTTAGGGTATGATCAGAGCCATGTTTACAATCTACCAAGTATACCCTCTCAAAAGGGGGAAGCAAGCTATTTCAAAATAAATAATCTGAGTTCATCTCTCGAAACGGCGGGTCAGTACAGCCTCCCCCTCCCAGAACACTCAAAGAACTTCAACACTGAACCCTACCCCACCCCCAGACAAAAAAAAAAAAAAAAAAAAAAAAAGAAAGAAAAAACGGAATGAAAAAGGATATACCTTTTACGTTTGAGGTGCATCCATGGTTAAAAATCTCAACCTGAAGTTCTTTATTGCCGACTGTGGTTCCTTCTGCATTCCCTGAAATCTTCAAGCTGCCTTCAATATGAGGTTTTAAATTAGCATCTGGCCCAAAACCCAAAAACAATGAAAATCAATGTTGCCACGTAGATTTTCACCACGATAAAGCATAATTTCAACTAATTGGGCATCTATTTACAATTTCTGAAACAGAGTTCTCTAATTCTATGTGGTATAGATAAGAAATAATCCAAAATGTAGGTGCAAAAGTGTCATTAGAAATACCTCGCAATCTTTTAGAAAGAATGGAAAACATACACACAAAACCACCATCAGGAGTAAACAGAAAAAGAGTCACTACTAAATTGGTGATATATATATATATATATATATATATATATATATATATATATATAATGGGCTAACAGTGCTATTTACTCACCGGTCACCTACAACATAACAAAGAAAACATGTTTCTGAACATTACGTATTCATCACAAAATCTAAAGAAAAAATAGTGCTATCCACAACTGGATTGAAGGTGATAACTATTATCTGGTGGGTATGAAAATCGTTGACAGAGAAAAAATTGAGAACTAAGAAAGAAAAAGTAAAGATGAGAAGATTTTTCCAAATAGGAAGGTTGATTCAATTTAACAAGATATGGCAGTACAACTTTGCTTTTCCAAAAAAAAACTTTCCTAATATGAAAATTTACAAGTCCAAGAAACATGCATATACGGAGCTAACCACGCTTGACAAGTTACAAATTAGTTACCCAGTTAATAACATCAGCACCAAAGCTTTTAAGATTACAAGTTTCATTCATCTAAAACCCAAATAAAATGGTTATCATCATAACAAGCTACAGAAAATAATAAACTACCACTAACTGATTATGGCATTCACCACAAAGTAAGGGAGTACATTACAAAAATAGGCCAAATCTAAAACCAAGAGTTACCTGTTTTATCCTCTGAAACCGCTAAACCCTTATCCTCCAACTTCTCCATATCGCTACCTGATTTAACTTCTTCACATTTCTCACCTTCTCGCTCATTTTTCTCCAAACCCGAAGAGTTCCCATCATGGCCATGACTCTCTGCCCCTGAATTCAGAACTTCCTTCACTGCCTCAGCTCTCTGCCCCTGCCTAAACCCCATCCCAGATCTCCTAAACTCCTTTCCCCCCATTTTCGGCTGATCAAAGTACCTCTGTTGCTTCCTCCACGAAACCTGCTGCAACGCGTATATCACCTCTGCCACCGAGAAATACTGCTGCATAAGAAGCACAGGGGTCCAATTACACCTCCTCTGCTGAATGCACCCTAAGACCATATCGTACTCCCCCGGTTCCCCTACGGCGCGCAAATGCTGGCAGAGGGAGTCGATAATCGCGTTGGCCGCAGCGAATTCCCCGCGCAGCCACGAGATGAACCCATCGCGCTCGTCGGGGAACCACTGGCGGTGGTGGTGTTGTTGGTGCATCTCCCCGCCGCCCACAGGGGCGCCACCACCTGGAAACTGCATTTTGTCCGAAAGAACCACATTTCCCGATGGCATTGCCATTGAGAAGACACAACAATAAAAAAAAATCCTCAATCTACTGTCATATATAGTAATTCATAGCTCCCAAAAAAAATATCCCCAGATCTAAATAAATCCACCGCGCGTGAACCTCAAAATCCGACAATATTACAGCAGATCACACAAAATCATACACCTAATCTAACACGATTAATTATATTAAGATACAAAATTCCGATAAATCCAACAATAAATAGCACCAAACAAAATAATTCAGAACGGGAGTTCTCAGGTGGAATAATCAAACAGCAACGGAAAATATCGAGAACACTAAAAGTTTAAGATTTTAATGAAATGGGTACGGTTTGTTCCAGAGAGAAAGAATTGTCCAGATCTGGAAATGGATTGTGCCTGTGTGTGCAAGTGAGGAAAGTAGTAAAGTACGTGAAGATGACGGGGAGCTTGAAAAAGAGTGACAGAGATCTAGGGTTTTGAAGAACAAAAGGAGCGAAGGTAAAGAAAATGGCTTATTGAGCACGCATGTCGTGCATACTGGTCTTAAATGGTGGGTAATAAAATAGAAAAAGAAAACGACTACTTGATGAGTTTAGCTCCTAAGCTCTATAGCTATGGGAGCTGAGAGTGTGGAACGGACCATGGGACCAGGAACGAATGTACTTGAATGTAGGGGTGTTTTCGTCACTTCCAATCTTGTATTTGGAAACTAGTAGGTGTATTTCATTTTAGGGAGTTTTGGTTGGAGTTTAAAATATGGAGTTAGAAACTTAGAATGCTTGACTCGGAGGATTTCTTTCCAAATAATGGTTAGGCTGATAAAAATACTACTCTGTATTGTAAATATGGAAAAAATTTCCCGATTTTTCCAAATTAACTCTTTTGCTATGTAATAATTTCCTGGAATGGAATTGAATCTAACCTCAAAAGCACATTGGAATTGAAAATTTCCTTTTCAAGCGAATTCCACACATGGGGCAATCGGGTCGAGTTAGATAATTTTGGATCATTTCGGATCGCGGATCATTACGGGTAACAGGTCGAGTCAAGTTAGGTCGGCTCATGTCGGTTTCAAGTTGTATTGGGTTTTAGCCGGGTTGAGCTTGAATTGGATCAAATCATCTAGGGTTCGGATCGTTTCGGGCTTTCTAGAAGGTTCGATATAATCCATTGGATTTGCTCTATTTTTTATTTACCTTTCCTTTAATTTTTTAATAAATCACTTTAACTCTGCTTTAAATTTGGATTATCATGCTATATTTTATGTTTCAATATAATCACAAAAATATGTTCTTAATATGTTTTTTCTTATTTTAATATATTTAATTAATTAATGTTTGATTAAATGCAAATCAAAATTATATATGAAAATAATATAACTATAAAATTTTTGATAAGTTAATAACTAATAAAAAATAAAATTCTTCTTCTTCATCAAATATGATGATGGTGGAAGTTCACGTACATGATCTATATGAATATAATATTAAATCTAATGATCGTTTTTTTATAAAATAAAAAATGTATAATAAATTATAGAGTGTGCAATATACATTTCTCACCTTCTCGCTCATGTAATTTTGTGAAACCCTTAAAACATGTTAAGCATATAAGCATATAATTAAAAAAATTGTTTTACAAAAATAATAAGCAATCACACATTTACACTTATTCTAAATATAAATTAATCATACTTATAGTTAATTATATATAATTGTTTTTATTATTTAATAAAAATTAAAATTAAGGATATTAGAATTAAAAATTAAAATATAATATAATAAACAATCTATTTATATTATCTTATACTAAAATAAAAAAATTTAAAAAATAAGGATAAAGATATTTTCGATTTCCAATAAAATGTTGAGCTAGATTTCATAATTAATAAAAAATTAAACGGTTGACTGAAAGGAAAAATCTTTAGAGAAAGGTTTATTTCATAGTTTCTGTCAGAAAATTTTCAATGCCGAATAAAACAAAAATCTACTGATAAGAAGTATGCATGAATAAGCTTATCAAGTATTTATATTTTGTTGCATTAAATATTATATTTATATGATCAAGCTTTTTAATGATTATTATATATTATAATTTTTTTATACAATGTTTGGAGTTGGATTTAAATTTATTAAAAAAAATTTAAAACAAATTATTTTAAAAAAATTTAAGTAAATTTGATTTAATCCGATCTCAAGTAATATTGGGGAGAAGATTTGGGTTGCAGGTGGCGGCTGGGAGAGTTTAGGGTTAGTGGGCTGAGAAGAAAAAGAGAATGGAAACCATAGGTTTAGGGTTAAATTACATCTTTAAATATTAAAGGGCAAATTGGCCAATGAAAAAGAAGAAGCAAGAGTAAAATTGGAAACGGAAAAGTACCTCATTCGTAACAAGTACAATCTTAAAGAATCTGTCTGAAAATGGCTGATAGGCTATCTCAGTCTTTTCTCATTCAACCAAGACCCTTACTCTCCTGCAAAACCTTGCAAAACCCTCGTCTATCCCATCTCTCTAATTTCTCTCCACCGTCAAGTAACTCTCTCTTTCTCTTTGTGTGTGAGAGCGCGCATGTTCATTTGTCTGTTTATTTTTCTTTCCACGCAAACTGAATCATTTGTGTAGAAAAATTAATAGAATATCTTTTCTTTATTTTTGCAGGGTTGAGTTTTGTGACAAAAAAGGGTGATGGTGTTGTTGCCAAAGCGTCCACGGCCATAGCAGAATCGAACTCAAGGTCTTCTGTTTTGGGCAATGACAAGAGGATCAACAATCCGATCATTGTCATCGACAACTACGATAGCTTTACATACAATCTTTGCCAGGTTTGTTCCTTTGTAAGATTAGCGCCAAATTTTTACACTTCTTTACTGTTTCATGTCGAAATGTTTCTGGGTTCTCTTTTCTTTATTGAGGTTGAGTAATTCCCCTTTCTCTCTCTCCCTCAACTCACCCCCCCCCCCCCAAAAAAAAGGATGCTGAAAAAACCGACAAAAGAAAACAGAACAATGTCAATAAATCTCAAATATTTTATTGTTTGTTAAGGGATACATGATGATCTATTTCCATTCCAGAATAATTAAGTTTTTGCCTCTAATGAGATAATTTGTTTTCTGAGCACTCTTAAAATTCAGTTTTATCGGAGTTCTGACATTCTTGTTGGAATGAGAGACAATGTTACCGTTTTTTTTTTCTTTACCGTCCCTTTAACCAGCCAACTTGAGGAAAGATTGGTATATCATATACCGTCAATGTTACTACTGGATTTTGATCGTGCCTTATTTATAATTTTATCTCCATGGAAATTTTTATAGTGAAACCTAAGAAATTTTAGGATAAAAGGCATGAAAGAGGATGTTGTTTGAGGGGGTTACCTCAAAATGAAAAAGAAAAATGAATCATAGTGGTCAATTTCTTCTATAATAAATGACAAATCAAGAAATAAATTGTCGAAATTTTGGGATTAGAAGATCCACAAATATCGTGTGGAGAAATAGAAGTGAAAAAACCCCTACAAAAGGTTAAAACCTGTTAAGAGTATCATGCCTAATGGGTGTAAATGTTACTTAAGGAGATCTCTCCATTCCATTTGTCTTCCAAGATAAAAGTTTAACCACAAGTAAAAGAAAACTTTAAAGCCAAACAATTGATGATTCCGAACAGCCTTATTCTAAGCCAAAAGCAAATAAAACCGATAATTTTGGAGAGAAACTATATAGACGAAGTTTAATGTACCCAAAAGTGCATCGGACTACTTGCCCAAAGTTTCTAGTTCAATTTGGTATCTTTACTGAGAATGTGAGATGATCCAATTTGATGGTGTGAACAATTAACTCTCCAACAACATCATTGGGGCACACTTTTGGGACAGCAGATAAAGTATCAACAACATATGGAGAAGGATATTTTTGGTTTCTTGTATACTTCACTTTTTTTTTTCCATGTAGGAGTGTAGGTGGTTGGGTTTGACAATTTATTTCGTTACTCACTTTCGTGCATGGCATCTTGAAGCTTTTTTGCTTTCTGATTTGTGAACAATATTTACCCTCTATCTCTCTCTCTGTAGTTGCATTCTTTTAAAAAGATAAAATTATTATGCTAATACCTTACTCTGTGATTAGGAGTGAAGCCACCATATGGGCTGGCCTAGGCTCAATTTTTTTGAAAAAAAAATGCCCGTTGTTTAATGTTTCTTTGACCTAGCCCAGCTCCATATGCCTGTGTAACCAGCATGATCTTGATTAATTGAGCTGAAGAAGTTTCAAAATGAGAGGTATATTCCAGTGATCTAACAGCCAAAAGAAACAATAGGGACAGAAAACAAAGGTATCATTGTCTTACTTAAGTTGAGGTAGTCATCCCTTCATGATCTCTGGCAGAATACATAAATTAGATAATAAAACGTAGCTGACATGGAGAAAGAAATAGTGGAGAGATCAAGAGTGAGAAAGGAGAGTAGAAAGGGGAAAAAAGAAAGAGAGGACAGAGAAAGGAGAGTAGAACGGGGAAAAAAGAAAGAGAGGACAGAGAAAGAAGGTAGAAAGAAGAAGAGAAGATGGGAGAAAAGGAAAAAAAACAAAAGAGAGGAAAGAGAAGAAGAAGAGAGAGAAAGGGATTAGCCTGGTCTTGAGAGAGAGATGTTACTTGAAGTTTTAAGTCTTGATCGAGAAAAGACATATGCATCATAAACAGGGCATATTTACATTCTTTTTCTACTTTTTTTTTTATGTTTGGACTGGAACTTGTTCCCATGTGATCCTCATATGTTCATTTATCATGCACATAATTATTGAAACTAAATAATAAATAAAATTGACCAAAGAAAAGGACATGTATGAGGCGTGCTTTTTTAGAGCCCTGTGCCTAGCCCAAGGCGCTCTGAGGCGCACACTTGATGAAGGTCGCCTCGCTTGAGGTTAGTCCAGGAGCAGCCCTGAAGCTTGTGTGAGCCTTGAGCCTAGGCATGCTTGAGGCGCGCTTTTAAAAACTGTTACAGAGAGAAAAATGAGCACGTGGTAAGTTGGTGGTTGAGATGTGTAGCTAAGATGCGAGGTAGGTGACACCATATTATTAGTAGGTTTTGCTAATATGTTGTTAGATTGCATGTGTACCCTATACCAAGATCAATAGAAAATGAATATTTTATTGTTAAAATGATAATATATCTGATGAAATTTTTAATAAATTTAAATTGTTATATTCATTAATTTTTTTTTATAAGTAAAAAATATATTAATCAAAGGCACCGAGAAGGTGCAATCCATGTACAAAAACTACCTACAAGATAAGTGTCTCTATAAAGTTTAAAGTCTAAGATATCTTCATCATTTACACAAAAAAAGTCTCCCTAACCTAAAAGTATGTAGCCACCCCTTCTTGACTGTGGCTAAGGGTTTTTCCTTGCCATCAAAAGCTCTCCTATTCTTTTCACACCAAATGACCCAAAAAATGGAAAGAGGAATTAAGCAAAATGCCTTCTTCTTTTGCTTTGATCCTCTCAATACCATGTCCACACCTCCTCTTGGACCAAGCCGACAACCACCCAATGAATTTTTAGTATCTTATTATTTTAATTAACTATTTTAAATTAATAAAATTTTAAAAAATAATACCTGAAAGGCTTACGTCTCAAAATGAGGAGCTTATGTCTTATTTGAATGGAAATGTCCCATTTTCTTAGCTTTTGTTGCGATTGGTAATTGACTACTTTTAATTTTTGTTTGGCTTTAAATATATTGTTCTTGGGTGATGAAGGTCATATATTGTACATTTTTGGGTGATGAAGATCATATATTGTTCATTATTGTTTTATCATCTAAATCCCCTCTTTCATGGGTGATGGAGGCCATAAATTTTTTATTCTTGTTTTATTATTTGGATACCCACCTTCATGGGTGATGAAGACGTAAATATCATTTGATTAACTTATTACAATCCTCCTTCGTGGGACATGATGGCCTATATTTGATGTTTAATAATTTCTTAAATTGACTTGCAATTTTGAACGAAAGTATAAGCATTAGCTTTTTTATTTTCTACCATACCTAAAAAAAGTTCCTGGCTTCACCGCTGACTGTGATAACCTTACTTTGTGATACTGTAGTATATGGGAGAGCTGGGATGTCACTTTGAGGTTTACCGGAATGATGAACTAACTGTGGAGGAGTTGAAAAGGTATGTTTGTGGCGAATCCAGTTTACTGTGATGCCAGTCATTGTTTGGTGGTGAAGGATTTCTGTCAGAGCATGTTTTTAACTAAAAGATTTAAGATAATCAAGGTTGTAATTTTTCTTGCAATTTTTTATAGGACAAACCCAAGAGGAGTGCTTATTTCACCAGGTCCAGGTAAGAATTCTCACTGATGTATTATCAATGTGTTATTCTAACCAGACACAGTTGAGCTTTTGGAATATCTTATAGAATTGTTATTCAAAATACATACTTTCTATAGGCACACCCCAAGATTCTGGAATATCATTGCAGACAGTTTTGGAACTTGGACCTACTGTTCCTTTATTTGGGGTGTGTATGGGTCTGCAGTGCATTGGCGAGGCTTTTGGAGGTGAGTCATATAAGATGTGTTCAAGCATTTAAACATTTTTATGTTGGAGTTATTCATCTTAATGTACAAACTTCCATTTTCAAATGGTCTAATTTTTAGTGTGACTCATAACCTTTTCGTTTTGTGTTGTTGCAGGAAAGATTGTGCGTTCTCCTTTTGGTGTCATGCATGGAAAAAGTTCTCCTGTATATTATGATGAGAAAGGGGAAGATGGCTTGTTCTCTGGGTTATCAAAGTAGGCAACTTTTTCTTTTACTATTTCCAACATTTCTTCTTTGTATTATGTGTTGAACAATAAGGGTGTGCACGGGTTGGGTCAGTTCGAGTTAGAGGTCAACCCTAACCCAATCCGTCACATTATATTCTCAACCCTAACACAACCCACCCCATGACATGTTATGAAAATCCCAACCCTAATGCAACCCATGAAAAATCGAGTTGGGCTTCGGTTAGGTTCTGGTTGGCTTGTGAAATCAAAATGGGTTTCATTGGGTTGGATTGGGTTTGGTTGGTTCATGCAAGGATAGATTCTTGAATTATATTTTTTTCATTTCAAATGTTAAACACTACAATAGAATTTGAAAAACATTAAATTCAAATATTTTCCAAATATTAAAATTTCAAAGGTTCAAACATCCTATAGAAAATCATACTTATTTTAGCTTATTTTAGTTAAAATTAAACACCATAATAAACTCTCTCTCTCTCTCTCTCTCTCTATATATATATATATATATATATATTAAATACTGGCTCACGGATTACGGGTTGGGCACTTGCACTAGGGTTGAGAAAACTCCAACCTAACCCAGCCCAAATTTAATTCGGGTTGAGATTAACCCAAGAAAATCCCAGCCCTAGCTTGCCCAAGTTGCACTCCTTCTACATGCAATTTATGGCCAAACTTCCTGAGTTTGTTGGTTAGTTCTTCACCTTGACTTTCTTCCCTGAGAGGTTGATATTTCGGCTAGAAGAATGCTTTGTTTTCAAATATTTAGTCCTGCTGCCTATTATCTTATTAAGTACTTAGGAATTGTTCACAATTTCTTTTAAGGAATAATAGTTAATAACATGCATTCAGTTTTGATATTCCTTTATGCGGAAAAGCAAGATCTTTTAGAAAAAGTAAGGCTCCTGGAACTTCCTAGATGCAATTTATAGGAACTTATATGCAGCTTTATGCTTGCTTATATGCAAGATTGACAACACTGGTCAGGCTTCCCCTTTCCCCTTTTCTGTTTTTCAGTTGATATTGACATATGGATATTGTCATATCTCTATTAAAGAGTAGCCCTTTTGACACTTCTCTTCTCCCACCCCTGGGAACCCTTTCCATCATTTAGATCTCCGTCTCAACAGTTGCATCACTTGAGTAAGTTCTCCTGCCATATAAATTCAAGTGGAGTTGTTAAGAGAAAGAATGTTTCTCCTGTTTTCATCTCTGTCTTCATCTAAAGGGAAAGTTTTGAGTAACCCAATTTAAATACTTTTTTGTTGTTGCCAGCAATTTTCAATTCTCACTATTAAGATCTATTAGTTGGAGAAACTTCTTGATCAGATCACTCTTAGTCATCTTACATTTAAATTGGCTGACAGTAGTATTTCAGGAGCCTTGCCTTGCAAAAGATTGTGCCATATTTTTGTTTGAAACTTCATGGAAAAATCATATTTAGTAATATAAGATAACTTCTCTTTGCTTCAGTTAAGTACTGCCTTGTACGAACCATCATGCTTTTGTTGTGCAATGTAATATGCGTTAAAAATCTTCTGAAGTTTCAGAAATTCTCAGTGTTTTTTAATTTATCATAACGAAAATTATTGGCATGTTATTTATTCTTCTACCTTTTCCAGCCCTTTCCTTGCGGGTAGATATCACAGCCTTGTAATTGAAAAGGATACTTTTCCAGCTGATGAACTTGAGGTTACAGCATGGACAGAGGACGGACTAGTTATGGCTGCTCGTCACAAAAAATATAAGCATCTACAGGTAGATGATATTGTCCTCTCTCACTTGCATTATTTAGATAGTTAGACTTTCTGTCAAAAGGAATGATGAGTCTTTAAGCTCCTTGGGCTTGGAGGACCGTACCTTCATACATCAGTACTACAATGACTGATGGATTTATTTACTGAAATATTATCATTTTAATTAATTAATATTAACTAGGCAAGAAGTCTGAAATTCATTTACAGCTGCATCACCTGGGATACTGCAAACAGAAATTTGACTCTCTATGTAAAGAGTAAGAAATATTTGATGATACTTCATCTTCTAATTCCTAAGCTCAAAGTTATCTTATAGGTCTGAATATGTGATTCACTTTCATATATGTTCCACAAACCCCCCCTTTTCTTTAAAGACAAAAAAACAAAGAAAAACAAACACACAACTGGGCAAAAGCATTTTTATTTGTGGATGCAGTCTGAATTAGTGCTAATAGGGAAAAGAATGAAGATATTTAATTAACTAAAACAATTCTCCACCTTCCAAGTTTGACAATATGATGGAAAAGGAAAGCGAAGTAATCCTGTGATTAAGTTATTTTGTTAGACTGCCTGCAGGAATTTAATGAGCCAAAACTGAAAATATCGAACATACTATAAAAGAATATTTTATGATTGATCATCATTCCTTTATCCAAAAAATCATACTTTAGTATCAATTGAGAATTAAATTTTCTAATGGTGCATTGATCTCTATATCACGATATGTATGGTGTGTTAAAGACCATTGGCATAAGGGTACAGAACATATATTGGTTTAAGATTTTTGTGAAAGATGAATTGAATTTTAAAATTTATAATGACAATATGGTGAAAATGAATAATTTAAGCATGTGTTTTACGTTCCCTAAACTTATTTCTTACTGGAAACTCGCCTTGCTTCTATGTCGAACAAATCTTGAGATAACTGAGATGGTGATGAGGGGTAGGTTTAACTCCTCATGTTCTATGTATCTTGAAATGAAAGGGAGGGGGAGGTGAGGAGGCACAAATCATGAGGTATTTTCTGATTAGGGTCTCTCAAAATGTTCCCTAGTCCACATGATATTGAATAAATGCTTAATCCATGTGATGATAGATTCCAACTTTCATTCATTAACAAATTGATTCAATATTGCAGGGGGTTCAGTTTCATCCAGAAAGCATTATAACCACTGAAGGCAAGACTATTGTTCGCAATTTCATCAAACTGATAGAGAGGAAGGAGGCTGAATCTCAGAAATAGAGACTTTGTAGTGTATCGTTATCTTCATCTGCAATAAAATTGGACTAAATCATAGTCAGGACTAGTAATTTTCTTATTATTATTCTTTTATAGAATGGAATGAAAAGCTTGTTCTGTTCCTCTTCTCTATTGAGTTTTGTGTAGGTTCTGAAATTTGTGCTTGCTAGGGAAGGGAGACACCTTTGTGAATGGTCTATGTGAAGAACTGCAGATTAACACCGGGTGGATCTCTTCATAGAAACTTTCATCAGAAAAAATAAATAATAATAGATGATTACATGATTCATGATTGAAATATAACTGTTTTCCATCCACAAGTTTATTTGATTTTCTTTTAGTTGCACATTATCTGGTGCAATATTTACTCTTTAATGGAGCTAGTGTCACAAAATACTGATAACTAAAGTGCAGCTTGACATGTTTCTACGCATGGAGAAAGTGGTAAGCACTAACAAAAGCAAGAATCCATATCAATAGATATCTTGCAAGGAGGGCAATTGTGCATTGAAATATTGCAAAGGTGGGGAAATATTGCAAAGGTGGGGAGATCCTTTCCACAGGATTTGTATGATTATGAAAAGTGGTTATGGATAATCATGAGTCATGTGGTCTATAGAACTTTGAAGAAATTATCTCACTTATGATTCCAGTTCAAACATGGTTGGCAAAATCAAGTGATGTTGAAATGAAGAGCAAATTGATTCAACATCCTTATCTATTCTTGATGGCCACACAAAATTAGCCAAGGTGAGGACCCAATGAGCTTAGAAGCATTTATCCACATTTTTTTGGGGGAAAAGAGAAAAATCATTGAGATAAGATTTTCCTTCCTCTTGGCATGTTATTTAAAGTGTGTGAAATGAAAAATAAGAGAATCAAAATATTAAAAGATTGAAATTGAAATTTTTTTTGTGTATTTATTACCAAAAAATAAGAAAAAAAGAAAATGCTTGTAGTTGATGGTTTGACCTCGTAAAAGAGCAAATTAATCGAGCACATTGAATATCACATACGTGTATTGATATGTTTTTCAATGAGATTAAATAAAATAATTAAATCAAAATAATTTTAATTTCATAATAAACGTGTATAATATTCAATCAAGATTACTTTAACACAATTAAGTTAATTACACTCGATATATAGTTATACCAACAAAAAAAAAAAAGCAGCACATACCCGTGATAAGATGCTTAGTAAATACATAAAGAAAGACTACATATATTGAATAAGACTGGAAAAGATTCTTCCACTCCAATCACCATGTTCTTCTTTGCTGAAGTACAAATTTAGCAGTGTCAGATGGATATATGGATGCCAAAGTAATCCGAGACAATCCTACATTTTTTTAAGCACAGAAACCAAAAGACCACAAAGTCGGCTAACATGGCTGGCTCATAATATGTGATCTGTTTAGAATCTTGACTATCATCCTGCTTTCTCATTTTATTTGTTTTTTTTTTTTATAAAACAAAAAACTATTTTATTTCAGTTTTGCAATTGGTGTAAAAGACCACAAGAATTTTCAATTAGGTGTGGATTTGAGCTAAGTCAAGCTGAGTTCGGGTTGAGGGGAATTCAAACTCGATCCGTAAGTAAAACTTTTATTCGAGTTGAGCTTCGAACCGAACTTGAGTTAAGAAAATTGAAGTCTAGCTCGATTTATAAAGTAAAATTTTGACTCAAGCTCAAATCGAGCTTTTCGAAATAAAATAATAAATATATATGTTTTTCAAAATAAAATTGATATTTTATATTTTTTAAATAAATAAATATGTTTTTTATAATATAAATATAAATATAATATTTATTTAATTTATTAATTAAATCGAACTGGCTCGCAAGCCTAACAAACTGAGTTTGACAAAGCTCGAACTCTGCTGGATAAGCTAATCAAGTCAAAATCACAGCTCGAGCTCAATTTAATTGAATTTCGAACCAAACCTCCAAACAAGTCAAGATGCTCTGACTCAATTCTACCCCTAAAAACAATCACCAATCACACTACAAGCTCGAAAAAATTTATATTTTTATAATTTAGTTTGTAGTTAAACAATTCTCTAATAATATTAATCATTCTTCTTTAACGAATCAAACTGTTCAACTCAATTCCACCCCTAAAAACAATCCCTAATCACACTACAAGCTCAAAAAAATTTATATTTGATAATTTAGTTCGCGTTTAAACAGCGCCCTAATAATGTTAGTCATCGCAAGAGTTTCTCCAATGCTGACTTAAGATCCTAAGATGATCCCTTGAGACCAGCCTCATCTTTCTAACCCCAAATTCTTTGTGAATAACATTCCTACCACTTGTCACATCTAAACAACTGGGGATTCCAACAAACCCATTGACAAAACGCCCATTGAATACCACAAGCCTGACTTGAAAACTTAACAGACAGTCTAAAACTCTTTGCTTTAAAATAGAACAATTTGGGATGTGCAGATCTTCTCAATTTGTTGGTATTTTGATTGATTAAGCAGAGAAAATAGAAATCTATACCTAACCTAACATATAATATAAAAAAAAGTAAATCCATATGCTCAAAATTATTTATTGAACCCATGAGGGTGTTGCTAGAAAGTAAAGAAAATCATCACCATATTCAATCTGTAAAGCCAGAAGACAACATCAACCTACAAGGTATCAACTATACACATACCAACATCATGAGCCAAACATAAATAATCTGTCACCCTCCTCTCAATAAAATCTGTGCTCTCCCTCTCTCTCTCTATACAAAGAAGAACAAAAAATG